>CM053580.1:288225065-288314567 GCA_028627135.1 Pseudochirops cupreus | reverse complement strand
GATGTGTCTGTGATTGTGTATCAATTTCTCCTGGTTCTGCTCTTCTCACTTAGCATCAGTCTGTATAAGCCTCTCCAGGTGAATGTGAAGACCGTCTTCTCCTCATTTCTTATAGCACAATAGTATTCCATTACATTCATATACCACAACTTGTTTAGCCATTCCCCAATTGATGGGCATCCCCTTAATTTCCAGTTTTTTGCCACTACAAAGGGAGCTGCAATAAATATTTTTGTACATATGGGTCTTCCTCCCACTTCTATGATCTCTTTGGTATACAACCCTAGAAGTGGTATTACTAGGTCAAAGGGTATGCAATTACTTATAGTTCTTTGGGCATAGTTCCAGAATGGTTGTATCAGTTCACAGCTCCACCAACAATGCATTAGTGTTCCAATTTTTCTATAGCCTCTCCAGCATTTGTCATTTTCCTGTTTTGTCATCTTAGCTAATCTGACTGGTGAGATGTGATACTTCAAAATTGTTTTGATTTGCACTTCTTGAATCAATAGTGATTTAGAGCATTTTTTCATATGCTTATAAATATCTTTAATTTCTTCCTTTGAAAATTGCCTGTTCATATCCTTTGACTATTTATCAATTGGGGAATGACTTGTATTCTTAAATGATACAAAATTTCAAAGAATAAATGTGGTTACAAAGAAGAGATACTAGAAGACACCCTCACTCTACTTCTAGTACATGCCATTTATTTTCAGATTTTTTATGTATTAGTTTTATGGATTTTTATCTTTTAAAAATATAATTTGTTATAAGGTTTGGCTCTCTAGGAATGTGATTGGAATGGGATACTGGAGAAAATTTTGGTGACATAACTCCCCCACCCCAAAGTAGCAATAAAATTTATTTTAAAAAAATAGTATGAGAAGCTTTTTGAAATGCTTGATGAAGATCTAGGTAAATTATGTCTGTGACATTTCACTGATCTATCAGTTGACTAACCCTTAAAAAAATGAAACAAGATTAGTCTGGCATTCCTTGTTCTTGATGAATCCATGCTGTTTCTTCATGTTTCTTACTTCCCTTTCTAAACATTTATTAATAATCCATTTAAAATATGCAATAATTAGAACTACTGATGGGATTAAGAGGGCATATGCAAAAATGAGTCCAGTCTTAGAGGAATCCAGTCTCTAAAAAGAGGGGTTAGGCTCTTTCTCCTACATTCACTACTTCTTTTTTTTTTCCAATTTAATTTATTTATTTTTAGTTTTCAACATTCATTTCCAAAAGATTTTGAGTTACAATTTTTCTCCCCGTCTTTCCCCCACCGCCACCCCAAAATAGTAAGCCTATTGAATACCCCTTCCCCCAATCTGTTCTCTCATATCCTCTCCCATCACCCCCCTAACTTTCTAGTAAGGTAAGAGGGATTTCTATACCCCAGTGCCTGTGTATCTTATTTCCCAGTTGCATGTAAAAAAACAATTTTTTTTAAACATTTGTTTTTAAAACTTTGAGTTCCAGATTTTTTCCTTCTTACCTCCTCACCCACCCCCACTGGGAAGATAAGCAAATCAATATAAGTTGTACATGTGTAGTTACCCAAATCATTTCCATAGTAGTTATATTGTGAAAGACTAACTATATTTCCCTCCATCCTATCCTGCCCCCCACTTATTCTATTTTCTCCTTCAAATCCCTTTTCAAAAATGTTTGCTTCTAACTACCCTCTCCCCAAATCTGCCCTTCCTTCTATCATCCCCCCTCTTATTCCCTATCCCCCTATTTTCCTGTAGGGTAAAATACCCAATTGAGTGTATATATACTATTAGGAGAGCACCCTCTCTACAGCCCCCACAAGCTCTGGCTCACTGGCCACACACCCTAGGACCACCATCCAAGACTGTGATCCAAGTGCAAGTTAAAGCAAGAGTGATTACCCTCTGCTTGGTCCCCTTACATCTGCAGGCCAGGAGCTCCTGAGGTAGCCATGGGTACAACCGCTGCTCCACTGCAGCTTTTTGCCCCAGGGGCAGGGGCCAGACAACACTCTTTCATCCACCCTTCCCCCTGTTCCTACAGAGTTCCACACTAATCTTTTACTTTGTCTTTGGCATTTATGGGTTGAGAAGTCTGGAAACTGCCGCAGCTGCTGGTGATTCACTCTCCTGAAGTCTGCTCTGGCTACCTTTGGTGGGGGCTTCCCTGGGGCTAGAACCATGCAGCTCAGGTGGGACTGTGTTCAGCTCCCAGCTCAGTGTGATAGACTCTTCTTGTTGGCTTGCCAGGCTGCCTTCAATGGGAGATTTGTTTCTCTCTGTCACTTTGTGGGTTCTGTAACTCTAAAGTTTGTTTAATTTTTTTTACATGTATTAGAAGTGATTGGAGTGGAGCTCATGCCAAGTTTGTGCTTCTATTCCGCCATCTTGGCTCCCATCTCTAGTTCTTTATGATATCAAACAGTAGCCCTGGAAAAATTATTTAAGGTTTTGGATCATGTCTAGGGTTTTCCCTAGATGAGCAATAGATAAATGTTCAATGCGTAATGTGAATCCGGTATGAGATAGTTGTTTCTTTTACACAAAATAAATGTTTGACATACCCCCTCCTCCCTATAAGTCCTAGAAGTGGAAGTTGACAGAGAAACAAGGAGCTTATAACTCATATAGTATTCTTTTGAGGTATTAAGACTTAGACATTAGAACATGAAGCAGTTTGTAGGACCTCTCAATTGGAATTTCACATTTCATCTTGTCTCTGCACTGTACAAACAATTCCTTTCAGGTCTTTGTCTTCTGGTCAGTCTCATCCTCCTATTGATAGTCATCTTCTCCAACTTGAATACTCTTCCACTGCCAATATTCTCTGAGTGAAGGACATATAGAAGCTTCAATATCTTGAACTCATTAGACTACTTCCAAGGTTGGAAATGTTAGTTTCAGGATCACTGTTCAGTCACCTGTACTTAGGAGAGAAACATGGAGAAGAAGTAGCCAGGACTCATCTAGTTTTAGCTTCCATGTGCTTGCAGATACCATACTGCTATGGTGGAGGGAAAGACACTATTCCTCTCATAACTCCTCACAGGAAATCTTGCATTAGGGAGCTTCTTGTCACACTGAAGAGTCAAAAGAAGAGAGTGAGCTGGAACCTGTCTCTCAATTTTAACTGATACAGTACCCCACACACTTACTGCTTTAGTAGGATGAGGGGAGAAACAAGGGAACACTCAGGGTTTGCAGCAACATACCAAAGCATTGGGTCCTTTCAACACAGAGACACATGTTTCTGCAGAAGTAGCTAGGGCGCAGTGTCAGTACTGTATGGAGTGTATGTTAAGGAAGGAGTGTGGCTGGGGAGGAGGGTGCTGTTTGTCTCTCCCGTTACAAATACATTCTATGTTTTTTCTAGGAATCAGAGTCAAATTCATTGGCCTATAGTTTGAAATTCTATTCTTTTCAATGAAAAAAAAAACATCATGTTTGCTCTTCTTTCATTCTATGGTATCTCTCCTCTCCTTCACGGCCTTTCCAAGTTTCCTGACAATGATTCAGAAATCACATTTGCCATTTCATTTAGTGCTCTTTGATGAAGTTCATCTGGGCCAGGTAACTTTAATTTATCAAGGGCAGTTGGTGGGATCTCATCCCATCCTTATTTGTCTTGGATATCAACGGCCTAATATATTTCTAGTCCAAAGATAATTCTCTTTGCCAGAGGAAAAAAGTATTGAAAATAGCTGTGTACTTTTATCTTCTCTTAAGTCATCAGTTATGAATCATCATTCCACTCACCCTGAGCAGAAATCCTATCCCTTTGTTGGCCTTTCCTTTTGCTCCAAAAGAGTTATCCCTTTCCCCCCTCCTTTTTTATTTTGCTATCTATAGATTTCTTCATCAACCTCAACTGTGTATGTTTTAGTACTCAAGACACAATTCTATTAAGACCACACCACACTTAAAAAAAAAAGCTCTTTATTACTTGTCCTCACTTCTATCTTCCATACATAATTAAAAGGAAATCTATGTTTGATTTCTCCGGATCTATTTTAGTTTCTTAGGACGATTTTCCCTCCCATTTTTCCTCCTCACTGGAAATTTTCCTAGAGATCATTATTATTTCATTCTGGAGACTTTCCCATTCATTCAGGGCTGGCTTTCTTTATAGAATTTTATTCCATGGAATACTACGCACCTATCTTTATTCTGATCCCTATTTCCAAAATCTAGAATGCATGTGGGACTTTTTTCTGACTTTTCTCTCCTCTATCATATCCTTGGATGGAGTGCTCAGTTTCCTCCAAAGTTTCCCTCATTTCTACTCCAGAAACCAATTCCTTCCCTTTGGTGAGAATAAGATACAGAATAGAATTTACATATTCATCCCAAAACGTCTTGGAAGATGGAAACTATAATTAGAGCAAGTGAAGAAATTATTAGGTGCTTTGCACAGAGAGCATTTCAGCAGATATTTGGCTAATCAAAGTTTGTCATTACTATAATCTCACACCTCTGCACCAGGCTTGTGATTTGGTATTCAAATCCCTTATCTATTTTTTTTTTCCAAACAAGTAGTTCGTAACTCACTCCAATGACCATACTGTTTTTATTTCTGCTCCTGATATTTTTCACCCAAATTCTCTTTTATAATCAAATTTATCTACTTGGATTAGAATCTCTCATTTGTCTTGCTTGTTAATCATATTTCAAGATTTTATGTATATTCACCCAAGACCATGGGTTTTTGTTACCCATTCCTTTCTTGGATTTTTGTCTCTAGTGAACTTTTGGCTTTTTCTACTGTCATTCTTCTTTTTACATTTTAGTTATACTCTATAGTTTGTATATTAGAGAATATTTATAGGTAATTTTCTCTTTTGTCCCTTTCTCTTTAGAGTTCTTTTGATTAGATTTGCAAGATTATAGGCAAATTCATTATTTGCATTTGTCATGCACACTCCATCTCTGGCCAAGAGACTGTCATTCCTATAATTTAAGCCATGATTCAGAAATCTAAATTCCCCTCTCATATACCATCCTTTCAATGAGGCTGTTTTCACTTCCCAAATCTACCTTCTTTTTAAAATCTCTTGCCTTAGAAGGGAATTAGTGATGAAAACCACCTCTGATCCCAAGGTCTTAAATTTCTTGTCCAAGATTTCACAATGTTTGGTAATACTTTTTTAAAGGTTTCTTTCTTTACATTCATATGACTTATTAGAGTGAATGAATGATTCAAAAGGCATTCATTAAGATAGCTAGCTAAAGCATTTATTAATTGCTTACTTTGTGCCAGGCATTATACTAAGCTCTGGCTATGTAAAAACAAGAACACAAGATGTCCCTACTCTCCAGGAACTTAAATTCTAGAAGGGGAAGGTGAAACATAAAGGGGAGCTTGGGAAGAGGAAGGAGTATTTTAGACTAGAAAGTCAAAGTGAATGATATAGGAGTCACAGGGCAATTGATGGACACGTCCTCACCAGTAATGACAGTGTGGATTTGATTACTGTTCCTAGAACTAGATTTGAAAAGCAGGTGGAAGAAATAGGAGGCTGTTGTAAGACCACATGGCATGGAGATGACCTGGAAGTGGCATGTCAGATCTGAGAAAGGGCAAGACAGGTGAGGCCTCATAAATGGGAGTGCAGCATTACAATGATGGGACCTTCAGTTCTGGATGGTGGTGGAGACTAGAGCATGAGCAACATGGAATGAAGGTTGGAAAGTGGGCAGTAGTCAGATAGTTAGTCAAGTCTTGGGAACTTCTCTTTTGCATCTTAGGTACATGCCCTGGGGAGATGGTAGACCTCACTATGATTATCTGGTCAACAAATAGCTGTCTCTGTTCTCGTCAGTGGGGAATCCCTAATTACTGTTACCCACTTCTTCTTTCTCTGATTCTTACCAGATGAGAGTCGCTATGGAGCCACATTTTTATTCCTTGGGAACAAGCAGTTTCCCCAGTGGTTCCTCTTTTAGATGGCATGGTGGATAGTATACTAGAAGTGCAGTCAAGAAGACCTGAGTTTCAATCCTGCCTCAGGCACTTACTGGCAGTGTGATCCTGGGCAAGTCACTTAACTTTTGTCAGCTCAAGTCTCTTCATCTGTAAAATGGGAATACTAAGCACCTACCTCACCCGATAGTTGGGAGGATCAGATGAGATCATATGTGTAAAGTGCTTTGCAAACCTTAAAGCTCTGTAAAAATGTGAGCTATTGTTTATTTTATGTTGGGTTTTCCCACTATTCAACTTCTTAAGTGGGTCCGGTTTTCCTTTTACTGCTTTGCTGTCATAGTCAGTCCTCTTCCCTCCTTCTTTCTTGCTGATAACCTGGGAAATGGAGTGAAGTTGAGTGAAGTTCTTTGAGCCCCTTGACTTCTTCTAAGATGGAGATCAGTTAGAACTTTGAAGAAAGATATCAGGACATTGATGGTAGCTGGAAATGGAAACATTGGCCACTATATATGTCATTGTGAATTTCCTTCTTCGCCATAATCACTGGAAATGAGATTCCTAGTCCTATTAGCTCTTAATAATTTGTCCCTCATATATTCCATGGACTAACTCTGGCCAAAATGGATTTATTTCAGCTCTTCAGGAATGACACTTGGTCTCCCATCTCTGTGCCTCTGCCTCTGGCAGTCATTCATGCTTGGAATTTATTCTTTGCTTTTTTCTGTCTCTCAGGCGCTTTGGTTTCAATAAAAGTTCAGTTCAAGTGCTACCTTCTACATGGGGCCATTTCTACACCTTCCCCTCCAACTACTAGTATTTTCCCCTCCTGTTACCAATTACCTTGTGTGTAGCTTTTCATGTACACGGGCAGTTAGGTAGCTCATTGGATAGAGTGCTGGGCTTGGAGTCAGGGTCATCTTCTTGAATTTAAATCTGGCCTCAGATGCTTACTTGCTGTGCGACCCTGAGCAAGTCACTTAACCCTATTTGCCTCAGTTTCCTTGTCTCTAAAATGAGTTGGAGAAGGGAATGGTAAAAACACTCATATGTCTGCCAAGGAAAACCCTGAATAGGGCCACAAAGAATCAGACGTGACTGAAAAACAATTAAAATTTATACACACTGTCTTCCCTGGTAGAATGTAAGTTCCCTGAGGGCAGAAATAATTTAATTTTTGCCACTGTGCCCTTATCACTTAGCTCAGTGCTTAACAGATGACTGAATGACTGAACAGAGGTTGAGACTTGAAATCAGCTTTTACTCTTTTTGGACAAGGTAAACACTTGACAAAAAAGGACTAGGAGTCCATGTACCCTAAGCCATTTTCTTCTACACCAGGCTCATGACATCAGGAGGTAGTCTGTTCAGGCTACCTCCCTCTGCTCATTGCACCAGTGTCTGGCTCACATCTAGTTGCCTCTGTGTGCTGATAGGTTGGGGAACTGTACTGCCAGCAATGGAGGACATCCTTCTCTGTTGCCATTGCACCTCTGCATTAGTGTTCTATCTCCATGTGTCGCTTCTGTTTTGTGTCAGGCCTACAAGTCAAGGTATCTGCCCAAGTACATCTCTCCCAAGGTACTAAGCATCTTGTGGATTGATTTTTTTTGAGTAGTAGAAGAGGTCTTTCTTTGCCTCATTTCTTACCCAGCCTTAATCTCTGAATGGGTGTTGCCTCAGTTAAATTGAGACCTGTTAATGATTTTAGCTTAAAAAGAGACCAAGAGGGGTGAATAGGTGGCACAGTGAATAGAGCACTGGTGACTAATGTGCTAATTGCTGGTGTGTGATCTTAGCAACATTATTATATCTGTTGGTATAATCCAACACCAGTCTGGTGCAGTGGATAGAGTCCTGGGTTTGGAGTCAGGGAGATCTGAGTTTAATATGATCTTAGATGCTTACTAGATGTGTGACCCTGGGTGACTCATGTAACTTATATTTGCCTCAGTGTTCTCTTCTATGAAATGGAGATGATAATAATAGCACCTCCTTCCCAGGGTTGTTATGAAGATCAAATGGGGTAATAATTTTCAATTATTATAATATTTCAATTATTCTGGAATCAGAAAGACCAGAGTTCAAATGTGGCCTCAGACACTTGACACACTTACTAGTCGTGTGACCTTGGGCAAGTCACTTAACCCCAGTTGCCTTGCCTTCCCCCCTCCAAAAATAATTTAAAAAAAGAGACAAAGATCTCCTACTGTGTCTGGGGCCATCTCCAGTTGATCTGATCTTTAATCTTGCCACTAGATCCAGGTGACTCCAGAGGAGAAAGTGAGGCTGCTGAGTTTACACAGCCCTCCCTCACTTGTATCCAATCCACTTGCGAGTCATGGCATCACCTTCCGGAGGTTATGGTCCTCTTCGAGAGTGAAGGACAAGCATCACAACAACAATAAGCGTCTCACGATGAAAAGGTGAGCAAAGCTATTCTGAAACATCACAGTACGATCACAGTACTGAAATACTCCTCTTTACAAATATTTTTACCAAGCCAGTCAGCTATATCAGTCAGTTCTGCTGCATTATTTGTTTTGTCAAATAGCAGAATGTCTGGTCTGTTTGCCCGGGTTTATCAGCCTGTAATTATGGCTCTGTCCCAGAACAGCTTGTTGCAGTTATTATAATGCATTTTTAGGTACTGCGCTAATTGCTGGTGTGTGATCTTAGCAACATTATTATGCCTGTTGGTATAATCCATGGCATCTAAGGTGGCATGGGCTCCAATGACAACAACAATGGTAGCGGTTATAATAATAGGTTACAGTGGTATAGGTAACCTCTGCTTTCAGACACAATGTGCTGCTGGCGATTATGTCTTACAGGGCGCTACCGGGAGGAGAAACCTGGCTGCATATTTGCTGACTGTACCTGCCCTGTGTGCTTACCAGCAGGGACCTTGAAGTGAAAAGACAAAAGTATAGAGAAGTGAAATGTGGATCTTTGTTAGGCAGTTTAGAATATGTGGAGGGGCAAAATATGAAGGAGTCTGGTGCAGTGGAGAGAGACCTGGGCTTGGAGTCAGAGAGATCTGAGTTTTTTGTTTTTTGTTTTTTGGAAGAGAGAAGGCAGGGCAATTGGGGTTAAGTGACTTGCCCAAGGTTGCACGGCTAGTTTTGTGTTGTGTCTGAGGCCGGATTTGAATTCAGCTCCTCCTGACTTCAGGGCTGGTACTCTATTCACTGTGTCACCTAGCTGCCCCTGAGATCTGAATTTAATACCATCTTAGATGCTTACTAGGTCTGTGACCCTGGGTGAATCATGTAACTTTTGTTTGCCTCAGTGTTCTCTTCTGTGAAATAGAGATGATAATAGTAGCACCTCCCTCCAGGGTTGTTATGAGGATCAAATAAGGTAATAATTTTCAAGCACTTAGCACAGCTCTGGGCACAAGAGCAAGCACTCTGTAGATATTAGTTTAAAAAAAGAATGGGAGCTACACAGTCATTGGGTCTTCAGGTTTCCTGAGTATTTTCACAGACGTGATTTCATTTGTTTCTCACAACCCTAACTTTATTATCATTAGCCTTACTTTACAAATTAAGACAATGAAGCCTACTGAAACTGTCACTTGCTTAAGACCGTACAATGGTGGGTCCAGGTCCCCTGACTCCTCAACAAATGAAAAAATTTTAGGGTTTGTAGAATCTATAGATAGAATATTTAATTAAACCCCTTCATTTTATAGATATGGGAAAGCCCAGAGAAGTTAGGTGATTTCCCTAAAGCAAATTAATGGCAGAGTCTGGAAGGGCATTGGGTTTAGTTAGTGGTTCTCAACCTTCCTAATGCCATGACCCTTTAATACTCATATGTGGGCATATCTGCATGTGGGCTGACCCGCCTGGAGACAGAGGAGCGGTGTCTTGGTTCCTAAGACCATTGGAAATATGTGCTTTCTCATGGTCTTAGGCGACCCCTGTGACCCCTGTGAAAGGATCGTTTGACCCCCAAAGGGGTCACGACCCATGGGTTGAGAACTACTAGTTTAGATAGAGAACTGTGGTTCAAATCCTTACTACTCTACTTAGAAATGTGATGAGAAGCAAGTTGCTTCACCCTTCTGGACCTCAGTTTTTTTCCTTTATAAAATAAGTGGACTGGGCTCTATAATCTCCAATTTCCCCTCCTACTATAAATCTCTGATCCTATGGCTCAAATTTAGTTTCCTCAGTTTAAGTTCATTGCTCTTTCTACCACACCATCCTGGCTTTCTTGTCTTCCTAAGACTCCCAGAGTCTGTACCCACCCCTAGCCAAATTTTCTCTTATGATGTTAACAGTTTTAGTCGAAATTACTAGTATTATAATTTCTGGCCTCAAGCATATTGAGCCTATGGAGTTTTTATAGAAAAGCATGGTCAAGAATCACTCAGAATCCAAAGATTTTCCTCCCTAAATGCAGTGACCAAAATTGAACAGATGTGGTCTGAGCAGGGCAGAGCACAGGACTGAGCCCTTTCTCGCTCTGACATTATGGCTTTCAATGTAGCCTGTTGTTATATGACAGACACACATCAGGCATCATCTCAAGACTGGGACTCAAAAATCTTTTCAATTTTCTAGGGCCTAGCAGGGGTCTAGGGGTGCAGTGGAGAGACTGCTGGCCTTAGAGTTAGGAAGACTCATCTTCGTGAGTTCAAATCTGACCTCAGACACTTACTAGCTGTGTGATCCTGAGCAAGTCACTTAACTCTGTTTGCCTCAGTTTCCTCATCTATATAATGAGTTTGAGAAGGAAATGGCAAACCACTCCAGTATCTTTGCCAAAAAAACCCCAAATAGGGTCATAAAGAGTTGTACAGGACTGAAATGACTAAACAACAGGGCTTAGCAGCTAGCATAATCTTTGAGAACACGGTGTCATCATCATACCACTATGTGGCCCTGGTTTTAGTGGAACTATCAGTTAAATAGCAGCTAAATTAAAAAAAAAATTATGATGAAATATGTGAAACTTTTCAAATTATAATAATTTATTTTACACTTTGGTTAAGTGACTCACCCAAGATCATATGGCTATTTAAATACTGGAGCTGGGACTCAGACCCATGTTCTTCATTGCTATGTCAAGCTTTGAGTTAAACCGTGTTCCCTACCATGAGAACCTAATGTAGTGCTAGAAGACAAAAAAAGAACTAGATTCAAAAACAACTGCGTCATGTACACTTAAAAGATGATTCTGATGATAATAATAATAACAGCTAATATTGATATAGTATCTACAATGTTCCAGGCACTGTGCCAGATGCTTTACAAATATGTCATGTTATTTTCACAATGACTCTGAGGGGTAGGTGCTATAATTACCCCCATTGTACAGATGAGAAAACTGAGGCAAATAGAGATGAAATGACCTGTTCAGGGTTACAAAGCTAGTATCTAAGGCAGATTTGAACTCAGGTTTTTCTGACTCCAGGCCCATTGTGCTACCTATGTCAAATGTTTCTAATTTCATAAAGAAGACTGATACCCGTAATCATGGATTCCTGACAGAGCTCATAGTACTCCACAGCCATGAGTACCCTAGCCAAAACATTTGTGACCCAGTGGCCATTTGACTGGTGATATGTCCGTCTGTATTGATCTAGCCTTGTCCTCAGAGGGGAGACACAATCTGTTATCAGGTCCATATGCAAACCCTTTGCTTGGTAAGACATGCTAGAATTTTCTGGCAAAACTTTTGAGAACCTAGTGTCACTTTCAGAACCATAAATGTGAATTTTTGTTCCTACAATAAGTACTTCTCTCCCTCTTGGCAGAAGACACCTTATATTTCACAGAAAAAAAATGAAGTCATTTGTCTCTCTTTCAACTACCTCTATACCTCAAATTTCTTCTCTTTGTCTCTCTATTTGTGTGAAATCTGGATCTCATTTTTTTCTTGTCTTTGCTGGGAATTTGTCCCTTCTATCAAATATTCTCTTTCCTTAATTTTCTATCTTTCCTTATCTACTGACTCCTTCTCAAATGCTTATGAAACTACTCAGATCTCTCCTGTCTTTAAAAATTTTCTCTTGATCCTACCTTCTCCCCAAGTTATTATTACACACAATTACATCCTTTCCTAGTTATCACTGGCTTTTCTTATCACCTCTACTTTCTCACCTACAATTCACTCCTCAACCCCTTAAAATTTTGCTTCTTGTTTCATTGCTCAACTGAAGCTACTTTTGCCATTGTTATTAATGATGTTTTAATTTGATAAATTCCATGGTCTTCTGGGCTGATAATGACTCAGCTCAGTCCCCTGATAATTTGTGTTCAATATTGGAAGATAATTAGACACATAGGTGATTCAACAGTTAACAAAAGAAGATGTACTCAGACACTGAAGGAGAAGGATTTTCAAGAAGGATATGTGTTGAGAACATTTTGAATTGACTCAGCTGAGTGAAGCTCCCTTTCTGAAGCTACCCATTGGTTTCCACCAGTCAAACATTAGAGTGAGCACCTGAAGCTCTTTGTGACTGTTTTGTAGTTAGGGGACAAGGACGTTATGTCAATAGACCAAGTTCCCTGAGCTAATCAAGACAGGGATAGTTTCAATACATTTTAAGGAAATACTAGTCTAACTTGCATGGGTCAGGGGTTAGGATATTGCTTCCACCATAAATGGCCTTTTCTCATTCCTCATCCTTCTTGACTTTACTGTAACATTTGATATCGTTCACCACTCCCTTCTCCCAGATCCCTTCTCTTCCCTCTGTTTTTGTTCTCCTCCCACCTGACTGCTTCTTCTCGGTATCCTTTACTGGGTCATCATCCATCCCATATGCCCTAACTGTGGGTGGATCCCAAGACTCTGTCTTGTGCCCACTTCTCTCTTGTTTGTCTCATTAGTTTCTGTGGGGGAAACCATCACTTCTATGCAAATGACAGACACATATCTAGCTTATCTAGGCATATACCTAGCTGTGAACTACAGTTCATTACCAGTTGCCGACTGGATATTTCTACCTGGATGTTCCACAGAAATCTCAAACTCAACATTTCCAAAATAGAATTTATTATCTTTCCTCCTTCCTCCCAAACCCACTCTCCTTTCTAACTTTTCTATTTCTGTAGAGGGCATCACCATCTAATAGTCAACCAGATACACAGACTTGGAGTCATCTGTTCTCTCTCATCCTACATAAGTCATAAGTTACCAAGTCTTGTGGATTCTATCTTTACACTACCTTTTGTATCTGTCTCCTTATCAGTGTTGAATTGGCCAACCCCGTGGTTCAGGCCCTTATCACCTCTCACCCGAACTCTCACAGCAGCCACTAAGGTTGCCATCTTGCCTCCAGTCTCTCCCCTCTCCAATACACCCTCTAAATTGCTGCCAAATGGATATCTTTAAACACAGGTCTGATCATGTCGCTCTCCTGCTCACAAAGCTCCAGTGACATCTCTTTGATGAAAGACACAATCCTTTCTTAGGCATTTAACGTCCTTTGCTCACTGTTTCCGGGTTACCTTTCTAGGCATACTGCCTTCACACATTGTTTGTTCCATCCTACTTATTACTCTTTATATATACCATTGCATTATTGTTGCTTTTACAGTCTCTCTTCATACATGGAATATATTTCCTCCTTAAATCCAACCTTTAGAGATGTCTAGCTTTCTTCAAAGCAGCCCTCAGGTATCACTTTCTGAATGTGGGCTTTCCTGAGCCACCCTCCCCACCCAATTATTATTTCTCATTCCATCTTTTAAAATTTTTTTGTTTTATTTTTAATTTATGGGATAAAATAAGCATTTTCATAACATAGTATAATAATAATAATAAGACTGTACATAAAACTGCAAGTCCATTCAAATGTATAGTAAAGTTATGTAAACTTCTTTTTTTTCTCTCCTCACCCTAGAGATGGCTATCATTAGACACAAATATGCGTGTGCATATGTATGTATATACACATACATATACACATATAAGTACAAAATCATTCCATACATACTTCTATTTATTAGTTCTTTCTCTGGAGGCAGATAGCATCTTCCTTCACATGTCCTTTGAACTTAATTTGGATATGTATAATTGTCAAAATGACTTAGTTGCTCAAAGTCATTCTTAAAACAATATTGCTGTTACTATATACAATGTTCTCTTGGGTCTGCTCATTCCCTCTCGATATCACTTTGTGCTATTTTATATGAGGCAGCAAGGTATAGTGGCTACAGAACTGGACTCAAAGCCAGGATATCCTGCCTCTGATATCAGTTCTGTGACGCTGGCCAAGGAACTTAATTTATCAGTATTCTAGGCAGCTCTCTAAGACTCTAAGTGGCTTTTCTGAACTAGGAGAGGGACAGTGTTTCTTGTATCAGTGACATAGGTTCAATCTCCATCTTCTTTTGTACTTACTTAGGTTCAAAGTACCTTCCTGACTACTTAGGAAGGATTACTTAATTTTTGTCTTGGCATCTCTAGCACCTGGCACACAGTAGGCATTTAGTAAATGCTGTCTGATTAAAATGAAATAAACCACATCTGGGGCAAGCTTTAAAAAGAACACTTTAATTTGAATTGCTGAGAAAAAGGCATGAGAGACCTGGAACCTCAGCATATGGCTACTGACAGGGGACTCCAAGTAATGTGGGTTGTGGGGAATGGGATGGTGTGTGGGAGCCAGCCTCTTATCTCATACCTTCTTATTTTAATTAATTACTTTTTACAGAGGGGCATAGTAGATAGAGTGTTGACTTTGAGTTTGGGAAGAGCTGGATTTAACCACATACTGGCTGTACGATCCTGCGAAAGTCATTTATCCTCTCAGTGATCTAGGCAACTATTGGAGACCATAAGTGGCAGAAAAGGTGGTAACCTACTTATCAGAAGTAGTTTTCTCTTCCAGGAGTTTTCTTCAGTGATGAAATCACAGGTCTGGTCTTCATCTCCTACCCTATTTTTGCCATTTAGCCCTGTTGTTGTGCTGCTCAAAGGCTGGAAGTGCTCTGTAAATTCAGTCCCATTCCTTCCCCCCTCCCCTAAGCCTTATTTATTTCACTCCAGTTTTGGCTTTGGTCACCTTTACACTATTAGGAGATGCTGAAGTAGCTGACAGTGATTCTAGAGACACAATTAAGAAAAAGTCCTCTGATCTACAGAGGAAGTCTTTTGCCATGGGTCAGTTTGTTAAAACAAAACAACCCCCTTCCCCCCCAACGCCCCAGCAACATAGATCCAGCATTATCCCTTTAAAGCCTGATTACCCGTACCTTTCCTTAATCCTCTGGGAGAAAGCAGATTTTGGAAGAAGGATTTGTGACAGAGAGATCAGATATCAGAGGATGGATTGATTTTTTTTTTGTTTGCCCTTTCCAGCTATTGTTATAAGGTTTCTGGTGCTGGAGCATAATTTAGTCATTTGGACCCCTGGGGTTAAGGATCCAGGCATGTCCTTGCTGTTGCAAATTATTCTGGGATCACCGCTAACAATGGTGGTGATGATAAGGAGGAGGAGGATGGTGAAATTAAGGGCCTTGTCACCAAGTGGCTCATTGCTCCCCTGCTGGGAAATAGGCTGTCTTAGAGGGCAAGAAGACCCAAATAGGACTCCATCCATGACTCAGAGCTCCTGTCGCCCTTGCTGTGCAATGGTTCTCATTTGCCCACTGAAGTGTTTCCACTAGCCACTATACATGAGAATCGGGTCCCCTTGGTGGATAAGCTCCATACTCCCATGAAAAGTCCATTAGACATTGCTAAGCAACACTTCCCGAGATGCCTTCCGCTTGCCGCTGTTCTCCTTGGGCTCTTCCCACGTGCACTTTGACATTTGTCTCTAAAGTGTAACAAATAACAAGATTGTTTTCTATCTCGATGCATCAGTGCAAACTGGAGCTGTCGTGGGAGAGCGTGCCTAAGCCCCTGCAAAGAGTGAGCGGAGGATCCCGGGACCCCTGGCGGGTGCACATATTATGCTGGCGAGCCGCAGATCAGAACCCTATATTTTCAAAGATGAGTCAAAAAATTATTATTTTTTTTTTCCACATTAGAAACGTCAAGCTGATCAAAGAAACAAACACTTTTAATGAAACATATGTGGGATACTTAGAAGGAGAAGATTTACAATGCATCTGCTGTGAAACCAGAAGGCTTATGGAAAGTGTGAAGTAGGAGGAGAAAGATAACTGGGGTATGATGCCAGAGGAGACATGGCCTAAATATTAAACAGAAGGAGAAATAATTTCCATCTATAAAATCACTATTCATTTCTGTATCTAATATAAATCAATAATATACATCTATGATACCTCCATATAACTGCAATCAATCTTTTCCTGCTTTCATCACAAAATTGTACATTTTGATCTTGGGAAAGGAAATTAAATCCAGCCATTCGAATGTCAGGTTGTCACTGTCACTTCAAAACAGCAACTCCCCATTTTTCCCCCAATTTCACTATCCTTTCTTCACTTCTTTATTTGATAAAGATGGCATGACATATAGCAAAAGCAGATATTTGAAGGGTTAATATTAATGAAAGCAGGATTTGTCTTTTTTTTTTTTTTAAAGCTTAATGATTTCCAACAACTTTGGGTCTGCAAGGAAGTGTTGGCTAAAAATTGGGTGATCTGTTTCCTTCCTGAATGATAAAGCCTTTGAAATACTATGATCATACAGGCTCAGTGTGAGACAAAGCACTTCAAATTTTGGGAAAGTAGGTCCAGTCTTATATTTTTACTAGGTGTAAAGATTATAAAATCATCAGATCAAAAGTCCCTGAAGGGCTATCTAGTCGAAAACCACCCCTCCCCCCTCCCCCCATTTTACAGATGAAGAAACTAAAACCTAGAGAGGGGAAGTATGGCCCAAGGTGATACAAGTAATGGGTCCTAGGTGAGACTTGAACTGCTTTTACTCCAGAATCAGTACTCTTTCTACTCTACTAGGCTGCTTTCAAAATGAATTATAACCTGGTATTGAGGCATACTATTAAATTTCTTTTTTTATCACATAGTGTGATTAGTAAAATTTATATCCTAATTTCCATCTGTAAAGCTTCTTAGCAAGAATTATTTTCAATTAGCAAGCAAACAATCACTTGTCTACTGCCCAGTTCACAACTACAGGGAGGTCTTACCTTTTTGCATGTGCACATTTCCTATTTCTCTCATTTCCTGATGGGATAGGAAGAGACAGGCAGAAAAATAGATCCTCATTCCACCTCTCCTTCACCCAGTTTGGCTCTCTCCCAACTTTTCCCTTCTCACACTTACTTTCAATTGTATCCCTAGATATAAAGTCTCCAACTTTTTCCCAGAGGGATCTGCACTTTTCATTTCACCAAAGTCTTTAAGGTGTCAGGACAAATGGTCTTCTGACTGGAAGTCGGTGATGACAATACAAAGCAGCTAACTTAGTAAATAAATGTGTGTGTGTGTGTGTGTGTGTGTGTGTGTGTGTGTGTGTGTGTGTGTGTGTGTGTGTGTACTTTATGTTTTGTCAGATGAGAGGAAGTGATTGGGAAGGATATTGTGGTGGTGACCATTCAGAGCCAAAGGGAGCACCTTTGGCAGAATCTGCCATTTCCTTTGTTGGATGGAAATTAGGCTTCAAGTTTAACTAGAGAGTAGTAGTGGCAGGATCCTGAGGGTGTGAACTGTGCTTTGTTTATCTTTGCATCCCCTGCAGTGTCTAGCTCAGTGTTCACAGACACATAGGAAAGACTCCGGGTTTGTGGGCCATGAGGGATTTAGACAATTTCTAAGGTTTCTTCTGTCTCTAAATTATTTGATTGTCTGCACATTTCTCCAATGGTGGTACTTTGCCTAGACCTCTTTTCAAACTCTCCTTTATATCACTGACTTGTTTGCTCCTTGGGACCCTGTCTTTTTTACCTTTGTATCCCTAGTGATCATCTAGCACATGGTTGGTTGGTTGTTGTCCTTCTTTCTAGAAGAGGACCAAAATGACATCTCTATATTAAAATCAAGTGTCAATGTGTCCCACTGTGGTGATCAGACCAAGAGGAGCTCGGAATGCCCTACCACAGGTCGGGCACAAATAGTCCATGTGAACATTTGGGGTGGATTCTCCAAATTTGTGCGTCCTGCGTTTCCATTGGGCTGTTTCAATTCTGCTTTGCTCACAGAGCACAGCACCTTCTCTGCTTGGGCTCACCACACCACCGGTCCTGTGCCAATGTCTCCCATGTCACACAATCAATTCCAAAGTTCTTGAGAGAGACCTTGAGAGTATCCTTGTATCACTTCTTCTGATCACCATGTGAACACTTGCCCTGTGTGAGTTCTCCATAAAATAGTCTAGCACATACTTAATTAGTACTCGTTGAATTTGAATGAGTGAATGATTTGACCAAGGCGAAGAGGGATAGCTGGAGCAATCTATAGAACTCCCACTGTGTACATCTTTATGTTTCTGTACTTCTCTGTCTCTTTCCATCCCATTTAAACATCTGAAATAGATTATTTGGAGGGAATTTAGCATGATACTTTGGAAAGAGCATAAGTTCTGGTGTTAGACGACTTGAGCTCAGATCCCACCTTTGATGCAAACTTGCCTCCTCTGTCACCTTCAGGTTTTCTTCAACTTCCCTGGACCTCATTCTGCTCATCAGGAAAATAAGGAAGGTAAATGAACTGGCACCTGAGTGAGTTCCTTTTCCAGCTCTCAGTCTGGGATGCTATTGTCACAGCTTCCCTCTCCCCACCCCCAGTTTAAATCGACTGGATAAATAACCTGTTATTCCTATCCCTTTGCAGGGATAGATACAAAATAATGCTATGCTTCAAAAGCCAACTTTCTTCTGGTTCATCTGCCTAAGTGTAAACTCAATTTAGAGACCTTATCTTTGGCCAGTGCTGCTATTTAGGTAGAATTTTCCCTCCGGCTTATTTTGGGCCTTTATACTCTTCCAACTGTTTGGTGGCTAATTTTCTTATGCAAATATAGTAACTAACAGTATCGAATTTTTGTGTGTCTATATGTGTGTTAGTAGTGTAAGAGGGAGTATTTTTTGAAATGGTAGACATGGAGTGCTTTGTTCTGTTCTATCTTGAAAGAGATTATTTTGAGATTATAGGAAGAAATGTTTGATTGGCCCCTGCAGGCTTTGGAATGGAGACAAGTTTCCATTTGCTGCCCTTTGGGCATTTTTCTCACCACCCAGGCTTGAGATCTCTTAAGTCCGAAATTCTCTCTCCCTTAAAAAAAAGTTTCATTGAGTTGGTTCTCTGTTTAAAAACACGCTTACTTCTAAATGATCCTCCACTGTTTCCCCTCCCCCATATACACATAGAAAAGCTTCTTTTTAAACACATAAACACAGTTAAGCTGGGCAGCTAGGTGGCAAGTAAACAGAGTGCTGCCGTGGGGTCGGGAAGACTCCTTCTCCTGAGTTCAAATGTGACCTCACTTGCTAGCTGTGTGACCCTGGGTGAATCACTTAACCCTGTTTTCCTTAGTTTTCCTCATCTGTAAAATGAGCTAGAGAAGGAAATGGCAAACCACTCCAGTATCTTTGCCAAAAAAAACAAAACCCACCTCAAAAAAGGGGTCATGATGAGTTGGATATGACTGAAACGACTGAACAGCAACGGTTAAGCAAATTAAATCATTGACCATTTCTGAAAATACATTCTTTATTCTGCAGTTATAGTCTACCACTTTTCTATGGAGAAATGTGATGCTGCTTCCCTGTGAGTTTTCTGAAGTCATCTTAGGCACGGTGTTCTTGATCAAAGCTCTGAAGTCGATCGGTGTTGTTTTCCTTTACGTTATCGTGGTTGTGTGAATTGTTCTTCTGCTTCTGCTTATTTCATTCCACCTCAATTCTTACAAAATCTTCCCAGGTTTCTCAGAATTCTTTGTATTGAAAATTTTTTAGGATATAGTAATATTCCATTCTATTCACATTTTGCTATTTGTTTAGCCTCCCTCCAGTCAGTAGATTTTGATTTTCCTTCTAGTTCTTTGTGATCCTGTTAACCTCTATCATGAGGAAATAATTATCAAAACTGTTCAGCACTGATGAAAATAGAAGAATCAATCAATGGAACAGATTAGGTAGGCATGACCCAGAAGCCATTGAACATAGTAGCCTGTTGTTTGAGATATTCCCTAGTTCACTTCATGGTGATTAAGGTAGCTGAAGCAGACTTGCCCATGTTAACACAGCTAGTAAGTGTCTGAGGTTGAATTTGAACTCAATCCTTCCTGACACTAGTCTCAGCCTCTCTAAACATTGCATTTTTGTTGTTGCTGTTCAGTTATTTTAGTCTTCGTGACCACATTTGGAGTTTTCTGGACAAGGATACTGGACTGGTTTGCCATTTCCTTCTCCAGCTCATTTTACAGATGAGGAAACTGAGGCAAACAGGGTTAAGTGTCTTAGCCAAGATCACACAGTTAGTAAGTGTCTGAGTCCAGATTTGAACTCATTAAGATGAATCTTTCTGACTCAGCCTGGTACTCTATCTACTGTAGCAGTTAGCTGCGCACCCCACTGCATTACCATCACTATCTAATCAATCAGTCTTGAATCTAATTGTCCCAATGTTATAAATTTGTTGCAATGTTATAAGTGTGTTCATTGCCATGTCTGTGGCTAATGGTGAATCATTCTTGCAAATACAATAAATATTTATAGATTTATATGCACAGTATATTTTATACAAAGCATATGAATGGTGTTCCAAAGAATAACAAGTTTTGGAAGCAAAATAAGTTCTTAAATTGGCAATGTCGACATGTGATTCTTTGTAGTGCTGTCAACCTTGCTGGGGGATCTGAATGTTACGTTGTTTGAATACTTTCCAGTAATGTTTGCTGGCAATTGCCAGTGCTTGAATATTCACTATAGGCTACAGTTCTATGCAAATGCTCAATAGTTCTCATCTCTTAACCACATTCCCCCTCCCCCTCCCCATATTCACAATAATGAATAAAGAATATGAAGAATGTTGGAAGTATTTTAAGAAGGATAAAGGCAATCAGTCAGCTCATTGCCAGGTATTGTTTAAATCAGTCATAAGATGTTGTATCATAAAAACAAAAAATCATTCATTTATTATTACATCATTTTTATATAAAACCTCTGAAACTTTTATTCTAACCCAATCATAGCAAAATGATTTACTGTTTATTATTATGATCAAGAATTATTATTTTAAAACAGATGCACAAGATATAACAAAAATACAGAATTACAATTTAGGATTTTGAGAATTCCTTAGAATTCCTAATTCTTATTCCTAAACTCCATAAATGAATATCTGTTGCAAACTTGGAAACAGTAGGTTAGATTTTTTTTTTCCTGAAAGGCAACAAAGCTGGGACTTGATTGGCTGAGGAGGGCAAGGTTTAAATTGTGTTCTCATTGACTCAACTTCCTGGTAGCCTCTGGCTATATTGACTTGGCTTCCTGGTCACATAAGGACCGAGACCTTCAGAATTGGTGGATATCCTGAGACTACACCCTGCCCTGGGGTGTAGTCATGTTTCCATATGGAGACAAGGTGGGGGTGGGGTGGGGCAGAGCACATCTACGGAATCTAAGGGCTATAATATTCTTGTTGAATACATCTGTCGTGTTAGGGCTAAGTTAGCCTCCTTTTGTTGAATGCCCAATGACTTATGAGTCACTCATATCACCCCAACATCAAATCTGAACTAATAGTGTCATGGTGTCAGGCCTGTCCCTACCAGAGAACTTCTATAATCTGGTATCAAATTCACTTATCTGTCACTTTGTCCCCATGTGAGCCCTTGCTTTAGTCAGAATGGTCTTTCTATTGTCTTCTAAACATCATATTCATTGAAGTCTTAAAACCTTCGTTTTCCCTTTTCTTTCCCTCTTCTTGTGGGCCCAGGTCCAGGAAGAGGGAAAGAGGGAAGTATGTGTGGCCTTTGATGACTTGCATCACCTCTATGGAGGGTGGGGCATGAGGGGGAATGTCTTCTTGTCCTCATCTGCAAAATGAAGGGTTTGTATGTTCTTTTTCCATGGCTGAGCAGGCTTCTTGTATTACAGGCTCAAGGTCAGAGACCATGGAAAAATGGTGGGGGCAAAGGTCCTGAAAAGGAAAAAGAAGAGGATTATGAACAAGGGTGGCATCCAAGGGAGAATGGTGAAGAGGTCCTAGTTCTGGGTTTTCTTGTCTTCTGTGGGGCTGGGGCTGGTGTTGGGAGATGGTGAAGGCTAGTTTAAGGGCACGTAGGTAGTACATGGATTGACTGAGTTGTAATAGTACTAATAGCAGTTTCTTCAGAGCTGCAGGAGGAGATCGGCCACCAGCAGGTGGCTTCACGGGCCCTGGATATGTAGGTGGTGAGGGCTTCATGTACCCTATGTTCCCATCCATTTTGGGAGGTCCTGGTGCCTCTGACACTAACTACCTATGTGACCTTAGACAAGTCAAAATGAGGGGGTTCAACTAAAATGCCTCAGAGGTCTCTTTCATTTCTTTTTTTTTTTGCTTTATGGAGGGTGGAAGGCAGGGCAATTGGGGTTGAGTGACTTGCCCAAGGTCACACGGCTAGTAAGTGTTAAGTGTCTGAGGCTAGATTTGAACTCAGGTCCTCCTGACTTCAAGGCTGGTGCTTTATTCACTGAGCCACCTAGCCACACAATCTCTTTCATTTCTAATAGCATGGAGAATGTGGATTCATTCCACTGGGAGTTGGTATGAGAAAAGCAGAGGCTCCATGAGCAAGTAATGAATATAAGAGTATCCTCTGATGACTTCACATCTGGAAGCTTGAGATGCCACCAGAAGCATTCATTGTACAAACTCAATAGTGTTCCCTTCTGCAAAGGCTAACTTTTATGTGGCCAATCATTTCCAGCTGCCTTTTGCTTCTACTTTCTTTGTCCCCTTGATTTTTACCAAATATAGCTTTGAACACAGGCTATTTGATCTCACAATTCTTTGTTAGATAAAATGGAAACACAAACCCCTGCATAGAATGCTTTCCCTTAGTCAGAAATATAACTCTGTTAACAGTTCAGGAAGAACCTGTCCTACTTGGTTTCTTTGAAGGCTTCTTCGTGTGGCTCCATGTCACTGAAATGACCTCACAGATTATTGGTCATTAGGATCTTCTCAGTGTTGTGAACAATCACTTCTCTTTCTGGGAGGTTCCTGTTGAGCACCAGGGCCTCCCTTTAATCCTACTTCGGAGCCTCCAAATTCTAGGAAAGTATTTTTAAAAAGGTACAAGTATCATAATTATACATAACAATACAAGATATTTTTTTAAAGTAACTTTTTCTCGTGTTTCTCTAAAATGGGTCTGGGGAACTCTGCCTTGAGCCTTGCTCTCCATCCTTCTCTTGATCTACTTTGTTTGTAGTGGTCATAGGGCAGCTAGGTGGTGCAGTGGCTAGATTGCTGGGCTTGGAGTCAGGAAGACTTGAGTGTAAATCTGACCTCAGTATTAGTAGCTGCATGACCCTGGATGAGTCACCTAACCTCTGCCTGCCTCAGTTTCCTCATTTGTAAAATGAGGCTAATAATAGCACCTACCTCCTAGTGTTGTTGTGAAGGTAAGATGAGATAATATCTGTAAAGTCCTTTGCAAATCTTCAAGTTCTGTATAAGTGCTACTAGGTATAGTCATACACTGTTTATATACCCATATACACATACCCATACATATGTGTGTACATATAGGTATGTGTATATGCATATATATATATATATATATACACAAAGTACATGTTTGTATATGCATGTACAGATGTGTGTGTATATGTGTATAGCAGCCAATCAAGAGACCTTTCATCACCACATCAGATGTTGACAGGAAACAGTCAGAAGATATCTAGGTATACCCTCAAATGGGGAGAAGTGCTTCTCTAGTTCACATGCCCAGAAACAGTCTCATCAAAGTTCTGCATGTTGTGTGAGAACCGGGCAGGGGATATCACAAATACTCTAAGTAATGAAATTTTACACATTTTATATATATATTGGATACATTTCAAAGGGGTCTCACTAACAAGCTTTATTCAGAGCACATGCTATGAGATTATAGTCTAACAGAGCTAGAAGAGGCCTCAGAGTCCATTTAGTCCAACTCCTTCAGGTGTGGAAATAGAGGTCTCGAGAGGCTACAGAAATAGTAATCCTCAGAGATGAGACTTTAACCCAGGACCTTTGAGTCCAAATCCAGCATTTTCCCCCACTGCACTAGGCTGAATCTTCTTGCATGTAAAATCTCTCCAAAATAAGGTCATGTTGGTATTTCCATATCCCACCCCACCATCATCTGGAGCTTGAGGTGGAGCTACCTTATATTGATTTTGCCCTGTAGTGAGGGGCTAGTGAGTTCATTTATTTTTAGTGGTCGTATTTTTAAAATCTTTTTTAGTGTTTCTCAACTTCCAAGAAGGATCTAGGATTGATGCTCCAGACCAGTGGCTCAAGGAGAAACAGAAAAACCTTGTCATATATTTCTAAGTCAGAGACACTGAGAGTACAAAAACAAGATACCATGTTAGTCTGATGAAGAAGGGAGCTATGGATGGGGAGGAAAAAAACATAACCAAATATAACTCCACATTAAGAAGAGCAGAAAAACAAACATCCTCCGAGTTCGACAATC
This sequence comes from Pseudochirops cupreus, assembly GCA_028627135.1. Taxonomy (NCBI): domain Eukaryota; kingdom Metazoa; phylum Chordata; class Mammalia; order Diprotodontia; family Pseudocheiridae; genus Pseudochirops; species Pseudochirops cupreus. Next base: position 288,290,069 of record CM053580.1, on the reverse strand, counting down.
AACCAAGAATAAGGCATGAGTTCATCTGGCCCCAAAAGGAGAGAAGAAAGATAGAATCATTAGTGCTGCTAATTTAAAAATTAAGAAGTTTGATTCTCATTATCATGCAGAGGGCCTTGCGTGAACAAATCTTCCTGGAGTAAAGCTATGCCCCTAAAGTGGGGTTTCCTGTAGAGATGAAGCAGCTGCACCTTTGAAGACTCCATGGATATTAGCAAAACACTCGCTAAATATAGAAGAATGTCAACAAGTCATAAATAAGGGAGCATGAGTGGGAAACTCCGCACAAAAGGTGAGTGGGCAAGAACAAAAAGATGCTTTTCTGCTCAGGCAATTATCATGTGCAGCGTCCAAAGCATTAGTCACTGAGTCATTTAAAAGCACAAATGCCAAACAAGAATAAAAGTCACTGTGCAGGAAACTGTCTCATATTGGGGTAATGGAAGCAAATGACGGCATAAATCTATTTCTAGAGCGTAGAGTAAAACGAAGGCTTGATGTTGGAGCCAAGCCTGATGAGGGCACAAGAAAAAAAAAAACAAAGAGGGAACACAAAGAGCTGCCCCAGGCCAGGAGACTGGGGCACAGTGAGTTGTCTAGGGGTCCTCCTCACCATCTTACCTCTCACCTTTTGTAGATGTTGGAGATCCCATTTCTTCTCCTTGATAGCTCCCTTCTTGTTCAAATGTTTATTTTTTACAGTGTTTCCAGCTTTCTTGACTTTTGCTTTGAATGTATATGAAATAATGAGATCGAAACTTTAGGCCTTTCCAAATCCTGTTCCCCATCCCACTCCACTTTGCCAGTGCCTACCCCACTAAAAATTACCTTGTATATTGATTTTATCTATATCCAAATTCCATATGTACACGTATACATCTATCTCCAAATTTCTTATCTACCTATTTATGTGTATTTATAGCCACAAGTCATCCCCCTCCCACAGACAACGTTAACTGCTTAAAGGCAGACACATTTTTAATGTCTTTGGAATAGTGCCTGGCACATAATAGGTGCTTAATAAATATTGATTGATTGATTTAGGTAACACTTCTAAGATTCACAGCCAAGTCTATGGTGTATGGTTTATGTACATGAGCACCATCTCCTTTACAAATGAGGAAACTGAGACTCAGAGGAATGGAATTATTTGACCCAAGGTTATGTAACTAAGTGGTAAAATAAGGAACTCAATCAGCTCTTCTGACTCTAAGCCCACCACTGCCTCTAACAGAGCAGGCAGAGATCGCTAGAGGGCTGCATGAATTAACCAGTGCATTTGACTTACTGTCACTTTTATCTCTTTAACATTGTGAATAGTTATGTTTTAGGGCAAAGTTAAGTTTAAGAAATAAAATCATATTGATGTAGCACCATTTCTGTGGATTTCTGTTCCTACTTTTGTCTTAACAACCATGGGGAAACGATCATATTTGACCAAACTGGAACTATTAGAAAGATCATTTTAAAATTATTACCATGAACTTTTCAAGAGAAAGAGAGATTGGGGAGGCTAGGTGGCGCAGTGAATAAAGAGCCAGCCTTGGAGTCAGGTGGACCTGAGTTCAAATCCGACCTCAAACACCTAACACAAACACAAAACTAACTGTGTGACCTTGGGCAAGTCACTTAACCCCAATTGCCCTGCCTTCCCCCCTCCAAAAAGCAAAAGAGAGAGAGAGAGAGAGAGAGAGAGAGAGAGAGAGAGAGAGAGAGATTAACAGAAAAAATAGAATTCAAAGAAACATTTATTAAACGTCTATGATGTATCAAGTCCTCTAAAAGATACAAAGTTGAGATCTGAATTTTAGAAATCCTTCCTGTCCTCAGTGAGCTTGTTATTAGACATAAACCCAGGAAGATAAACTATGTAAGGGAGACAGAGACCTTCTCCAAGACCTGGCAAAGATTACTTCTTATTTCTTCCCTTCCAGTGTTTCTAGTAACTTCTGGAGGCTTATTGAAGCTTCATTTGGGCCACTTACTTGGCTCTGAACCAATGACATGGAGGGACATGACAACATATGAAAAGAGTTGCTGGTGTTTTGTTTTTTTTTTTTACAGCCTCAGAAAGGCTCAGTGGGAGGTACTGATGATATATGTGATGGTATATGGCTGCACTCTGAGGTGAGAGATAGATGAAAAGAATTCACTTGCCTTAACTCTACTGGATTGAAGGACTGCAGGCCTTCCATTGGGATGAGGTGAGTCAGTGAATTCTCAAAGCTCAAGGAGCAACCCTTTTAAGTGCTTTCTGGATAAAGATGGTCAGGTTATTCAGCCGCAGAGCTGAGGATGTGCTGACTCAACTGAGGCATGAAGTCACAGCGACCTTAGCCTAAGAAGGAATAATAATGTATCCTTGAGATAGGAGAAATAACCTAACAGCAGCAGCTGGCACAGGGCAGAGCCTCAGTGGATAGCTCCTAAGGAGCTGGAAGAACAGTGATTGAGCAGTGATGAAATGTCAGAGAGCAGAATGGAACTTCAACAGATGATGATCAGGTTAGGAGGAAGCAACAGCAGAGGGCAACTTGAATAGCTATTCATGGCAGGGCAGTAGTGGAGTGGCCCTTCCCAGCCTCTCTGGAAGTGGATGTAGGGTAGAGGCAAGAAGCTTCAGAATCTCTGGGTGATGCCAGGCATCTGTGTTAGGCAGAATCATGAAGATTCAGAGAGGCGTAGTTTTTATAAATGAATTAGATTCATTTTTGAATGAACAAAGTTTTATTTTCTTCCCTGTCCCACATTGGCAGGGGTGGAGGTGGAAGGGGAACAAACCTTGTAATCAATATGCAGAGTCAGAAAAACCAAACTTCTGCATTGTCCATATCAAAAAATATGTCTCATTCTGCATCTTGAATTTATTGCCTCTCTTCAGGAAGTGGGCAGAATATTTTTCATCATTGATCTCCTAGAATTGTAGTTGGTTATTACATTCAGGAACTGAAGTCTTTCAAAGTTCTCTGACTTTACAATGCTATAATTGCATTAATTTTTCTCCTGGTTCTATTTATTTCACTCTGTATTAGTTCCTAGAAGTATCCCCATGTTTCTCTGAAATTATTATTGTTGTCATTTTTTATAATGGCAAAATAGTATGAGAAGTAATTTCCTGACATTATAGAAGGTGAACATCATAAAGATTGAATTTGTTACTCATCCTAAGGAGTGAGTTTTCTGAGACTTTGTTCCCTTCCCCAAGAACAGAGGATACTGTGAGTAGTTGAACCCATTCGTGTATGGGATTTTAGTTCAGAGAATGATTCTTTTCTTTGATTTCTCCTTTGTTATTTATTTCACTGTTCTGTCTACTACATTACGTAGCTTTTTGATTAATAGTTGCTGCATGTTCTGTTGGTATGGAAGAATGCACTGGATAGGAATGTGAACCAACTTTAGCTCCCATAATGAATCCAAATGTTCATAAGATTCCAGAGTAGAACAGAAAGCCTTTTACATATACAGTATTACTTGATACATGTATTACAGAACTACAGAACAAGGTGCTACATGAGGTCTAAAGTCAAATAAGAAGTTAAAGAAAGTTTTCATGAGGAAGTGGCATTTGAGTTAGGTTTTAATCCGAGTGTGCTGATAAATGATTAACAACTGACTCTCTGAAAAAAAATACTTGACACACTTTAAAGTTTGGTTCCAGCACATACTGTTTTTTTTTTTTTAACAATAGATTAAAGAGGTAAAGAGAATGAGGGAAGGCATTACAGGCAGATGGCATGTCCTGATCAGCATCGCTCAATGCATGGGTAGGAGCAGAGATACAGTTTGGTTTGAGCACTGAGTACATGTGGACATATGTTCATAAAAGTAGAGTGATGCCAGTTTGGGGAGTGTCTTGAATACCAAGAAGAGGAGTCTGAACTTACCTCAAAAAGAAATGAAGAGTCACAAAGAATTTTCCCAAGAGTAAGTTATGTATCCAGATTTACATGTAAGAAAAAAGATGCTGGTGGAAGTAAGATATCAAGGATGAATTATATGGGGGTAGAAGCGAAAGGCTAGAAGGCCAGTAAAGATGTCATTATGAGAATAATAACGGGTGTGATAAAAACTTGTCCTAGGAGGTTTTCCTTGATAATAGAGAAGAGGAGACAGATTCAGGGATTTAAATGGTGATGATATGGAGATGGAATTCACAGGTTTTGGTAACTGATTGGTAAAGAGAAAGAAAGTCAAGGACAAGCCTCGTTAGGGACATGGGAGCCTGAGTAAATGGTAGACATGAGTAAATGGTAAATAGACATAAACAGAGAAGTCAGAAGGAGGAGGTTTGGGGGGTGGGGAAGATAAGGAGGTCAGTTTTGAATATCTGGAAATTAAAGTGCTGGTGAGTCATAAGGTGGATAGGCTGATCAATCAATCAATCAAACATCTCTTCAATGCCAGTGTGTACCAGGCCCTATGTTAGGTTCTGAGGACAAAAGGACAAAAGTGGGAATCGTCTCTACATTAAGAGGGCTTACAGTCTAGCTAGGGAAGACCAAATGCACATATACAGGAGTATACAAAATACAGATGAAGTGGTCACAAAGGAATTTGGGGGGGAAGGCTCTAGTAGATGAGGTGGAAGTAGTGCTTGAGATGAATCTTGAAGTAAACTAGGGATTCTGAGAGACACAGGATGAGGCAATGTGGTTCATGCAGAGGGAATGACAGCCTAGACAAAGGAATGGAGATGGGGTATCGGGTACTGAGTATGAGGAACAGCAAGAAAGCCAGTTTGTTTGGGTCACAGTAGAGACAAGCGATGTGCCACAAAACTAGAAAGGAAGGTGGGGACCAAGCTGTAAAAGGACTTAAATGACTAACAGAGGAGTTTATATAAGATGCTCCAAAAGCCTTAGTGCAGCTTTAATATATTCAGTTTTTATAGCTTATAGTCACTCTATATTTGATTCTAGAGGTCATGGGGAGCCACTGGACTTTACTGAGTAGGAGGATGATATGGCTAGATTTGTATCTTAGGAAAATTGCTTTGTAGCCAGAGGGAGGATGGATTGAGGGAGAAGTGGCACTTAAGACAGGGAGACCAATTAGGAGTCTATGGCAGTAGTCCAGGTGAGAGGTGATAAGCACCTGAATTAGGATGGTGGTCACGTGAGCAGAAAGAAAGGAATGAATGCAAAAGATCTTGTGAAGGTAGAAATAACAAGAGTTATGGGGGATGAGTGATAGTGGAGAGTTGAGGATCCCACTGAGGTTTTGAATCTGAATGACTGGAAGGATGGTACCTTAAGAGAAAGATAGCAATATTCATGGAAAGGCTATGGTTAGAGGGAAGAGTAATAAGTTCAGTTTTTAACTTGTAGAGTTTGAGTTAGCTATGGAACATCCAGTGCAATGTTTCTAGAAGGCATGTGTGATGCAAGATTATAGTTTAAGAAATGTGCTTGTGTTGTCCTAGGGCTATAATACAGATCTGGGGGACTTCAGCATAGGGGTGATAACTAAACCTATGCGATCAGATGGGAGAAAAGAAGAGGGCCTAGGACAGAGTCTTGGGGTTATGTGGATAATGAGCCACCAAAGGAGAGTGAGGAGCAGTTAGACAGGTAGGAGGAGAACCAGGAAGGAGTAGTGTTACACAAACTGAGAGAGTCAAGAGGAAGAGAGTGATTGCCAGTGTAAAGTGTATAGAGAGATAAAGAAGGACAAAGATTGAGTAAAGAGATCACTGGTTACTTTGAAAATGTCCTAGAGTCAATTGGAGACAGAGGTCTAAAGCTTAGAGTCTAATTTAGGACAAGTAGTTGAAATCAGGAGTGAATGAGATTATCAAGGGAGAGAGTATTGGTGGAGAAGAAAAGAGGATTAACAATACCAATAGATCCTTGGAGAATATCCCCTAGGAGGGCTTTGGAAGAAGATGAGGAGCCATGAGAGGAAACAGAAAAAGAGAGGTTGGAGAGGAATGAGAAAGACCAGGAGGGCATGGTGTCTTGTAAGCCAAGGTAATAGAGAATATTCAGTATGAAAGTCCTTGTTCCTTCCTAATTTTTGAGAAGGATAATGCAGACATTTTTCGCATGCGAAGATTCAGCTACTGCTGGAATCAGGAAGAGGTGATCCCATGTGGTGTCTGCAGCTGTGGCTTGCAGGTCAATGCCAGTCTCTGTAACTCAGTCTCACTAGGGACCATGTTGTTTTGGTTCAATTGAGCTCAACGTCCTCCTATGGATAGGCATGTGGTATCAGTTTTTATTCTGTCTGGGAGTTTTGGTGGGGTGTCTTCCTCCTCTTGCAGTGTTTTCTATAGGCAATTCTCCTTTCAGAAGTCTCCCAGAAGCCAGGGGCTTTTTGTTAGCCTTCCTTCTTGCCTTCAGAAAAGCTGAGTTGCGATCCCCTCGTGTCTCCAGGTCAAAACAATTCTCTCGTAAAGATCCTTTATTCTAAACTCATCCCTATGGGGTCCTCTAAACTGGGTTTGGGGGCCAAGGTTTCTCTGAGGGAGGATTTTTCAAATGTCACAGATCCTAGGGGAGAAGTTGAGGGCAGGACTGGTGGGCGTCTTACAAGCCAGCGTATTGCAAACCATCTGTAGCTCCAATGCATGGCTGGTAAACAAGCACAAGGGATCACAGACTTAGAAAATTGTTCTAGAGAAATTTCATTAATTGGGACTAATTGGCAGGGGCAGCACCTATTGTTTACACCCAAATTTGACAATTGGATGCTGCCTTGAATTTTAACTTTTTTCCCCCCTGAGTATGTTTTGTCTCTTCTACTAGATTGTCATAGAAGCTGTCTGAGGGCAGGGAGCATGCCTTGGACTTTTTTTGCAGTCTGTCACACAGTCTAATTCAATGTATAATACCTAGAGGTCTACTAATGGATTGGATTAGTGAAAAGTTTACATTAGAGAATATTTGCCAAGAACTGAAATGTTATTACTCTGAAATACATGCAAATGAGGCTAATCAAATATTACCTTACTGTAGAGATTGTTAAAGGATTTTTTTTGGGTGGGGGCAGTGGGATCAAGAGGACAGATCAGACTTGTGATTTCATTGTGTGGCAGATAGTGTTACATCTTAAAGAGGCATACCTCTAGGCTCTCGGCAGATTGAATTTTTGAATCCTGTTTAAATCATTTTATTGCCAGGCAGGATGGTAACTAACTCCAGCTACCTGTGAACTGAAACTGGCAAATCTCTTGAGCTCAGGAGTTCTGAGTTTCAGTGGACTACACAGATCTGGTGTTCATACTAAGTTTGATATCAATATGGTGAGTCTCCTGGAAGGAGGTACTGGGGGAGGGTCACCAGGCTGCCCAAGGAACAGCAAATCAGTCCAGATTGGAAGAGAGCAAATGCAGAATGTCACCACTCCTGTGCTGATCAGCAGAGGGATCAAACCTATGAGTAGTCCCTATACTTCTAGACTGAGTGAGATTTAGAGACCCAGTCTTTAAAAAGTCATTTTGTTAATGCACATTTCATGCCTTGCATTCCTATCTCTTTGTAGCAATAAACTGTATGTCATATACCTAATTCATGTTTGTTCATTAGATATCTTTAAAAAAATCTGATTCCATTTTTAGGGAGAACCCTAGACTAAAGAAAAATAGAATTGTCACTGATGTAGAAGGGTTGGGGTGATGAGACAATGAATGTTAGAGTGGGGAGCCCAGTACCCTGAGAAAGGCTCAGGTTCCCTAGAAGTGAACTTAGGCAACTGTGATTGGCAGGCAAAGGACAGAGATTGTTATAGGCCACCAGACCTGTGGCCTCTGCTGAGTGGTGCCTCTAGTCTCTATGCTAAACAAGGATCAGCTGAAGGAAATAGGAATATTTGTCGATTCATTCATTCATTCATTCATTCACTCACTCACTCAGTCACTCATCCATTCATTCATATCTATTAGCCTGGAGAGATGTATGGACAACATGAAAGTTATTTTTTTAAAAAAAATTTGAAAGACTGTCATGGGAATAGAATTTAGATTAATTCTGCTTCTACATGGTACGGTAGATAGAGCCCTGGGCCTGGAATCAGGAAGATCTGAATTCAAATCCAGCCTCAGATACTTACTAGCTGTGTAACTCTGGGCAAGTCACTTAACCTCTATTTGTTTCAGTTTTCTCAAATGTAAAATGGGAGATAATGACAGCACCTACCTCTCAGGTAGCTGCGAGAAACAAATGAAATGATATTTATAAAGTACTTAGCACAGTGCCTGGCACATTGTAAGTTCTATATAAATGCTTATTACATTCCCTTTTCTCCTCCCACTCCAGCCCTGCAAAAATAGCTGGAAGAAAAGTAGATTTAGGCTCAAGGGAAGGAAAAACCTTTCTAAAAATCAGAGGCATCTAACAGTAGAATAGGTACCTTAAAGGAGTAATGAGCTCCCCATCACTGTAAGTCTTCAAGGTGAGGCTAGATGACCATTTGTCAGGGATCATAGGATTTAGATATCCATCTAGTCCAATCCCTCAATTTATAGATGAGGAAACTGAGGTTCAGAGAGTTAAGTGACTTGCCCAAGGTCACTCAGATAATAAGAGATAGAGCTGAAATTTAAACCTAGATTTTCTACCTCCAGGTGTAATGCTTTTTCTACTACATAAGGTCATATGTGGGAGTTTCTTGGTCAGGTACTGGTTGAACAAGGTAATCTCTGAATTTCCTTACAATCTGAGTTTCTAGACTCTTGTTCTAATGGTGACCTTCTAATGTTCTATGTTCTAGTGAGTTTTGGATTCTCCACTAACCTAAGTGGAGAAGTAATGTTCTTAACACAGAGGGCTCTAGATGACTCATGTCAATTGCATTCACTGAAACAAAAGTAGAATTCTCTATTGGTTCCACTAAAGGTGCTCTCTTTTGTGGCATCTCAAATTTATCAGGAAAGTAACTTAGACTAAGTAAACCGGTGACGTGTCACACACCCCAAAAGTGTGAAGCAATTTGAAAAAATATTTTAAATCTGCCATGGATTTGTAAATTAATGCAGGCCTCACTGTGCTTCAATTTCCATTTCTAAAAGGCTTCATTTGCATGCAAAGAGTGGGCAATTTTTGTGTGTGTGAAAATTTAGCCTTAAGAAATGAAAATCAAAAACTCAGCAACTTGAAAAGAGCTGTTAGGCATAGAAATTGTTTAATCGGTTTCCAGCAGGGCCAATGGTGTTGGCATTTTCAAATACCAGATTGGTCTGGCATCCTAGGGAAAAAAAAAAACTCTCAGCTCAGAAAAAGTAGCCTAGGAAAGCCACCATCCAAAAAGTGGTGAAAAGCTATGTCTGAGGTATGACAAATGCTAATGGAATGGCTCCTGTCATGGAGAGAAAACCCTCAAGTGCGAAATGAACAAATGTGATCAGTTTCTATCTGTCCCACTGCAACCCACATCAATGGTGTAAACACAGGCCTTACCAGGGCTGTAGGATGGTGAGAACCTTTCATCACTGGGGGTAGGTGGGTGGGAGGGTGGAGAGATGTCTGTGAAGGTCACCATGCTGTGGGTAAGGTGGCACCATGATGTGCTTTCTCTGTAAGCAAAAGAGAAAGAACTCACATATGTTACCTAGTAATGTCAGGTTCCAAATCTTAGACTAATATTCGTGGGTCTTTAAAATGACAGGTTTGAACTGAAGATCGGTCCTGTTATTCATTCACCCTGAGCAGTGTTTGAGAAGTGCATTAAAATTTTTGTGGTGCCCTTTTGCCATCAGACCTGACACCCAGATTGAGATACTGTATTTTGCTGGAAAAGCTTGTTATTGTGCTTGACAAAGAACCTAAAAAAAGAGTCTAAGCATCACCCACTGGTGTTATAGGATCATAGATGGAAAAGGGATCTCAGGGTCTATCTAGTCCAACCCCCTAATTTTACAGATAAGGAAACTGAGGCGTAGAGAATTTAAATTAACCAAGATCACACAGGAAGTATCAGAAATAGGAATTGAACCCAACGTCAGAGTCTGGGGATCCCAGGGTCCTGGCATCAGATATCCCCCCCCACCCCCAGTTCATTGAGTCTATGTTTAATGCTCTTTCAGCAGGAATTTGCTACCCCAATTCTTTATCCTTTTCAGAACAGATCTACCAAATCAAAAAGTCTGGGTACCAACAAATCTAATTTAGCCTTTGGCAATCTTTTGCTTCTCAGTTATGGTGGGGGAAGGACCAGATCAGAGAACTCTATGCTTATTATTTTGCAGCACATGAGTCAGACATTTTGCTCACACTCAATTCTGTCTCCTTGTGAAAAAACAAGAAAATGGAGATTCAGGAATCCTGACTTTTATTTGGAGGTCCACAGTTTGAATTTGGGGAGCAATCAATGTGAAAATAACATGATTTCATGTTGGGATTTCTTCTTTTCTGTGCTATAGATGAAAGGGAGCAATCCTTATGGCTTAATTCTTTAAGAGAAGTATTCTGGGTTGGTATCCTCTTAATTCATGAGAATAAAGAGAGGAACGACTCCAGTATGTTGGGTGGACCTCCTGGTGAAAATTTAATAAGAATGGGCAGGCATGGATGGGCTGCCCTCTGATTCACTGGAGAGAAGATCCACGTTAATGAAGTCATACTTCCATTGAAGTACTTCAGTATTAGAGTTCTGGACCACTAGACCCCTTGGCACATGAGGGGCATTCACATTTTTTTTCTGATTAAACATTGATAAAGTGGTACCATTTAAGAACCTGGAGATTTTCAGGAAAGGGAATTATATGAGAATCTGATACAGAGGCCCTATGGTAAGATTTCTTTCTTTCTTTCTTTTTTTTTAAGTAGCATTTCAATCTAATAGAATATCAACAAATATTTCAGAAACCCCTACCAGGTACTTGATGAAACCCTGTGACTGCATTTGTAGATAGAAGAGCAGAATATTATGAATGACAATCAGAGTCTATCGGTCAATAAGCATTTATTAAATGCCCAGTATGTTCCAAGCACTGCACTAAATACTAGTAATATAAAGAAAGGCAAAAGATAGTAACTTTAGACAGTTAACTCTTCAACAGCTGAATGGGTTGTCTTATGGGGTAATGACTTTTCCATCTTTGGAACTCTTTAAGTAGAGATTGCATGGCAGTCTATGGGGATATTGGAAAGGGGATGCAGGCTTCCGTTGTTCCCATCTGAGTCCCATAACAATACCAGGATTCTATGATTTTATGACTTTTTTGGCTTGTTGAAAGGAAACAGGTCAATGCTAAGCAGTTTCTCAGGGAACTTTCTTGTTCTATTGGCATAGGGAGGTTATACTAGATTGAAGTGTGGTGGTCCATGATGATGTAATAGGGTCTGGAGGATTGAGTTTTTCTCCAGTATTTATCAACATCTTATTGGGTACTAGGTTAGTGATTTGCAAATTTATGACATGAATAAATATTTTTTCAGATTTCTTGGGTGAGTGGCACATTAATTACCATTTTGTACAAAGTTATTTTACTAATAAACTTTATATGTAACAAAAAAATCATCAGTGTCCCTATGGTTCAATTTCCTTATTTGAATTAGTAATTTCAATCTTTTAGGAAGCTGCATGGTAGTGGCAAGTGGCTAGATGGGAGTCAAGGGATCTGGGTTCAAATCCTGCCTCTGCCACCTTTGGTAAATCATTTGATCTCTTTTTGCTTTAGTTTTTTATCTGTAAAATAAAGCACCTGGGTGACATGACCAACAAGATTTCTTCTATTTTTAAATTTGTGACTCTGTCCAAGTTAAGTCAATAAGAAATATTTATTAAGTACATACTGTATGACAGGCACTACTCCAAGCTAGATTAATAGGCAGCAAATGTTTTAAGAGCTTTAAAATGCTAAGTGAAAAGTAGAAATCTTTCTACAGTGAAATATGCTGTATTGTGGTCTGGATTAAGACTGGCTATTTCCCCCAGATCATGGGCCTTACAATCAGAGGTTAAAATATTATACTTGGACTCTCAAAAGAATGACTTCTGGGAATAATGGTAGCCTATAGAAAGGGCAGTGACTTGTCCATGGTCATACAGGTAGTAAATTATAGAGTCAGAATTCAAACCCAGGTTCTCTAATTCAGGGGAACTGCCTGTCACCCACCATCCCACATCTTGGCTTGGGAGTTCTACCATGTTGTTGAAATAAGTAGTCAAAATGGGTTGGATTCTGTTTCACAGCACAGAAGGTTAGGATCTTTGATGAAGACTGACAGGAGGCAGGAGTCCTGGCTCTGTCATTTCTAGCTATGTGATCTTGGACAAATAATTTCATTTTTCTGCACCTTAGACTTCTCTTCTATCAGGTGGGGTGGGGACAGAAAAGGGACTGCATGATCTCATACATTTATTTTGATCTGAAATTCAACTGGGGCTTTGATCTAGCTGTGTCATTCAGGTTTTTATTTTATATCTGGTGCTGAGATTAGGATAGTCTGAAAGATCCTCAGTTAACTTTGTACTTATCCAGTTTCTTCAATACAAACAAGGCAAGTGCATAATTAGCATTTTAACAATAAATAAATTAGATCTTGAGATCCCTACAACAATATACACTACTAGGAGAAGAATACAGAATGCATTCTAAAAATAAAGGCAAAACTGTAAACATACTCTCCATTCTCTTTCTGGAAATTAAAAAAAAACCATACTAACAGTTTTATGACAAGGGAAGAATTATGGGAAAGGAAGCAAATACAGTTTAGCCATTCTTCCTTACTAAAGGAGGGTAGTTTGCTCTTTGAAGCAGAGGAAGGGAAAACTTGTAACCAATACAACTCTACAGTGCTTGATTACTATTTCTACTTGAGGGGAAAAAAATGGAAAATGGAAAACTGATGCTAGGGGATTTTTTATAAAAAGCTGTAACCTATATGAAGACTAAGTAGGCATTTGCAAAACACTGTTCCAATCAGCAGAATTGTTTCCTTAAGAAAATGTGGCTGATGCATCCACTACCCTGCCCTGGCACAGCCTACAAGTTAATCTTGCTTCCTGTGGGACACGGAATGGTTCAAAAGAAACTTCAGGGAGGCTGCCATGCCCCTCGAAACCCTCAGTATCATCCCAGAATAATCACCTGCAAATTTTATCACATATGCTTTCTATAGCTCAGTGGTCTTCAAGTCATTTTTACTTACAGCACAGTTTTTCTCTCTGCTGTGAAGAATTGGGGTCTGCTATAGGAGAGCTGGAAAACTACAGCATGCACTGTAATCTATACAGTTCATAAGAGACTCATGCACATGAATATGATTCTAAGTGGAAGTTTCATGCCATTCGCAGGATACTTAGAGAAAACGCCTGGCACATGATCATGCCCCAGCACACCCTTTGGATGTGCATTGTTGGAATTAATTAATTGAAGTCCTAGGAGTAGGGATGAGGATACAGGTGAAGAGTTCTTTGGAGAGAAGATATATGAGAGAGGTGTGGAGATGCTTTGAGTATTTAGAAATGTGTGGGATTTTCTTTGTGTCTCCTCTCTGTCTCTGTCTGTCTCTGTCTCTCTCTGTCAATGACTCCTCTCTTTCTGTTTCTGTCTCTCTTCTCTCTGTCTGTCAGTCTCTCTATCTTTGCTTCTCCTTTCCTCTCTGTCTCTCCTCTTTCTCTTGATTACTTTCTCTCATCTGCCTATATCTCTCTGTCTTGCTCTCTTTGAATTTTCTGTCTCTGTTATTCTCTCTCTGTCTCTCTCTTTCTCTGTCTCTGTCTCTCTGTCTCTGTTTCTGTCTCCTTCTCTCTTTCTCTCTGTCTCTCACCTCCCCATCTCTGTCTCTCTCCTTTGTCTTTTCTGTCTGCCTGTCTCTGTCTGTCTCTCTCCTCTCTGTCTCTGTTCTTCTCTTTCTCTCTGTTTCTCTCTCATCCCAACCCCAACTTTACACGTGCTCAGTTACCTAAATCTTTACAACTCTGGGAATCAACCACACCTTTGCTTTTTCTTGTGATAAAGTATAAGTGCAAGCCCTCCCCTTTAACTTAGGAGGGTCGTGGTTCTAGAGTCAGACAATCTGGGTTCATGTCCTGTTTTTGTCACTTAGTAACTGTGTGACCTTGGCCACATCATTTAGTTTCCTTAGACTTCAGTTTCCTCATCTGTAAAATAAAGGGGATTGGACTAGATGGCCTTTGAAGTGCCTTCCACCTCTAAAGAATTTAGTTTTTTGTTGCCCAAGACTACTGCAGTCAGTAGGTTTTTAAAGTAGCTACCATTAATGTAACCTTTAATGTTTCCAAAGCACTTTACACGTATTCTCTCATTTGAACTTCACAATGACTCAGTGAGCTAGGTGCTGCAGGAATTACTGTCTATATCAGTGGAGCTTGGAGAAATTAACTGACTTGTCCAGGATCATTCACCTGGTTGTATCAGAGGCAGGATTCTCGCTCTGATCTGCCTGATTCCAGGTCCAGCACTCTATCTACTATACCTGTTGCCTCTTTGCAAATGGCAGTTTCAGATGGTTTTTCACACATTTTCAAAAAGTAAACCGATGTAGATCCTGAATTTCTTCCTTTGTAGAAAAAAAGGAAATTTAATAAAATGGAGCTATAATTAGTGTGGGATGACTAGGACTTTACTCCAGGCACCTGATTTGGAGAGGGAGACATTCTTCTTTAAGTCAACAAACATTTATTAAGTACTTACTATGTGGCAGTCACTTTGTGTTGAGTGCTTGGGACACAGAGAAAGGCAAAATCCAATCCCAAACCAGTGCTTGCACTCAGTCCTTCAGCTCACACTTCCTGCATCACCTAGTCCTGAGTAGTGTCAACACTCCCCATTGGCACCCCTGGGCTCCTGTCTCTCACCTCCCCCTCAAGTCCTTCTAGGACTTGAGCTCTCCTACTGCCGTGCCTTCCCCCAATACTAGTCTACTTTTGGGGTTCAGAATTCGGGAGTAAGGGATTGTTGGTCTACACCCCAGACTCTCTGGAGGATGAAGTGCTGCTTTTCTTGATTTGATTTCATTCCACTGAACTGTCTGTCTACTTTACCCTTGTAGTGCTGTTGGTCCTTTCAGAACCTTTCACCTGTGACACTCAGGATCACCTGTGAGACTGATTTGTGCCACCTGAGGTGAGCTTCCCCTAACTCAGCTGGGCTTGCTCCCCTTGTTGCCAGCTTCTTCCGCATGGAAATACAAGGTGCTGGAGACTGACATCTATTTTTCAGGTCGATAACAGGTCTTCTATTTCATTGGTCTTGGAGCAAGATTTCTTTATACCTTCTCAGAGTGTCTTGAGTCATTGAAATATTTTTTTAATGTGGATGATCAAGGATTTATGTATTGTATATGGTGTGTGTGTGTGTGTGTGTGTGTGTGTGTGTGCACATTTGGGTCAATTTCATTTCAATATCTGGGTTTGGAGTAAATAAAATAATTACATTTGTCCTGTGCTGAAATTCTGAAATTGCTCATTATGCTTTTTTCCCTTTTCCCATCGGGAGAAGTTTTAGAAAAGTGATTTGCCCATGGAGACACAGAGAAGGAAATTTGTGGATATTAGCTAACTCTGTATGACTTGTTAAAAATATGGACTTTGATCTAAAAATCTGGGTGGAAATTAATGGGGAAAAATACTTTTCCCACGGCAAAAATGATATAGGAGTCAAAGAGCTGGCCAAGAGAACTGGGGAGGGCACGTAGGGCACATCCTGGCCAGTGCTCATTAAAGATGGAATGGATCTAAAGAGAAGAAAGCAGATGAGCTGAAAAAAGCAAAGGAGTGGTATTTCCAAAGGGCTTTACAACAAGCTTTTTGCATTTGGAAGAAGATCAGAGAATGTTCAAGCTGGAAAAGACTTTAGAGATCAACTCCTTCCTTTGACAGAAAGGGATCTAGGGCCCAAAGAGGTTAAAGGATTTATCCCCGGTTACCCAGCTTGTTAGTAGCAAAGCTAGAAGCAGGATCTTGGTATTGGACACCTCCCTCCCAATTCCTGTCCCTGAATCCTCACCCTCATGTAGGGCTCTTTCTACCACTGCTTCTTGTGTCTGATAAGCTTTGGTCTTTTTTGCTTTCCATAACTTTGCCAGGAAATTAAAAGGGGTAGCGGGTAGGGCAGAAAAGAAGCCAGGTGGAAAAATACCAGAATAAAAGACAATTGGAACAACTGCAAGGAAAGGAAACTGGTGTGATCAGCACTTATGTAAGGACCTGAATCTTAGTAAATATTGACTGAGCAATCGATCAGTCAATCAGTAAACACTTATTGGTTGTCTCCTATGCGCTGGGCAGCAAGGGCCATAGTTTTTATGTATAGACCATTTTACCATGTGGGCTTTCTTTCTTGAAAATGGTCCCAACCTACTGGGCATACCCACCCTGTTCATTCCCCACTCAATGTGCCAAACTTACTATCTTTGGTTCTTAGCCATGCTAGTGGGGAAGAGAAACGTGTCCCAGAAAAGTCAACATTTCACCCATTTATTACAGCTGCTTCTTTAGGGACCTGGCCTCTAGTCTCAGCACTTCTTCAGATTTGTTGAGATTGACCATCCTTCTGAGATGTCAGCATGGGAGAGCAGACTGAGCCCTGTACTCAAGAGTGTGGTGGGGGTGGCTAGGTGGTGCAGTGAATAGAGCACTGGCCCTGGAGTCAGGAGGACCTGAGTTCAAATTTGATCCCACACACAACACAAAAACTAGCCATATGACCTTGGGCAAGTCACTTAACCCCGAATGCCCTACCTTCCCCCTACAAAAAGCAACCCCCCCCCAACAAGCCCCCAAAAGAGTGTGGTGGACGTAGCTCCTACTTGTTCAGTTTATTAAAATTCTTAAATTTTCAATGTGAGTATTTAGGCTTCAGGAATAAGCAAACACCATAAATTAGGGATATACACACACACACACACACACACATATATATATATATATATACACACACACACATATATATATGTATTGCTGATGTTAAAAAAAGTGGTGGAGAAAATGGTAATACAGATTAAACTTAAAAGTATATACCTTTTTTTTTTCCCCCAGGGAGCTGGTTTTTAAACATCTGCTTGTACTCTCCTTCCTGGACTAAAAGGCAGAGTAGACTGAGTTCTAGTCTCACTATCTGAGCTTGAAAGAAATTACTTGATTTTTAGGAGCCTCACTTTCCTCTTTTGTAAAATAAGGGATTATAACAAGGGACTAAATGATCTCTAAGGTTCTTTTTTGCTCTAAAATTTCATATATCATGATGCTGTTGACTCCCCTGGGTTTGAATCCTTATTCTGTGTTTTGCTTTCCCTTTGGCCTTTCAGAACTTCTTCTCATCAAAAATGAAAGTTGACAATTATAATAATTAAATCTGTGTGTATGCACATGTGTATATTCACGTTGATTACTGTTATCTAAAAGAGTCCTACATTACCTCTTAGGATTTATACTCTTATTATAGTATTTCACTTTCATTGCTGGCAGTCATTGTTAATTAATTTTCAGGTTTGTTGGGATCCTGGTGATTACATATATTCAGTGATAGAAATGTAAATGTATTACTCTTACATGATTTGTATGCAATCAATGATTTACACAATGATGGGGCCAAATTAGATTTGAATTAGGTCTCTTTCCATTGTTACCACTGCATATGTTTATGGTAATAGTATACTCTTGCTGTATTTCTCACATAAAGTATTTTGGACCATTTTTCTCTTTAGGGATTAAACATAACACCAGCAGTACATCTGAATACTTGTGGAAGGGAACAGAGCAATAGGGCCCTGAGACATTCTGGGTCTTTTTGCTTCCAGATCATTGGAACTGCAAGAACCTTGCAAGAGACATGATGAATCACTAGAGAGAAGGAAAAACATGGAAAACCTCCACTGGTAGAAATCAGATTTCCTTTGTAAAATCATGGTCATACCAGTTCATTTCTATTTGATGTGGTAGTATATTGCCTTCTCAGTTGGGAGGGGGGGCAGTGATTGCATCTGCAAATCCTTCAGATCAGGCTGATGGCTCCCTTTGTTTCCTTTCCAAATTGGAGCCATGGAAACCAGCTCCTTGGGATGATGTGCCCTGCCTTTAGATGACTTGCTTCTTTGCAAATGTTTTAAAAAATCATAGCAAAGTACACACTATCCGGTCAGAATTAACTTGCTGGTTTTGGGGGTAGCTTCCCAGATACTAGAATGTTAGAGCGAGAAGGGATTAATTGTAAGATTTAGGGCTGGCCATCAAATCTAGTCCCCTCGTTTTACTGAGATTGTCTAATCCCAGCCTATCATTGATGAATATTGTTGTTGTTCATTTATAAAAGAACAATCTCAGCTCTGTAGGAATTCTACCACCTTGAAACAAATACCAGGAAAACTCTAGAGATTAGAGACTAGCAACAGAGCTTAGATGGTATAGGTGGATGTGGAGAATTCTTTGAATGCTTTTAGATGTATCATGGATTTTTTTTTTTGGCTTGGGGTGGGAGAGGATTATGTTAATTATTTGGAGATTTCAAGTAGATATTTATATAAAAGCTCCTAGATGGCACATTCATAGAATGTTGGGCCTAGAGTGAGGACAACCTGAGTTCAAAACTGGCCTCAGATACTTACTAGCTTTGTGATCCTGGGCAAGTCACTTAACCCTGTTTGCCCAAGTTTCCTCATCTGTAAAGTAAGCTAGAGAAGGAAATGGCAAGTCACTAGAGTTACCTTTGCCAAAAAAATTCCAAATGGGAACATGAAGAGTAGGAAAGGACTGAAATGATTGAATAACAACAAGAACAAAAAAAAAATATATAACTCAAATTCCTTAATGTGTGTGAGGCTTCTGAGATTTGTGGAAGATGTTCCTTTTGACTCCTGTCAATTATCAGGAGTAGTTTCATTTTTGCTTCATTTTCTGGAGTTAGATATATAAACTTTTATATGTGCAAGAAATGAATATAAACTTTTACATGTGCAAGAGGTAATTACATGCTTAGCATTCCCATGGAAACATTTTTTTTAAACCACTTCTTTGCCCTTCTTGAACTGGCATTCCTTAAGGGCCAAAATAAATCAATTTGCCCTTGGCCTTGAGGTTCAAATGTATTGAAATGAAGATAAAAATTCCTCTCTTGGAGGCTGCCCTCCAGCAAATCCAAGGGAGAATCTGGATGGAACCAAAGGGAAAGGCACTTTCTATGTGCTTCCTGTATATGCCAGGTACCATGTTGAGTGCTGTTGAGTGCTGGAGATTCAAATAGAAAGGGAGGACAAATCTTGCTCTCAAGAAGTTCCCATTCTGATATGGAGAGACACCACTTATGGGGAGGGTTCAGCAGTTGAAAAGTTTCCATTGTTCTTGGGATTCAAAGACAGGATGGATAGAAAAATGGGAAGCTGCATATGTGGAAGGAGGAAGCATGGCTTAGGAGAAGGAATATTGGATTTAGGGTGAGAAGATAAAGTGGCCTCTGGCATTTCTGGGGACTTAGTTTTCTCGGTTTTAGGATGAGCAGGTTTGATCAGATCACAGATGCAGAGGGGCAAGGGACCTCCTCAGTTAGTCTTACTCCCTCCTTTTACAAGCTGAGGTCCAGAGAGATTTAGTAACTTGTCCAAGGTCACAAGGTGACCTTGTATCTGAAATAGTAAGGATCAGAAGGAGGAGTTGAGCTTCCCGGTTATCTATAACTCCAAATTAGTGCTCCCTTCATTGTGCCACCTGAGTTGCTCTGATGATTTCTAAGGCTCCTTCCAGATCTAAATACTATGGTTGGTCCCATCATGCAACTACTGTAATCGAAAGAGTTGTACATTGTAAAGACAATCAACTGTGAAAGATTTAGTAACTGATTAAGGCAGTGATCAACCATAATTCCAAAGGACTCATGAGGAAATAAACTATTTCCAGATAGAGAAATGATAGACTCAGAATATATAGTGAAGCACATTTTTCTCAGGGATAATGTAGAAATATGTTTTTCATGACTTCTTATATGTGAAAACTATTGCATTCTTTCCTTCTCAATGGATGTGGAAGAGGGTGGAGGGAAAGAGAGAATTTGGAATTGAAAATAAAAATAAGTTTTAAAAAAGAAGAAAGTTGTGATTTATTAACTGAAAACACTGATGTGGCAACTCTCTCCAGCAACTTGTCTTCACTTAGTAGATAAGTCCTAAGGAGATCCCTGATATAGCTCCTGTTATCACAATTAAATCAAATGTAGTCCCTACCCCAGGTGAGTCAGAAGTTAGTTAAAGGACAGTTCTATGTACAATAACAAATATTCACTAAATACATTCTATGTGAAGACCATTATGATGGGAGTTTTCCCCCATTTTCAACTCACACATTGACTGCCCTAGTGCAGTCCTTTAGCCATTAAACTCACTTGGATAATTGGAATAACATTCTACTTGTTTCTGCCCCCAGTCTCTCCTCTTCCTGGTTCAACCTCCAGACTGCTGCCAAAAAAAATCTAAGGTGGACTCAGGTCTACTTACAACATTTCTTTGTTCCTGAACTCCCAATTGTCTTTAGAATAGAATAAACTTAGCTTGACAGTTAAGGCCTTCCTCAGTCTGACTCCTACTGACCTTTTAAAGTGCATTTCACATTCCTCCCTCCATGAATTCTACTCTCCTTGGAATCTTCCTTCAGATGTCAGTCCAGACGCTACAAATTCTGTGAAGCCTTTCTTGATTCCTGTAGCTATTAGTGCTGTCTCTCTCTGTTAAGTAAGCTTTGATCCTTCCTTTGTCTTTTGCACTCTATAGCTTGTCTTTTATTTATTTGTACAAGTGTTCCATCCTTCCTGGCACAAGGAGAAATATTTTTATTTTTTGTCTTTATATGCCTTGCACATAGTTTATGTTTTATAAATATTTCTCGAACTGAATTGCATGCTTAGGAAAGAGACAGATAAAATAATTGACAATTTTTGCCCTCATGGAGCTTCTAATCTAGGAGATCTCTATGTATTACAGAAATAAGTATAAAAGCCCACTTTCCAAATCTCACTTCAGATTTGGCCCAATCAGTACACAATCCCAGTTCTATCAATTCTCTGCCGACTGGGAATTCTGGGAGAAATTACAAGGAAAATGGCTCCCATGGAATCAATGTCACCAGAATACTAGAAAAACACAGGACTTTAATCAAAATCACGTTGGGTAGGAAGGTATACTATGCTGGCTCCAATTTCTTTTTAACAAGCTAAGTATTAACATGGCACTTAGTTTCAAAATGTTTTCAGATCACTCATTACTAAAAACACCCTTCGTTCTTAAGTCAGTGCCATGAGGACTTCACTATATTCATCTCCTGCTATATATGATTCCACGTGCTCTCTGAATACTGAATACTCTGAATACTCTCTGAAATGTCCATGGAATTGAGTAGGATAAAAAAAGGTAAGGTGATTTTTAAAAATTGCTTGTGGCAAGACAAAGGATGTGTTTAGAATGTCATGTTCTGTAGTTAGGCCATTAAGACATTGGGCCAGCTACTTGTTTCCTTAATTCTGACTTCAAGAAAGACAAGGAGCAACAGTGATCTTTCCAGTGAGTTCTTAGGTTGCCCAAGGGCATCTAGTTAAGTTGCATAATAATGAGAGTATCAAAAGACTTACCTTCACATGGCCTTGTGTCATTAGCTTCCTAAAACTATTTGACAGGGTCTCCAACCTCTGTGTGGGCACACCCTGAATTCTGCCAAGGGAAATAGAATGGGTCTTAGAAGGCAGTATCAGGCAAGCAGCAACAGCTGTGCCTGAGGGCACTCAGATCATTACCGACCAAATCTTTTTTTGGAATTTTATGCTCCTTGAAACCCTCTAGCATCTTGTCAACAAAGACTTGGACACATGATGTAGACAAGGGAACATAAACAGGACAAACCTCTAGACTCCTTTTCTGGGTGAGTAACAGCAGGGCATAGAGACAGAAGGAAAGGCACCTGGTCCATTGCCACGGCCTATTTTTGTTATATGGTGATTTCTTCCCTACTTTTCTCACTGCCTCTTAATCTCATTTTGTTTTGGTAGAATTATGGAGCTAATCTGAGAAGCACTAATTCTCTTCTATGGCACCTCTTTAAGTCAGTTCACTCTTATTCAAATGAACAGTTATAAAGCACCTACAATGTACAGATCACTACGCTATCTGTAAATATAGATACAATCTCTTCTTAACTTGCAATGTTCCTAGAATAGGTAATGTTCCTAGAAAACACTGTGATAGTAAAAAAATGAAAATGTTGATGCATTGAACCAATGGGAAATAGGGAGTTAGGTTTCCCATGACCACCCAAAACTGTAATCTTTCTCTGGAGATTTCTGAAAATATGCTTTTCTGCATACAATTCTTCATAACAAAACATTTGTTCTGATAATATATACTTTTCCATAAAATATAGCACACAAAATAAAATTGGTAACATGCAAAACATTTTTTTCTTGCTAATATTCCCTAGAATTTGGGGAATTTTTGTGCTAATATATCAATTAAAAAAAACATTGATTTCAGACAATGTTCACTTTTCCTAACACATGAAATCTACAATATCATAGATGCTCTACAGCAAATAAAATTCTTAAAACTAAATACTTTTTAACCTAGAGCTTACCTTCCACTGTGTCAGATGTCCATGTAAAGGTGTTGTGTTGTACACTATATTGCTGTAAACCTCTCTACCTTTGTTGCCCTCTGAAAACCCAGGGCAAGGTTGTTGGGAATTTAGTTGCTCAGTGCAGTTGGCCAGCACCCCAGTATGGTCAATTCTCTATGTTCCAGTCACCATCCTCTTTTAAGGTCTCCAGCAGTCCTGAACGAAAAGCCAGTGCTTTCAAAGAACTTTCCAGGGAGAGGGTCCTCCCCCTTTCTCCTCCCCCATCCTAGCCAAGCACCTCAGGTCATGAATCTGTATTCCTTCTTCAGTCCCTCTGCACACAGAAGAGTTTTTTTTTTTTCCCAGGTTGAGCTGGGAGGAGCCCAAAGAGGCAGCCAAGTTTTGCCCCTTGCAGCTTTCTCATTTGCTCAGAATACTTGGAAAGGACATCACCTGTGCCTCTGATACTCTCTCTACTGTACATAGCTTGGAATTTGCTTGGTTGCCCATGCAAAAGTGAAAGTGAATTTACTAATAAAATCAGGGGAATGCTTGAAGTTGGGAAAGTTAAACATGTGAATGTGGAAGATTGACTGTAATCTTACAGAAAGGAAAATGTAAAGCCTCAATTCACTATCAATCATACTTTCCAAACCTCAACCCAAATTTGACCCAATCAAATGCAAAAACTCTGTCAGGACCATGCTTTTCTCTTGAGATGGGCAGTTTGATTTTTTTTGCCTTTTCTTTATTGCTTTTGAGTTGGGTAATATCTTTTAGAGCACCAAGACAGGCCATTGATAAACACTAAGCAAGCAGTAGTCTCTAGTAAACTTTGTAAAATGTTCTTTGTTGATTGTGCATAATTGTATTTTTTGGCAGAGCAATTGTGATTTCTTCCTGTAAATTTGGGGCATATAAGACCTGTGTCATGTGGATTTTTCTGAGATTCTTTAATACTAGTTACTGAAGAAGGCATCAAAAAGTGATAATGCTTAAAGACTAGCTAGAAACTCAGAGAAATTGTCCAGGATTGGGGATATGGGCAACGATTTAGAAAAAGCATCCTAACTGATTTACTAAGGGCAAAAAAATGTTTCAACCCAGGGGAGGAATGCAATTTTCCCTTGGATGAGCCTTCTTCCACACCAGTGTTCAACCAGGTTTCCAGAAAGGCACATAGAAGTTTGGAGTGCATTTGTGCTTGCTTCCAAGGATACATGATAGAGAGGTCACTTTCTTTCCCTTCAGAACATGTATAGTGTTCCCTGCCTAGTTTCAGCCCAACCCATGAAGACTTGAGAAGTCTTCTTTGGCCATGAGTGATAAAGTAGCTGGTATTATGGAGTGATGAAAAACTTTTGGTTGGTCGAGGAAATGGAATAACTGCTGGTTCATGAAAGGCTGATTTAGAATTGACTGTACAATATAAAAAGTTCTAGTCAAATTGTCTTTCACTCTTTTCCTTGGCAGCTTTGGGGTAGAAAAGACTAATGAGAGCTTCTAGGTGGGAGAGAAGCAGGCTGACCTAGTTCCCATCAGCCTCTCACATGGCTTTGAAAGCATGGCACTTCTGTTTCTTTTGTAATTCTTCTTCTCTTATCCTTGGTGAATGAGTATTCTAAGATGAGATGGGTGACAGGTGAGACCAATAGACCCGTCAAAGTCTTCTGAGGCTTTACTTTCAACTGAAGTCCAGAGTTGGGGTCACTGCAGTCAGGTCTGGTGAGTGGCCAGCACAGTATCTGAGAGATCTTCTGTCTGAGAATGGATTGACCTGTCTGCTGAGACATCACGTCTTGGAAGAAGTCAGTACAGGTGAGCAAGGGGGCAACATATCTATTACAAACATCCTGTCCTGAGGTAAATTTGGTTGGGACGCACTGAAGGGAGAAAAAAACTCCCAGGGCCAGGAATCCCAAGATATGCCTTGGCCCCATGTGTTTATTGCTCACACATAGTAAAATACTTTAAATCTAAACCTGTTCTCCAAAGGTGCCATGTGCATGTGTAAGAAGAGAATATGCCCTTCATTTTGGAGGATATTTTTTCGGTAACTACTGTTTTTGCTGTACTTTCTCTATAAATTTTCTATTGTACAAACTACTTGATGTCAGCTGGCTTATCTATAGTGGAGAGCATGCTGGATAGGGCTTATGAGAAGCAGGTTTAGGAATCCAAGCTCCTCAGAGTT
Organism: Pseudochirops cupreus; assembly: GCA_028627135.1. Classification (NCBI taxonomy): domain Eukaryota; kingdom Metazoa; phylum Chordata; class Mammalia; order Diprotodontia; family Pseudocheiridae; genus Pseudochirops; species Pseudochirops cupreus. The sequence continues at coordinate 288,265,381 of CM053580.1, read as the reverse complement.
ACCTAATGATCCAACCCTGAAGGGAGAAGATGTCCACTGCCTTTTGGGCATCTGACCCATCAATTTGAGTAGAATTTGTGGAAGCAGCCCAAAAGGGGGTGCCTCATATAAAATAAGAGTTGGACTAGATAAACACTGAGATTTCTTTTAGTTCTAAAACTATGATCAAATGATCTAAGACTAGAACTCAAGTCATCTGACTACAAATTCAAAGCTTTCTACACTAAATTAGCTGCCTGTACTCTAGCAATAATTACTTTAGTAGCCAAATTGTGCTTCTTACACTAACAAGGGCTATTGGGATAAAGTTAGAAAGTATTTGCCTAGAATCAAATTTATATGCAATAAATTCAAAGCACATTTGCATGGTGTCTTGTAAATCTATTCAAAAGGGCTTTAAAGTGGAAAAGGGAAAGAGAAAGAATATTGACCTCATGGACAAGCCTATTACCTTAGAGAAGATCAAGTAGAGCAAAGGAAGAAAAATAGCAGAAAAGAACTAATAATTCATGAAAGAATATCTGAAAAGAGAAGCAGCAACAAAATCCATGACCTACAATTTCATGTGCAAATTTGCAAAGTACAAGTAATAAACAGAGTGAATGAGAGATCATAATAGAAAGAGGCAAATTTTACTTCATGGGAATCATTGAGAATTGGCATGATGAGTCTGCTGCCTGAAATGTAATATTCAGAAGGGATAGAATAAACAAAAGGGGATGGATAGTAGGAAATAGGAGTACTATATCAATTAGATATAAATATGAAGAAATCCAAGAAACCGAGGATGAGACAGAGTGGAGAATCAACGGAAAGAGAAACAAAAATAACATGGTTTTGGGATTATACTACAGATCTACTAGACAGGAGGAGAGTTAAGATGGGAATTTTGGTTTGCAGATTAAAAATATTTAATAAGGTACCATAGGTTTTTTAGTGGTGGGGACTTCAAATACCTAGCTATCTGAAGGAACTTTCTTCCAAAAGTCCAAGGTCCAATAAATCTGTGATTTTGTTCATGATGATTTCATTTTTTAGAAGGTAGAGAAAACAAACAGGACTATGATTTTGTGTTTTATTATTTTTTTTGTTTTTATCCCACAATCATTTCCCATCTAGCCTACTACTCCCCTCCCTCAAGTGAATCCTTCCTTATAACAAAGAAAAACATTTAAGTAAAAGAAAAAGATTAAATGAAATCAACTGACATAGGAACCATGTCTGACAGTTGGAGAAGGAACCTATATTATGTTCCACATTCACAGTCCCCCACCTCTCCAAGAAGAGGTAGTTGTATTTCATTATTCGTTCATAAGACCAATGCATTATTCATTATTTCATTGTTCATCAGAGTAGAACTAGTATTTTGGAACTGATTCTAACCAGGTTAGAATCAGTTCAAACTGGTTGCCGAAGAAGAAATGAAGGAAATCTTGAGACTGGGGTGGTGGTGGTGAGTGGTCACCATACGGTTTATGATAGAAAAAGAGAGGAAAGAGGAAAGCCAGGCATCGTCTGATATGCACTATAGATTTCAGTTACTCAGAGAAATGGTGGCTAGGATATTAGGCTCTGCTATTTTCTAGAGAAAATTAGCGTAACACATATGGAAAGATCTCAAGAATTAAATTATGATGACTCAAGCATAAGTGAATCTAATGAGGAGGGAAAGGGAAAGCTGCCTACGGAGACCAATGTGGTTGCAAAGGGAACTCATCAACCAACTCAGATTGAAAAAAGATACATATTGTGTGGTGCATACAGAGGGTAACCAAGTGGTATGGATGCAATGATAATGACATTTATTCAAATTTTATTTTGCTTTTGTTTTGCTTTCAAGGAGTTTGACCTTACCTGAAAGTAGAGAGCAAAATGGTTAGTTGAGAGTAGAAATTTAAGGTCTGTAAGGATGTGGCCAGAGACAATCTATCTGTCCTCAGTGAATCCAGGTCACCAACCCCAGGTGAACTGACAGAACTGGAGGCTGTGATTGCTAAGTTATGAGGGTGATCCTGGAAAAATCTTACAGAGTAATGTGACCAGATAAGCAAAAAGTTAACGTTCTGATTTTCAAAAAAAAGGAAGAAAATGAAACTTGCAAATGAAAGATCAGTGAGCTTAATCTGGGGGCTTTAGGGGAAGATTTAACATATATCAACAAGTGTCACAGAAATCAAGGGTTTTTGAGGACACATTACTGACCTTGCAGGTCAGAGGTGTCTAATGCTACCTGCAAAACTCTGGGAATGTGTCATGTGACATGGTGGACAATAGACCTAATGTTTATGTTATCCTTGCTTGCACTAAAGGAATCTAGAATGGTTCCAGACCAAGGGAAGTGATGTATTCTGCTTTTGTCAGGCCACATCTAAAGTACAGTAGTTGGTCTGGGTACCATACATTTCAGAAAGATAAGAATAAGCTATAGCATATCCAGAAGAGAGCAGACAGTAAAAGGAATGAAAATTATGCCATATGAAGATCAGCTGAAAGAATTGGTAGTGCTTGGCCTAGAGAAGACTTGGGGGTAGTGGGAGGGAAAAGGGGCAGCTAGGTGGTAGAGTGGATAGAACACCAGGCCTGAAATCAAGAAGACTCATCTTGCTGAGCTCAGATCTGGCCTCAGACACTTACTAGCTGTATGATCGTGGTCAAGTAATTTAACCCTGTGTGCCTCAGTTTCCTCATCTGCAAAATGAGTTGGAGAAGGAAATGGCAAACCACTCCAGTATCTTTGCCAAGGAAACCCCAAAAGGGGTCACAAAGAACTGTATATGACTGAATAATGACAAAATGGGAGGCAATGATGGTTCGTTTTAAAAAATGTGGAGAAATGTTCTTTACAAGGATTCAATTTATTCTGATTGGACCCAGAGGGTGAAACTAGAAAGAATGAGTAAAAGTTGTAAAGAGGGAATTTAAACATGAAATGAGGAAAATTTCATAATATTCTTTTCCAAAGTTGGAATATGTTGCTACTGGACAGGTGGAGAACGCTTCTTCACTGGAGGTGTTTGGCAGAGACTGGATAACCACTCATTGAAAATATTAGTATAGGATTATGATGGAATGTTATTGTACTATAAGAAATGACAAGCAGGAAGGTTTCAGAAATGCCTGGAAAGACTTACATGAACTGATGCTGAGTGAAGTGAGAAGAACCAGGAGAGCATTGTACATAGTAACAGCAATATTGTATGATGAAAAATTGTGAATGACTTAGCTATTCTCAGCAATAGAATGATCCCAATATAAGACAGTCCCAAAGGACTCATGATGAAGCATGCTATTCACCTCCAGAGAAAGAATTGGTATGGTTTGAATACAGACTGAAGCATGCTATTTCTCACTTTCTTTCATTATTTTTCTTTTATTCGAGTCTTCTTGTACAAAATGACTAACATGGAAATGTTTTTACGTGATTGAATTTGTATAACCTATATCTGATTGCTTACCATCTTGGAGAGGGGTAAGGGAAGAAGGGAGGGAGGACAGATTTTGGAACTCTATATTTTTTTTAAAAAAGGTTAAAAATAGTTTTAACATGTAATTGGAGAAAATACATTAAATTAGAGAGTAGAAAAAAAGAAACTTGTACAAGGAGCTCCTTTTGAACTAGGTGGCTTCTGAGGTCCATTCTTACTTTGCAATGCTGGAACTCTCTAAAGATTGAGAAATACTTCTGAAAGGAGTGGCTACCATTGAAAAGAAGCTTGAATATCAGCTGTGTGTACAAGGTTATTGAAGACACATCATTGACCTTGTAGACCTGAGGAGTCTAATCTGACCTGCAAAATTCCATAAGTACAGCCTGAACCAGATTAAACTGTAATCAAAGACTGTTTAACAAATAAAAATATAACAGAGCATTTTGTTGTTGTTCAGTCATTTCAGTCAGGTATACTCTTTGTGACCTCATACGGGATTTTCTTGACAAAGATACTGGGGTGGTGTGCCATTTCCTTCCCCAGCTCCTTTTACAGATGAGGCAACTGAGGCAAACAGGGATAAGTGATTTGCCCAGGGTCACATTGCTAGTACGTGTCTGAGGCCAAATGAGGATGAATCTTCCTGACTCCAGGCCCCGCACTCTATCCCATGCCATCTAGCTGCCCCACAATAGAACACAGATAATGTTAATTTGTAGTTTTCTAGGTCAACCTGTGGCCTCCTGAAATCCATTTCTATTTGTGTTTAATACCACCATGTAGGCCATTCTTTTTTTTTTTTTTTTGCTTTTTGGAGGGGGAAGGTAGGGCAACTGGGGTTAAGTGACTTGTCCAAGGTCACACGGCTAGTGTGTGTGTGTGTGTGTGTGTGTGTGTGTGTGTGTGTGTGTGTGTGTGTGTGAAGTGTCTGAGACCAGATTTGAACTCAGGTCCTCCTGACTGCAGGGCCGGTGCCCTATTCACTGTGCCACCTAGCCGCTCTATGTAGGCCATTCTTAAACATGTGAACAACAGTATCAACACCAGTAATGATTTTGAATATAAAAGAGTTGTAGTGGAAAAACTATTGGATTTGGATTTAGCCTGGGTTCAAATCCTGACTCTGTTTCCTGAGATCATGTAGAATAAATCTAATCCCTCTTCCAGGTGATAGCTCTTCAACCACTTGAGGAGAACTTTATTTTTCCATCTTTCTGCCTTCCTTCCCCTCCCTACCCTGCCCCACATTTTGCCCCTCAGGCCTTCAGTTTCCTCCTCTTTAAGATGAAGGGGTTGAATTAGCTGACCTCTGAGTTTCCTACCAACTCAAAATCTACAACGAGATGAATTAAACACAAGCAGCTTGGAGCCATTGTCTGAGAGTGGGAGAGCTCACAACAATGTGTGAAGGAAACATTTACTCAGCACTCTTGAAGTGCTAGGAGGTTTACACCATCTAGTTCAACAATATATTTTTCTTTAAGTAGCTGAAATTGAGCAACTTCTCTGTTATCCACTGTGACCTTAGAATGCAGTGTTCTAGTTAATTAAATATTTACCTTTCATAGAATGTTATATATAACCATTAATTTTTAAGGGATTATAATGTAGCAAATCATACTTGAAGCTAAAACTAGACAGAAAACAACTCTTATTGATTCAGAAGGCACTTTATGTTCTGAGAGAGTAATTATCATGAACATTGGTGGCTATTTTATTGATAAAGAAATAAATGATCATTTAAAATAGATTTCCTAAAGTTTAGAGTTGAAAAGACCCTTAAAAGTTATGCAGTCTAATTCTCCCATTTAACGGATGAGAAAATAGAACCCTAGCAGGTTGAAATGGTTTTTCCCAAGAGCACACAGTTATTTATTGAGAAATCTGGGCTTTTGACTGTATTTTTTAAAAACAGAGAACAAAGAATACCAACATAACATGAGTATTACTCTATGCACACAAAGGTGGAGGAATTATTTGCCACAGGACATTCAGTTAGTCAACATTATTTATTAAGCACCAGCTGCTGTGTAAAGAATAGCATGAAGAATTGCAAAAAAAAAAAGACATCCTTTTCATAAAGGAGCATATAATCTAAAAGGGAGCAACTAAAAGGCAAATAAGAGAAAAAATAAAAAAGAACAAATGTTATCCACTTTCCCCAAACCTGAAACCAAAATAAAACAAAAACAAAAACAGTAGGTTCCTATTAACACACACATAACATTATAAATACATGTTTATACAGGTGCTAAAAGTATTGCTCTTGATAACAAAAATATCATGGGGGGAGCATGACGGACAGTGTTTACCACATGGTATCTACTTAACAATTGCTTATTGATTGTTATTTGGGTAATGAGTAAAGGAAGAAGAAACAAAAGTGACATCTTGGTAGGAATATGCTTCAGGCAATCAAGGCAGCTCTGTAAAAATAAATTTTTATTTTTCTCTTCTTTTTATAGGCTTCTTAGATTCATTCTATCTTATAGCACAATGTTACTCCACTTAGGTACCACAATTTGCTTAGTTATTCTGCAATAGGTGAATAGATATGTTGCTCCTAGTTGTCTGCCGTGACAAAAAGTGAACTTGTAAATATTTTGGTGTGTATAAGGCTTTTATCTGGGTCAAATTTTATGGACATTTCAGTTACTTTGCATTATTTCATAAGGCTTAGATTTTCCATAATTGTTATGCCAATTCAAAGTTCCACTAACAATGCTCTAGTGTGTCTGTCTTTCCACAATCCCTCCAACACAGAGCATTTCAATTTTTTGTTGATAATAATGTTTAATGCAGGTTAGAAAGATAGTCCAGAGACAGGGTGTAACTATGACGAGGAATTTCAGCTATCCAGACATCTACTGAGTATTCTCGAAGACGAGCTGAGAAAATCAGGCTATAGTTAGCTAATACTTTCATCTTTCAGAAGGTGGAAGGACTTCAAAAGGAAAATGCTAGTATGGAATTCATTCCCCTAAGTAAACAAGAACTGGTTGTTGAAGCAACAAATGGTGGCAACTTTGGGAATTAGTGATTATGTCATCATCAGGGATCACTCTTGACAAACTAATCTCCTTTCCATTTATGATAGGGCTACTGGGCTGATAGATTAGGCTAATATTGTAGATATAGCTTACCTAAATTTTAGCCAAGCCTTTGACAAAGTCATTCATGTTATTCTTTTGGGGAAAAGATGGGAGGGATGTGAACTAGACAATAATATAGCTAGATGAATTTGGAACTATTTAGACTAATGAGCCAATTCAGAAAGGCATGTCTCTGGGGCAGCTAAGTGGCACAGTGAATAGATCACCAGGGCTGGAGTCAAGAAGACCTGACTTCAAATCTGGTCTCAGGCTTAACACTTACTAGCCATGTGACCTTGGGTAAGTCACTTAACCCCAACTGCCCTGCCTTCCCCCTTCCAAAAAAAGCAAAAAAAAAAAAAAAAAGCATGTCCAATGGAACATCTCATGGACCTGTGATTGGCCTTTCCTTTTTTTTTTTTTAAACATTTTTGCAAATAACTTAGACAAAGATATAGAGAGCATATTTACCAAGTTTTCAAATAAAACAAAGCTGAAAGGGATGTACAAGTAACACATTGGATGATGGAATTGGGATCCAAAAAGATCTTGACTGGTTAGCTTATAGAACTAAATCTAATAAGATAACACTATCTTGATCAAGATCAATGTAAAGTCTTAGATTCAAAAATAAGTTTCAGAAAAACAAGATGCAGGAGGTACAGCTAGAGAGTAGTTCCTCTGAAAACAATTTGGAGAGTTTAGTGGTCTATAGTGTGATGTGACAGCCTATCTTAGGTTGGATTGGGGAAGGGATAGGACTATGGCACTGATCATTCTCTTGTACTCTGACCTGGTTAGACTATATCTGGAGAATTGTATTCAGCTATGGGTGCCACATTTTAGGAAGAGCATGGGTAAGTTGGGAAGTATCCCCAGAGGAAGACAGCTGGGATGATAAAGGACCTTATGGTTATGCCCCATAAAGATTATCCTAAGGAATTGGGATGGTCAACTTGAAGAAGAGAAGACTGGGGTAGGTCAGTGATTCTCCACCTTCCTAATGCTGCAACCCTTTAATACAGTTCCTCATGTTGTGGTGACCTTCAACCATAAAATTATTTTCATTGCTACTTCATAACTGTAATTTTGCTACTGTTATGAATTGTAATGCAAATATCTGATATGCAGGATGTATTTTCATTGTTACAAATTGAACATAACCCATAGGTTGAGAACCGCTGGAGTGGGGGATATGAGGGCTATCTTCAAGTATTTGTAAGGCTGTCACCTGAATGAGGGATTAGAGTTTCTTTGATGACCTCCAGGGGAAGAATTAGGGTTCATAAGCAGAAGTTCCAAGTAGATTAATGGGAGCTATCCTAAAGTGAAATGGACTGAGTTGAGATGTAGTGGGTTCTGCTTGCTGGATATTTTCAGACAAAGACTGATTTACTTACTTACCAAGTATGTTGCAGAAAAAAATGCTTATTCAGCTATGAACTGTACTAGATGTCCCCTGAAGTCCCTTCCAATGCTGAGATTCTGTGATTTTACAGTTCATGGCAGAAAAGGGAAAATCAAGGCATAATCATATGAATATGCAAGATTTTAGGGGATAGATTTAAGAGTTGATGGATACCATAGAAAGGATACCATGCCTTGATAATCTCAAAGGGAAACTGGCTCAAGAGCATTGAGAATCTCTCAAGACTGAAATTATTTCGACACAATCCCAAATGACTTATATGAAGGAGAACTATAGACCTGCACAAGTTGTTCATCAATGATCTCAGATTAAAATAGGGCACGTACAAGAGATGGAAGTGAGGAGAGTTTTTTGAAGAACACTAAAGAATGAAATACTTTTGTAAGAATAGTGTCAGGAAAGATCAAGTCCTATATGAGTTGAGGGTTGTGATAAATTCTAAGGATAGTAAAAAGAACCTTTGAAGTTTAATGGGAGATGAAGGAAAGATGAGGAAAGGATTAGGACTTTTGCTTCAAGTATATGGGGTTATGATTATGGACAAAGGGTGGAAGATAGACAGATCTACTTTACTTCTACCTTGCTCTTATTTTCCTCTGCCAAGGACAACAATTTTCAGATTGGGAAAGATGGAACGAAAATAGTTTACAGGGACTTGGGCCAAGATAAATGGTCCCTCAGTGAGTTCAGAGCAAGTAGCTCAAAATACATAATAATAGCAAGTTTCAGGCATCTGTAAAATGGGGATAATAACGGAACCTACCTCAAAGGTTGTTATGAGGATCAAATATTTGTAAAGTGCATAACACAGTGCCTGGAACATTGTAGGTTTAAAAAGACTTCTTCCAATTCTTCCCACCAGTGGACCCTCCCCACCCTCCTCCACCCTCTCTTGACAGTTCCAGAACAACAGATTATTAAAAGTTTGGATCATGTGCAACTGAAATGGAAAGAAGTGATTGCAAAAAGTCAAAATGAATTCATTAAGAATAATTATACATAGACTCACCTCATTGTCTTTTATTATAGGATGACTAGGCTAGCAGGTCAGAGAAATGTCGTGAACATAGAATGTCTCTTTAGCATAATATCTCACAAAGTCTCTCATGCTAGTCGTTTAGATAAAGTACAGGGATGTAGACCAGGGATTTGGCAAACTATAGCCCAAGGGCCAAATTCCTTCCTCCCCCACACCCCCTGTTATATATCCTTGGAGCTAAGAATGGTTTTTCACATTTTAAAATAAATTGTATTTAAACATATAAAAAGGCTTTCTTAGTGCTGTCCAAAAATGGACTGCTGGCCACAATTTTGAGGAAGAGAGAAAATGCATGGTCATCTCTACTTTGCCAAGGTGGTAAGCTGTAGGTGTGGGATGTTGCATATATTGTCAGACACAGTTGAAATGTTTGTTGGGTTTATCGATCTGCTTTGACTTTCTCCTGCTTTAAAAATCTTTCTAACGAGAATGGCTCATTGTATAAGAGATGGAGGAAGAATGTGTTTGGAAGTGAAGGTGATGATAAAAAGAGATATCAACAGAAATAAGATTTAAAAAATGAAATAGGGATAAATGTGATGTTCTGCACAAATATACGACTGGTAGGAATGATTTGACTATAATGTAGTGTATAAATACATATATATATATATATATACACAATATAAATATGTATGTATACACAAATATGCAATATATGTATACACACATGTATGTGCAATAACATATGTGTGTACACAATATATACACAATATGTTTATATGTGTGTGTGTGTGTGTGTGTGTGTATGTGTGTGTGTGTGTGTGTGTGTTTGTATATATCCCTTATTTCAATGGATTGGTTAGAGGGCTTGGTTAGCTCTGGCCTGTGAGTGAAATCTAGCCTGAAGCATGAATTTGTACAACTCATGAGCAAAAATGGATTTTTGCATTCTAAAATTCAATAAAACTTTATTTAAAAACGTAAAAAACATTCTTAGGTTGTGGGCTGTACAAAAGTGGGTGGTGGGCTGGGTTGGGCCTGTTGGCTGTAGTTTGCTAACCCTTGGACTAGAAGGTTAGAGAGAGATAGCAATGTCCCCTTGTCAGAGACTTGTGCCACTAAAGCCAAAAAATGCTAAAATCATCTTAGCCTTCATTAAAAGAAGACTACTATCCAGAATGAGGTAAGTGATAGTCTTGCCATATGCTTCCCTGGCCACATCACACTTGGAGAATTGTGTTCTGTTCTGCATGCTGCATTTTAGTTATGGATACTGTGAGTTGGTATGGTCCAGGGAAGTTAATTAAGTAGGTGAGGAAATCTTGTCGTCTGAGAGCTGGTATACTCGTGATTTGGGTAAGGGCAGTGATGTGCTAGAACCAGTTCATAATGATTCAGAGGAGTCAATTGTTCAGTTTTCAATGTGAGCATTACAACCTCAGAAACTGGCAAATAGTATAAATCAGGACGATTTATTTTGTTGATTTTCTAGACTTAAAAGTGATGGACAAAATATTAGTAATTCATTGAAAGTATGTCATGGGTACATTTCATCCCCCCTCTCCAACTGTCCCCAAGATCCAGTTGCTAAATATACCAGTGCACCCCTGGGTCAGGATAGATTGCCATTTTCATGTCTGTGATATAGGTGGTATAGGTTATGAATTTTGCTTTCAAATGTATGTTGAATATTCAGAGACTATACTTTTCTTATTTCTTATGGCAAGGAAGAAAACACACAGGTATTACACATAGGTACATTTATATGTTTGCTATTAGATTGTAAGCTTCTTGAAGTCAGGGAATGTTTTGTATAATTTCATATCCTGTACAGAGCCCAGCTCTATGCCTTACACTTAGCAACCAAATGTGTTTTGAATAAATGAATGATCATGGCATTCCCTGTACCTTGTTCAATGTCTTCCCTAATTGACATATCTACTTACTTACATGCCTTTTCTAGTAGGTTTCTTTTTTGTCTCTTTTTTTCTCTTTTCTTTTTTGCTGCCCATCCTTCTAACCTCTCAAGGTCCCTTCGTATTACTTCTCTGTCCTTGAGGGTGTTTACAACATCTCCCAATTTAGTCTCATTTGCAAATTTAATTAACATGCTATTTACCCCTCTTCCGGATCATTAATGAAGATATTAAATAAGACCAGATCAAACATCAATCCCTGTAGCACCCCTCTAGCTCCTTCTCCCCTCCCTCATCCACAGCATTTTCTCACAGCTCTGTAGCTGCTTACTGTCACTTTTCTGCTTTCAGGTCCTTCAAGCCATTTCTTGGTCCTTGTCTCTAATCGTGCCCAAGATAATCTGAGTGAATTTATCAAAGAACAGTTAATGAGACAGTGTGTTAAATGTGGCACTCTAATCAAGCCGTATTAGCTGCATTTCCTTTGCCCAACTAATTTTTCAATTCTATCAGCAAGCCGCTTCATGAAGCAAGCATCCAAACAAATCATAATAAGACTCTGCGCTGATAGACTGCTTTTTTTTTTCTCAAAATAGTTCTAGAGATATTATCTCATTTTATGTTCACATCATCCCTTTGAGGAAGATAGGACAAAGCATTATTATTATTATTAGGCAATTGGGGTTACATATTTTGCCCAGGGTCACATAGCTAGTAAGTATCAAATGTCTGAGGCTGAATTTGCACTGAAGTCCTCCTGATTTGAGGGCTGGTACTCTATCCATTGTGCCACCTAGCTGCCCCCAGGACAAAGCATTATTAACTCTATTTCAAAGAGAGATAAATTGAAGTAATGATAGGTTAAATGTAAGAACATAGAAGCCCATCTTGATGGTAGATCCAGGGCTGCAATCAGAGTCCCTTGACTTTCTACTACATTAATCTGTCTCCGTACTGTCTAGCTTCCTATAGAGATCCCCATTTTCCATTATAATATAAGCAATCTTAAAGGCCATGTGATAATACTAGAGAGAGCAGATTTGGGGTAAGGAAGGCAGGTTAAAAATCTTGCTTCTGACACTTAACTGGCTGTGTGATCCTGGGGAGGTCACTTAACCTCTGAGCCTAGGGAAATTTGTCAGATCTCAAAGTCACAGAAAAGTTCTGATCCAAGTTGACAGTGAGAACTCTAATATCAACAAAATCATAGGTCCCTCTTGTATTGCATTATCATAGATGAGTGGTTGTACCTCAGACAATTTGTTAAGACTTAAAGGGACTCACGTCCAACCAATCTGATTTGAATACAGCAGCTTGAATCATAGCATGTTAATACTACAAACAAGAGACCCGACAGATCATTTAGTCTAGACCTTTCATTCTGCAGCGAGGAAGCTGAGACCTAGAAAGGTAAGTTGCCCAAGACTCGCGGCTATTTAGTGTGAGCTCTGAGACTATGACCTTGCTCTTTTGACTCCTCCTCCAGGAACCTCTTTCCTCTCCCATGATGATTCTGTATCTTCTGCTGTAAAGTCAGAAAAGTCAAAAAACAGGATCTTGCTTTGGACATTTCCTTCCCATGGCTTAGGTTAGTAGCTTTAAGGACTGATAGACTCTCAGCAGTAGAAAGATCCTCAGCCTCTCACTTATCACTTATCACATATTATATGGGAATACCACCAATAACATCCCTAACGGGAGATTGGTTATCCTTTTCCTTCAACACCTCCGGCCATGGGAAATCCATAACAGTCCAGTCTGTTTTTGGACAACTGTCAGGAATTAAATCTGCTTCTGCCAAATGAGAGATCGTGAAGGCAGGGACTGTTTTTGTCTTTCTTTGTAGGACTAGTGCTTAACACAGTGCTTGACATATGGTAAGTACTTAATAAATCCTTGTTGACTGACCGTCTATCTGAAACTTTTAGCCATTATACCTCCTTCTACTCTTAGGGGCCAAGCAGAACAATTTTATTCCCCATTTCACATGATAGACTTTCAAATGTTTGAAGGCAGCTATTATGACTCCACAAAACCTTCTCTTCTCAAGGCTAAACATTTTTAGTTGTATGACATTTTCCATATCATTCACCATTCTGATCATCCTTTTCTGAGAGATCCTTCGGCTTGTCAATGATCCTCTTGAAATATATTACCCCGAAATGAATACAATATCTCAGATCTGATCTGACTAGTACTGAGCACCATCAGACTATTGTCTTTCTTGATCTGGGCACTATTTCTCTACTAATACAGCCTAAGATTGTAGTAGGTCTTTTGGTAGCCATATCACATCGATGACTCTTACTGAACTTATTGTCCACCAAAAGCCTCAAGTCATTTTTATAACTACTGCTGACCTAGGTCTCCCTCATTCTGCACTTGTGCAGTTAATTTTTAAAACCCTTTATTAGGATCATCAGGCAAGTATATTGTCAATAAGTGTTCATTAAACACCTGCTGTGTGCCCACATACTGTTCTGAATAAACTTCTGAGTGGAGGAGGAAGGAGGAGACAATACCAACATCAGCATTCAAACCAATTCTGTAAATCTGTTTACAAGATAAAGAGGTTGTTGGGTTGGTGGGGGTGAGAACAATCAGGTATAGGACCCTAGCCACCTATGTCTGTTTCCTGAATTGGTTCCAGAAGTAGCATCCTTCCATCTGGCATTCTTAAAAGAGCCTTTGCTAGATTCCACCATCCTCTTTAGTGATTATTCTATGTCTCTGCTTCCTTTCTTAGCCAAACTCTTAGAAAATGTTGTCTATTCTCATTGCTGCTAAGCACCTCTCACTTCTAAGCACTTCACTCTCTGGCTTTTGACTTCCTCACTATATGAAAATACCCTCTCCAGAGTTGCTAGCAGTATTTTTTAAGGGTCAAAGATGATGGATTTTCCTCAGTCTTCATCCTTCTTCACCTCAGTGTAGCATTTGGTACAATTAACTCACTCTCTCTTACTGGATCTTCTCTCCTCTCTGGGTTTTCATGGTGTTACTCTACCCTCAATTTCCTTCTACTTTGGCTTCTTCTAAGTCTCCTTTGCTAGCTCACCATAAACATTACACCTGTCTGAAGGTATACCCGTCTCCATCTTAGGTCCTCTTCTTTGCCTATATGCTCTTGCTTGGTGATGTCATCAGCTTCCATGGTATAGTAATTACCACTAGGCAGATAACTCCTAATGTCAGCCCTGTCCTAGACTTTCTCTTGAGCTCCAATTCTGTATCACCAACTGTGTTTTGGACATTTCAAACCAGATGACTTATGAAAGTCTCAAGTTCAAATTATTTAAAACGCAATCCATTATTTTTTCCAAGTCATGCCATTTGCCAAAATTCCCTATTTCTGTCAAGGATACCAACCATTCTTTCAGTCTCCCACATATTATAACCTTGGCTTTATCTTTGGTTCCTCATTATTTTCACCCTGATAACCTAATCAGTTACCAGATCTGATGTTTCTTCTTCAACAATACCTCTCACATGTCCCCTTCTTTCTCCTCACACACCTGACACCTTAATTCAGAGTCTCATCACCTTTTGCCTAGACTCTTTGCCTTAGGTCTCTCTGCCTTAAATGCACATCTGACCATGTCCCTCCTTTTCTCAATAAAGTCCAGTGGTTCCCTATTGTCTTTAGGTTTATTTCTTGGTTTACCTTTTAAATCTGGGCTCATCAGGGGCGGCTAGGTGGCACAGTGAATAGAGCACTGGTCCTGGAGTCAGGAGGACCTGAGTTCAAATCCAGCCTCAGACACTTAACACAAAAACTAGCCATGTGACCTTGGGCAAGTCACTTAACCCCAATTGCCCTCTAAAATAAAATTAAAAAAAAAAGGCACAAAATAAATAAATCTGGGCTCATTCTATCCCTTCAGCCTCATTAGATATCACTTCCCTCCCCTCACTTCTCTGAAATATACTTCCTTTGCATCTCTGCCTTATTCACTTCCTTTAAGATTAAGCTGAAGCAACCACCTTTTACTTGAAGTTTTCCTTGATTCCCCAACTGTGGGTGCCCTTTCTCTACGGCTGCGGTGTATTCGTTTCATTTTGTATATATTTTCTATACATGCATTCATGTAGGTGTTATCTCCTCCATTAGAAGGTAAGCTCCTTGAGGACAGGAACTGTTTCTCTTTTGTCTTTGTGTCTCCAACATCCTAGCATAGTGCCCGGTACGTAGTAGCAGGGCCTTATTAATTGACTAATTGGGTAAGCATCATAGGGTGCCATTCCTCTGGAGTTCTTTTCTCCTTAGTAAGTAGGTTCTTACTTGGCTAGAGCAAGAATAACCCACTGATAATTTGCTTTCAGTGATACCATAAATTGTTTCTACAGTTATAGGTCCTGTCCTTATTACTTCAGTCTTCAAACTACTTTGACCTAAGTCATTAAAAGTTATACATTCTGATAGCCAGGTTAATGGAAAGAGCACTGAATTTGGTGTCAGAGAACTTAAGTTTGGTTCCATCACTAACTGTGTGTGGGCTTTCTAGCTCTAAATGCTATGACCCTAGGTTTATTGAAGAAGTAAGGATTGAGGGTTGTGCAACAGTTTCAAACCAGAAATACAGCAGAAATCCTCTTTCTTAGTCACTCTTGCCCTGAAGTAAGCAGAGGCCAAAGGTTAGAAGCAGCTTAGACAACTTTTCTAGCACTAACATTCCTAGTCTCCTCATTACAAGTTGTCATTGCTACTTTCTCATGGCAGGCGTGCATAGCAAACCTTGTTTCTTCTCCTTTCTCTCTGTTTTTGCCAATTCTGCTGACCTCGTAGACAGTTGTTTTCCTTTCTATTCCTGCCTGATTTTGCAAGACATTCCCGTATCTTTGCCATTCAACAAGGCTTCTTATTTGAAGCTTTCTTGACCATTAATTCATTTGACGGTGTGATATATTAGAGACTCTGCTTTTTTTTCTTTTCTGACAAAGGAGGTGAGCTATTTGCAGATAAAGTTCTTAGTGAGAAGTCTGTACTCATTCCAGGTCCAGGGTTTGTGTGGTAAAGGCAGAGGGGGATACCCTGTGGACTGTAGCTTGCCTTTAAACCAGATCAATCTTGTATATTTCTAGGTTTTCTCTATTTCAGATTTTTTTTTAAAACTCCTGGGTAAAGTTCTATCTACCTTACACAGTACGCCTATGTGGACTTTCTCATGGGTCAATCCTCTATAGAGAGCAGATCAAATCTATTTTTATGCTTTAAGCCCCTATTAAGAAAGTAACATGCTGCTACAAGAAGGTGTGTAGGCATTTGAAGTAAGTGAAGGAAGGGAATGGCAGGAAGACACTGTTTGAATTTTTGCTGCTTTGACAGTTGAGTGGATCAGATATCTCTTCTATGTTGATGTCTCCAGTGTTGTATAACCTCCCTGCTTTCTTATCTAGTGGAACTACTGTCTATATTTTCCAGTAAACCCTTCATTAGGAGTATGCATCATGTGCTAGGGGACTGGCATGGTATAGTGTAAAGAGCACTGGATTTGGGATCAAAAGACATGGTTCAAATCGTGGTTTGTCTCGCTCAAATGTTTATCATATGTGTGTCCTTGGGCAAGCCACTTCCCTCTCTGGACCTGTTTCTTTCTCTTAGAAAGGTGGTATGCAGGTGGAATAGATATCTTCTGAGATCCTTTCCAGTTTCAAATCTCGTCTCCTATGAGTTCCTAATCTTATTTGACAAGTGGAACACATAAGCTGTCTGTCCAGCAGTTGTACCTTACTCTCACTACATGACCAACTCCCTTCCTTCTCTGTTTTCTATATCTTCGAGGCAAAATCTTTTATACTGCTTCTGCACAATAATCTTCATTAGTAATACCCAACAGCCTACTCACTTCCATCACATATATCTCCACTGACATTTGTGCTAACTAAAACTTTAATTTTTTTCAGACACTGTGGTGTTCCATGGGGGTGAGTGGAAAGAAGGTAAAGAATGAGGATGAAATATGAGGACATAAAATAGTTTGAATGATATAAGGTGGCTAAGTAGTGAACCCCAGGGAGCAAAGAGATGGCGAGATAAAGATAGTACAAGATAGAAAAAGAAAGCTAGGTGATTGTACAGATAGTACAGAATAGTTAAGGGGAGAGAACATTTTCTCAAGTCAGCTATGTGGTCTTAGGGAATTTATTTCTTACCTCTTGTTTTGGTTTTTCCATCTATAAATTAAAGGATTGGTCTAGAAGTGTCCCAAGGTCCTTTCTAGCTCTATACCCTATAATTGTAAGACTTATTGTTCAGTCTATTTTAGTCACGCCCAACTCTTTGTGGCCCCATTTGGGTTTTTTTTTTGGTAAAGATATTGGAATGGTTTGCATTTCCTTCTCCAGCTCATTTTACAGATGAGGAAACTGAGAAAAACAAGGCTAAGTGACTTGCCCATGGCCACACAGCTAGTAAGTTTCTGAGGCCAGATTGGAACTCAGGAAGATGAGTCTTTCTGACTCCAGGTGTGGCACTCTATCTAGTCCACCTAGTTACCCCGAATGTATGACTAGATTACCTCCAAGATAACTCCCATCTTAGGGTTCTTTGGGGAGAGAATGAATGAGTACAGCATATAAAGACATGAAATAAAGGAAGGCTCAGAGTAGCAATTGGACTGGCAAAAGAGCTCAGGAATGACATGAAGAACTTTGAAGTGTTCACACAAGAGAAATAGAGATTCTCTCTCTTTCTCTCTCTCTCTCTCTCTCTCTCTCTCAATCTTTCTTTCTCTTTCCCTTCCTTCCTCCCTTTCTCCCTCCCAAATTTGCAAATAAAACCCATGGGGGAAAAACCTAGAAGAAAATGAATTATTTGACCTAGAAAATAAAGTCTTCATAATTAATTCCAAGTTTATAGGGATGGTGATAAACTGATTTATCTTTTATTTAAAACATTAAAAAAAATCCACTGAGGAATTAGATGGAGAAAAAGGCCCCCAACTGCAGCATGAAGAATTTGGGTTTGATCAGTGAAATTAACTCACATCAGGAAGATCATTGGGTAGGTTACTGAGAGGTTTTATAGATTTTTTTCTATGGATTACAAAAAATGGAATCCCAGCATCCTCTAGGTGACTTAGGCAATATTAGGTAAAGGATAAGATGCTTTCAAATGGTCCCTCATACCTTTGTGATTCTATCAAGTTATGGTCCTGAGATTTACAGAAGGAAAAAAAGATGAAAAAACTATAGCCAATATGTACCAGTTAAAAACATAGAAAAAGTAGTAAGTTCATTTGTACTTAGGTTTCTGGTATTGTCTTTCTAGCTCTTTGCTTTTCACTGTTCTTTGCTTTGCTTCACTATTGATCAGTATACTCCCACAAATAACTACTTGGTATAAAGAACACAGACATGGCTTCTAGCCTAGACTTTGCATAGTGTGACTTTGGATAAATCACTTCCACTGTCTGGAATTCATCCTCCTTTCCTGTAAAATCATGGGGTTGAACCAGAATATAAGATTTTTGCATTCAAATGGACCATATCAATCATCTTATTCAACCTCTCCAATTTAGAGACATGGCATTTAAAGTCCAAAGAGATTCATTGTTTAACTGCCCTTGGTTTTACAATTATAAATGGCAACCAGGCTTCAAACTTGGGTATTCTGCCTCTAAATCCAGTGATATTTCTTTTATATGAATCATTGTTTAAAGTCCTTTCCACCTCTAACTTTCTCTGACCCTGTAAAAGGAGATGTGTTATTTTTTTCCCCCAGGCATCTCCTTTTGTTGAGGTCTCTGGTATTGTAACCTCTATTAACACCAAATGGAATTATCACATTGTGTTTGATGGAAAACAGAACTCTTGAGGCACCAAATACCATGTGGCTGATGTTAATCAATATGGTTTAATTCATTAATTTTAAATATAAGTTTGGATTAAGAATGATCAGCCAATAGTGTATATCCTAAGAATCTGTACCCATAGTTAACTCTGCCTCACCATTACCCTGAAACCCTCATAGACCCACATCTTCTATAAAGCACACATGGAATCTCTTAAATTACATTTGTATCAAGTTAACTTGGGTGGTCGAAGTGACATCAAGCACCCAGAAAGGGTTGCTGTCAAAAGCTAATTTAAGAAAGTTGTTAGGGCATCTACAATAGAAGCAACCTGTGCACTTGCTGTCAATGTGTTTTCTTTTAAAGAAACTTGCTCTTTCCTGCCCATGTTGAAAACATCGACGTCTCTCAGAAAGCAAAGCCCTAACATCTTCATGGGTGGTACCAAACAGCACGCCATGTTTCACCATGTGGGGAACGACAGCTTTTCTTTGTTTTGTTTTTTTCCAAATAGCATAATGATTAAATACTGTCAAATATGAGTAATATATGTATGTTAAAATGGAGAAGAGCTCACGTCCTATTATTATTTTCATTGTTTCATTCTGCAGACAAACAGGGGACCAGTGATCGAATTGTTCATTAGGAGATGAATGATATGTCTAGAAAATGTTGTTTATCTCATTGCTTCCTCGAATCTCCAAGGGACCAAGTTGTGAAAATGAAGGCATAAAGAGCACTAGGCAGCTTGTGAGTGATGCCGTGCTGTTCTCATGGAAGGGGACAGTGGGGAAAGAAAACAACAGACAGCGTGGGAGCAGTGTGATGGAGTATGTATTTGTATAGGGAAAAAAAAAATTCACATCTCAGCAGGGAGAGACACCTATTTTGCCTCCAGAAAGGCTAATGACTCTTCGCTCAGCTTGAATTTACATGAATGCTTATTAAAAAAAAATTACAGACTTTGCTTCTTCTTGATGATGAACTTCAAAGATCTTAGGAATTCAGTTCAGTCTGGTGAAACACCCAGCTCATGGACAGGATGCCATTTTACCCCATTCCAACTATTTAGTCTGTGTATTGATTGGATTGGAAATCTCAGAAGCCCAAGCCAACTCAAATAACCTTTAGCAATGGCTCTTCCTAAGTCCACTGGTGATAGGAAAAGAACATTTTTTTTGTTTTATCATTCTTTCCTTTGGGGAAATTTTCTCCCATGGAAGGAAATAGGGATCCCACCCTCTGTTAGTTTCTTTCTTTCACACTCCTCCTCCCCTCCCCCCCCATTATGTGAATTCAGAGGACTTGTAAGTAAACTACTGATGCCATCATGCTCTTCATTGACTGTCTTTCAGAATGAAGGGCTATTTTCCTTAGGTTACCAAGGGTCTTCTTTAGTGTGGTGTAAATCAGTTACAGTGTTTCTACTCCATCCCATCTCCCTCACAGTATCAGAACATTCCATAATAGTACTGGGAAGAAAATTATAAACTCAGTCATGACTAATTCCAGAATTTTAATGAATTCACATCATTTGCTATATAACCACAGAAGCATATAAATAGAATGGCTTAGATATGGCAATCAATCAGACAACAAATATTTACTGAGTATATACTAAAAACTCTTAGTAGATTCTTATAAGGCATGTCGAAGATATGGAAATAGCCCTGTGGGCCTTATCTGGCTGAATGTTTGACTGGTCCTGGGGAATATCTATGAGTGATGAGGAGGGAGGTAGTTACATAAAGATAGGGGCACAACCTCTCTGTGACTCTTATTGATTTCCTCCCAGGATAGGGGAAGCTAATTCTGTCTCCTCATCACCTGATTGACTATTGGTTGTAATGTTAAACATTTGGGTCAACGACAAGAAGAAAAAAAATCAAAGTACAGTGGAAAGATCACTGGACCAGGTGTTAGAATGCTTGGATTTGTGACTTGGTCCTGCCACTTACTCAGTGTCAATGAGCAAATTACCTAACCTTCCCACACCTCCATTTTCTGTTCTGTAAAAAGGGGATAAAAATAAAAATACTATCTTGTAGGCCTATTGTGAGAAAAGTAGTATATAAAGGTGAGCTAATTGTTTAAAAATAGAGGCTGGAAGAACAAACCCTACTGACAACTCTGAGTCAAAAATATGCACTGAAATTAAAATAAAATTAAAAGAGAAAAGACTAGTGGAATGATGCAAGACCAAGCTGATCTCTGGAGTCCAGGATACTGAGAATTGTCCTGCAGGTGTCCCTCTTGTCCCTTCACACTCTGACTTCATCCACAAATAGTTGGGTAATATACTTCTGTGGATGCAGGAAAAGAAACTAGATAAAAAACCCTGTAATTTAGTATATAATCCATTGCAAACTAACTGAATCTAGGACTATCTTTACAAAAGAGAGATGGAAATGCTTTCAGGGACAGGAAATAAAGCAGGAAAGAAACATTTTAAACAACAAACAACAACGAACACATCCTTGCTACAGAAAAGTGAGGTTACCGATAATACCCACACGTGTTGTTAGAAGACAATATAAAATTAAAGAACAGGAATGAGGCAGCATAACTTTCTTTTTCTTCTTCTCTTCTGTGCAGGGTGCGGTGTGACCCAGAGGAACTCTGCCTTTCCTCTGCTTGCTCTCCATGGGAGTACTCTCTTGTGTAAGTTCTTGTTCTCTTGGAGTTCTTGGAGGTTTGGAGATACAACCGGTTGTGTCAATGCGCTCACTCCACCAGCAATGATCTAAGGGACCCCAGGAAGGGTTGTCTTTTTTACTTTGTCCCATTGTTTCAGACTTGTTTCATTGCTTTTCTTTCTGTGTATTTTCTACCTCTCCTGGTCCTTTAGCTTGCTCAAACCTCACTCTTCTCCCCTCCCCAACACACTTTGGAGAATGTGTATCTCAGCCTGATTTGTAGTATGTGACTTACAATTTGAAGTTACTAAAGCCAAGTTCCTCATGCAAAGTAGATAACTGATTGAGCTAATTTCGCATTTTTGATGAACAATGATTTGCATATTTGTCTTTGAACTAAAATTTCTCCAAAGCAATCAATGTATATTTGAATTCAGTATGCTTGATAAATATACACCTCTGTTTTCGAGGGATGACCTGAGTTCAGAATGTGAATGAAAGTGACCATCATTTCAGTGGGCACAATCTGTCAGGATGAACTATTTCCAGTGACAAAAAAAGGGACAAAAATAAAATGAAGTTGGTCAGATTCTTAGTATGTGTGCAAGAAAATCCCTTGTCTATATAGAAGGAGGCTCAGAAACATCTTGTGATATGTTAGGACCATAACGTCAAAGATCTTACAGCTAGAAAGTGATTGTTCTGCTGGTCAAGCCACACTTGGAGTATTTCATACTGGATGCCACAAACTAGGGAAAGAAATTGACAAGTTGAAGCACATTCAGAGAAGGGTAAACAAGGTGACTAAAACATATGAAACAGTATCATCAAGGATCATTTGAAGGAACTGGGGCTGTTTAGGCTGCAGAAAGAGAAGACTTAAGGAAGACTGATCATTGTCAAGATGGAAGGGCTATCATGTGTAAGGAGTAAAAGACTTATTTTTGGTTCCAGAAGGACTTAAACTTATATTTTTTTCTGACTGTACATCCAGTGATCTTTATTTAAAAAAATAAAAGTGCTGATCTGTTTTCATTTTCACAAAATAGTTTTATTGCTATCTTTATTCTTTAAATCACCTATATTGTGTATTCTGCTTACAGCTCTAATTGTCTTGCCATTGGTGGCATACATTTCTAGAACTATGTCAAATAACAGTGCGGAAAGAGGAAATTCTTGCCCGACTCCTGTATTTACTAAGATTCTTTTTCCCCAATGTGTTTTCCCATTGTAGATAATGCTAGGTTTTGATTCTAGAATCACAATAATAGAATTATAGAATGATGAGGTCATAGATTCTGAGTGGGAACAGACCTTGAGTCCAACCCATTTTTATGGATGAAGAAACTGAGGCATGAAGATATTGGTTACACAGTTAGCAAAGATTTGTTTATTGATCCCAATAAATATAGTAATAAGGCAAGGATTTCCTTTTCCACCACTGTTATTTGACATAGTTCTAAAAATATATGCCACCAAATTGCAATGATAGGCATAAACAAATAGTAGATGGGATTTGAAGTCAGGTCCTGCTGATACCAAGTCCAATGATCTTTCCACTATGTCATAATATCCTTTTTATCATATTAAAAAATTACCCTTCCATCCTGTTCTTTATAGTTTTTTTTAATAACAAATTTGTGTTGTACTTTGTCAAAGACTTTTTCTCTATCTACTGATATAACGTCGTTTATTTTCAATATGATTATTTATTTTATGTTATTTATGGTTTTCTCCTGCTGAACCATATTTGCATCCCTGGTATAAATATTATTTGATCACAGTGAATAATTTTTGGGACATATTGTTTTGCCAGGCTTTTGTTGAACATTTTGGAATCAAAATTTATTAGTGATCTTTCAAATATTTCATGCTACCTCTCTCTTTTACAACTTCTTGCCCCATGGGTCCTTATAATAACTTGATAAATGAAGGTTGACAGTCAGACTTAGTGTTGGACAGTATTGGATAAAGTAGAAATTGTGCAAAATGGAAATTTTTTGAATGAATGTACTGGACCACCAGGGACTGTTACTTTAAAAATAAACACAAGAAAGCTAGTTCTGGATCTGACAATGAGGGAAATGAATTTAGGCTGCACTCTAGTTATCAAGTCAAGGTTATCATCCATGGTCCCCCCTCTGCCTTTGCTCACCATCCCAATGACTTCTTAGAATAAATACCTTTTAGTGGCCACCACACCTGTAAATGTATTGTTTATTCCTATTATAATACAAACTTCTTAATGGCAGATATCATCTGACTTTTGCATTCATATCCCAAATGTTTAGCATAGTGTCAATCTGGCACATAGTATTTTTTTCATGCATTCATTAGGCAAGTCAGGTAGTGTGCTGCGGGAAGAACACTGGATTTCACGATGAGAGGGCCTGGATTCAAATTTCCACTCTGCTATTTTCCACTTGTATGATCTTGGGCGTGTTCTCTGGGCCTTAGTTTGCTTGACTCTAAAATCAGGGATTTGAACCATACTTTTTAGATAGCTGCCAACTCTATCCTGCGCTCACTTGGTCCCATGACCACTCTGGGCTACAGGATCTAAATAAGTAAAAATATATGGGGGGAGGTCCTGATTATAAGCTCTCAAAGGGTTTCTTTCAGTTCTAACATTTAAGGCTTCTATGATTTCATTCCTTTTTTATTCTAGTGACCCCTTTTAAAGATAAATACAAGACATTCATTTATAGAGGGAGTCCCCTTACTTTCTCTAATCCTCCCCCCTTTGAACAGTTTCTTTCTAATGAATATTAAATAGTCTACTGAAAGAAAGGAATAGTGAAGATATGGACTAGAGAATTATAGGACTAGTTAAGAGAGAAAGATATCTTCCTAGAACTTAATAGTCCAAAATGAAGTCAATTACATCAGTATTAAAATGGAACCAAGTGAAACCTTGTTTGCTTACAACGCTTTCTTCTGACCAAATTCTTCCCAGAATTCCTATTCAAATCCATATTTGCCTTTTGTAGATTCTGGAATAAATCTGATATCTTCCTTGAAGAAACACACATGTCATATGCGTTCTGAAAAACAAATGCAAATACGGCGAAACCCACTTATATTGAACCCGCTTATATTGAATCCCAGCATATAGCAATCAAATTGGAAAGTCCAGGCCTATTACTTGTACACGTAATATTTCCAAAGTATATCAAATTCCATCCTATATCAAATTTTCACTCTGGTCCCTTGAAATTCAATATAAGCAAGTTTCACTGTATTTGAAATGGACATGATGCAATATAATGCATTTTTCAATGAATAGAATTCTTCGTAATTCAATTTATGGTTGCAGAACTCCTTAAAGGGCAACTCTCACCTCAGAGGGGCCTCAAATGAGGGTTCAGCTCTGCAGCCCTTCCTCAGGAAACATTGCTGTTGACTTGGAAGACTCGAGACAGAATGGGAATGATTTTGGTGAGATCTCAAATGATAACGCCGCTGTCAAGTCAAGTTCAAAGGAAGATAGATACAGAAGAATGAGCAAAGTTCTTATTTCAGGTCTGTAACATGCAGCCATGTTCATAGTCACACGGGGGAGACTTTTGTGACTCATTCTATTCCATCCTTTGATGTACAAAGTTGAAAGAAGTTTCTTCCACTGCCTCTATCATTTGTGGTTCCCTTCCATAATGCTGCACTCTGTTGGTTTGCCTTCTCTGATTACTTTCTTTTAAGATTCCTTTGGGACCCTGATTTCTCTACTCTAGTTGGTTTCTATTTCAATTCACACACACACACACACACACACACACACACACACACACACACACACACACACACCATGTATCACGTACAAATCACTCATGGTCACAATTAGATAAAGTATACTGCCATATCCTGTGTTCGTTCTCCCACGAGTAATAAACTGGGCCTGGTTTAAAAATGATTTGCACTTGGCAATGGTCCTTTTATGTTTGAGAAATTCTATCCGAAATCTTGGAAAACCTGCATTAAGAATAGTTCCTCATACGGCCCTGTCAATCTTTTCTGCACCTGTTAGCATGTTTAGGAAATGGCTTCTTATAATTCACTCATCTTATTGCAAGTGGAAAAAAAATTCACAAAAGTAATTCCGATTATTCAAATTGTTTTGTAAAACATAAAATTAAGAACACATCCTATAATAAGCACTAATAAACTTAGCAACTAGATATAAATAAAATATAGGTTATTAAAGTACTGTAATATGACGGGAAAGAGCTTATAGGCTCATGTAATTATCTTTGCTGAATGTAAACAGTTGTTCAGATAGTTTTAACTATTTTTAGTGCCTGAAATATCTAAGCTTTCTGGGCTATGCCAAAGGGAATGATACTGCCTCCATCATTACAGCTCTTGCTTGTTAAGTCCCCGATGCATAATAAACCTATGAACTCTATTAGTTGTAATCAATACGAGTATAGGCACATAAAGGCCTTCGCTCGCCTCTCTCACTGCTTCAAACTAGAAGCCAAAATGACTATGACGCCAAGTCCCCTGCAAGGAATCAGGTACGTCATTTTTCATTTGAAAAGAAGTCCTCTCCAATAATGGAAATCCTGAGAAAGTTTATTACAATAATAAATGAGTTGGCAGGGTGATTTGTGCTCGAAACAAATGTACCTCCTGATGGAAGCCTCTTTAATTCCTTATAAATCTTGGACTTATTGGCCAGAATATGACTCCTTGAATCAGTCAGCCAAAGGCCCACGGAACTGTAGGTTCGTGTGGCTCATTTCTTGTTGTCCAAACAGCTGTTCCTGATAGTCCTCCCTGCAGGTATCTGTTTGGGGATTAGTAATGCTTCATGTGGTCGTACATCACAAGAAATGGATGTGTAATTACATTAAACATGCTTCATCTCCTTGGGCTCACTCATCCTTAATCATGGGGATTGATGCCACTCAATGACCTTTCTCCACAGATGGTTTTGCTTTTTATAATAATAATAATAATAATAAGATATTAATATAAGAATAGGCACATAATAATAGCACTAGTCATTTACACAGCACTTTTAACTTTTCAAAAGTCCTTTTGTAATATTTCCCTCTCCAACCCAACCCCCCATTTAATGCAGCTGCTTGGTTTGTCCCAAGTGTGCCTGGGTGAGTTTATCTCCCTTGGTGCAACTAAGTGAGAAGATTCTACCTGGTTCTTACCATGTAAGTAGAAGCAGGTGCAGATCCCTGTGTCCTGGTGTGGCCTGAGTGTGGGGTTGCATCTCTAGGTGATATACCTAGAAATACAGAATCTTTGACCTTCATATGGCTTTGAATTTTGAGACAATGAACTGCTTTTAGCCTCTGAAAAGACTCAGTAGATCTCAAGACCATTGATGGATTTTTAAAATTTTATTGAATAAAACTATAGTTGTTGGCAGGAAACTTCTCAGCATTAGCTTTAATATATAATTTTGTTAATTAATTTGTTGGCTTTCTCTTCTTGGGTTCTGGGAATTGAATTTTAAGAAAGACATTGACAGATTAGAGAGTACATGTACAGGAGTAAGGATGAATCTGGACATCATGTCCTGGGAGGAATAGCTAAAGGAAGTAGGAATATGTAGCTTACAGAAGAGATAATTTAGGGAGAATGCAATAGCTTTTCAAATACTTGAAGCAGTGAAATGTAGAAGATAGATTTGATTTTTTTCTGAGAGAAGAACTGGGAATAATCATGAAAGTTACAGTGAGTCAGATTTTAATTCAATGTAAAGAGGAACATTCTAGTAGTCTGAGTTTTCCAAAAATAGATGCTACTCTAAGGTAATGAGATCTCCATAGCTCTGGGTTCACGCAGTCTTGAGGACTAGCTTATCATAATGTAGAAGAACGGGCACCAACATGGAGTAGGAAGGTAGACGAAGTGAGCTTCAAGGCCTTTTCTAAAGCAGCCATTCTATGACACACATGCCATTTGACTTTCAAGTTTTCTTTATCGATTCTGATGCTAGTATATTTCCTTTAGCCCTTAGGAGCTCAAGGAGCAAATTATTCTACTTTCACATATAATAACTGATTTTATTTTAATATTGATAAGAGTAGCTATCATTTATAGAATACTTTAAGGTTTGCAAAGCACTTGAGACATGTAGATTTAAATCATTTAATACTTACAATGACTATGTGAAGCAGGTGCTATCATTATCCTTATTTTTACCCCGGGCAAGTCACTTAATTTCTGTTTTCTCCTCTGTAAAATGGGTATGATCATAGCACCTACTATCCATGGTGATTGTGAATGTCAAATGGGATAATATAGTGCTTAGCACAGAGCATAGCCCGTGGTAGGTACTGTATAAATGTTAACTATTATTAACTATTGTTTTAAAGATAAGAAAACCAAGGTTGAGAGAATTTAAGAGATTTGTCCAGAATAGCTATTAGCTATTAAATGTAGGAGGCGGGTCTCTTCAGGTCTTCTTGGTTCTAAGTCCAGAGTTCTATTCACTGAGCTGCTTAGATGTCTTTGTTTCCACAACCATCTGTGAGATGGGTAAGGAAGATGCTATCATTCTCATTTTACAGATGAGGGAACTAAGGTCCACAGGGGAGGCATTACTTAGTTGCCCATGTTCAAGTTAGAGGCAGAACCAGGATTGGAACACAGGTCTACTGACTCTCATACCTGTTCTTTGTCAACTAATGAGGATCTTCTGGGTTCCCAACAAAATTATAGGATATAAATGTAGACCTGGAAGAGATTTAGAAATCGTCTGATCCATCCCTCCAGCACTCTTTGGCACCCATTTGATGGACTATGAACCAGGCCTAGAAAGAGGAAGTTACTTGTCTGAGGTCACACAGGTAGTAAGCAACTGAGATGGAATTTGAATCCAAGTCTGCTGACTCCTAATGCATGACTTTGCAGATGTTGCCTCTCTTAGTTCCTTCTTTCAACATTGTTTAAGATAAGCTCTTTTGGTGGCTAGGTGGTGCACTGGCCCTGGAGTCACACAGCTAGGAAGTGTGTCAAGTGTCTGAGGTCAAATTTGAACTCAGGTCCTTCTGACTCCAGGGTTGGTGCTCTATTCACTGCTCCACCTAGCTGCCCCAACCCTTCTGTTTGAGGCAACACCCATTTAGTGATTAAAGCTAGTTACAAAAAAAAGAGGCAAAAAAATGGCTTCTTTAACTTAGCCCAGGAGAAAAAAAAAATCAATCTGGGAGGGGAAGTCCCTCAGAGTTTCTGGTCAAAAGAGAAATAATTCCTATTTATATTCACTCTGATGTAAACACTAAATCTAGAACTCAAAGGATTTCCAAGCATTGTGGAATTTGTCTAAGTGATCAGAGCTGTGCAATGGTTTATCCTATCCAAATTTGTTTTTTTTTTTTAATTTTTGGGAGGCAATTGGGGTTAAGTGATTTGTCCAAAGTCACACAGCTCATGAGTATCAAGTGTCTGAAGCTGAATTTGAACTCAGGTCCTCCTAACTCCAGATCTGGTGCTTCATCCACTGCAGCACCTAGCTGCCCCTATTGTATCTAAATTTGATGAGGAGCACAGAATGAAGCAATGCTATAGGACAATTTGGAGCATGGCACCTGAATCACACAGCAAGTGAACTTTAAAATAGCTCTTCAGAGTGTTAACTGAACAGAAAGATTCAACTAACAGAATCACTTAAATCTGAAAGATTGAAGTTTTCACTGGGAGAAAAAAGTAGTTCTTGAAAGACTTTTTTTTTTCAATAATTAAAGGCTCTTCCCAATTAGGCTAAGAAATCATGTAAAAGTTACAAATTTTTCCTCACCGTTTCGGTTCTGGAGTTAAATACAATATTTTACCTCAGTAAGGATCAGAGCTGCACCCAGGAAGGTTTTTAATTCAACAGAAAACTGGCTAATGCCTCTTTCTGAAATGGAAAGAAAGACTATCACAAAGCTAACTTCTTGGAGATGGGAAATAATGTCCTTCTTCAGAAGAGAAATGGATAAATTGTTAAGAAGATCAACTTGTGAGTTTCCTGGAAAATTGTGTAATCTAAGGAGAATAGCTGAGACAACTTCAGCAGCATTTGGTAGAAATTGGAATATAGTCAAGGTGGTTGAATGGAGGAAATTAGAGGAAACTGAAGAGAAAGCCATGCATTTAATATAATCCAGTTCTGGAGGATTAGGTCTGACGGTAACTATATCTTTTTATACAGCAATCAGCCAGATACCAAATATCTTCAGGGGATAATGAAGTGCAGAACGTCATGGCTTTTTTTCAATAAGAAATTGAAGAATCAAGGCATCTTGCCTCCCAGTTGAAGGACAAGGCTGGAATTTAATTCAGCAATGTAAAAATGTTATTTTTTATTCTTGGAAGTGTTCCAAGAAGGAAGAAATCAGAGTGTTAAAAGGGGGAAGGGAAGAGACTTATAAATACCTTGTTTTGGCTCTTTTTTTTTTTATTACCATTTCAAAAATAGTGTCAGAGGGGATTTCCATGGAGGGCCTCTTAGATATGTGTTTTCAAAAAGCCAAAACAATCATCGATATATTACTTAAAGGTCTTGTGTGGTGCTTTTCATCCTTCAAAAAGCTCTTTTAAGCCTTTAACCCATTCCATACTTAAGAAACCTGCAAAGCTGTAGTTTTATTCTTGTATAGTCTAATAACAGAAAAATATCTCACGCTGTTAAAAACCCTAACTCCTACTGGTCATCTTATATGTGCCATATATCAGAATTAAGCATGCAGGTGTGGATGGCTCAATGTAAGACATCACTATTGGAAAAAAAAATTAAAAGCACATGTTCTGTTGACAGTGGATCATCTTTGCAAATGGAGCATAGCCCTTTTACTATATTGCAGACAAAGACGAAAAATGAAGGACTGTTTAATTGACCTACTAAAGACTCACAGTAACTCAGATGACTTTACAACTGGAATTCAAAATCTTTAGTCTATGTAAAACTAGTAGATTATAAGGTCATTTGTTTCAAGGATGACAGATAAGAAAAAAAAATGGTTGATGAAGTGTTTCCTTTGATTCTTGCCAAGATTCATAGGCATATCTGCCTCAAATTCTGTTTAGTCTCTTTTTTTGAACTGTCATTCTTAATGATACTTTGCTAACCAAGAATTCCCTCCCTCCCTTCCTACCTTCCCCGATTTCTCTCCACCCAGTCAAAGTTCCCATCCTTCATGGCCCAGTTCAAGTACATTGAACTCCATGAAATTTTTTCAGATTCTTCCAGCCCACAGCAATGTATTTTTTTCTCTGAATTCATAATACTTATTGTTTATGCACTCATGTCAAACTCAAATAGAAATGGAACCCTTTGGGCTGCATATTAACTTAGAAAGCCACAAATTAACATTATATTGCATTGCATTTCTATTAATTTTGTCAAACATTTCCCAATTATGTTTTAATCTGGTTTGGGCCATACTCAGGAATGACCATTGCTGCCTGTGAATCTCAAGTTTGACACCACTGAATAAGATAATAGGGAACTGATACAGGGAACTCCTATGAGTTAACTCCCTCTACCAATGGAGGCAGCAAGGCAGTGCAGTGGGTAAAGTGTGGTGCCTTGAGTCTGGAAGACCTGGGCTCAAATCCAGCCTTGGACACTGGCTGTGTGAGCCTGGGCAAGTCACTTAACCTCTATTTGTCTCAATTTCCTTAACTGCAAAATGGGGATAATAACACCACCTGGTTGTTGTGAGGATCAGCTGAGACAGTATCTGTATGTAACTTAGCACAGTGCCCGGCACACAGTAGATGTGTGGGTGCTCTATAAATGCTTAGTCTTTTCCCTCATCCCCAATGCAGGATAAAAGGAACACAGCTTATGGTTTTGGAGAGTTTGAGAGAAAACTGAGGGCCTAAGAATGAATGAATGAATGAATGAATGAATGAAAGAAAAAAATTTATGTGTCAAGCATTGTGGGGATCCACATATGAAAGTAAAAACAGTCCTTGACTTCAAGGAGCTTACATTCGAATGAGGCGAACAATGCATATGGGGGAATGATGGCCAGGGAGCAGCACTTTGGTCCAGAAAGTAACTGGGATGAATGGGGCTATAGAGGAGGAGGTTGGCATTCACCATTCAGAGCACAATCTGAACGGTCTTGGCAGTGTTGATTTGATAATGGTACATGATTCCAATACTGTGGTGGTGGTGGTGGGGTGAGTAGTGGGAGAGAATCCACACTGGCTGTGTTAGGCTTTGGTTGATCAATGAACAGAGAGGAGGAAGAGATTGAAGTGAGGTGTTGCTGTTCTGGGGGAGGCGCCCGAGTGGAAATTCCACTACAACGTAGTCTCTGGTGTTGATGTCAAGGCTTATTAAAGGAAGTTCTGAAGGAGGCGCTGGAAGAGGAGGGAGTTAAGTGAGATACTCATACACCCAGCATGTGTCAGAGATGGGAACTGAACCCACACTTTGCTGGCTACGAGGCCAGCTCTCTGACCGCTGCTCTTGGCTTCCTCACTCGTTTAGATTGCATTCAGTCGGTTGTCATATATTTCCTTGTCACTTACATTGTTGCTTAACTTTTTGTATATTTATGTCTAGATTATGATCTACTTCATGATGGAAACAAGTGGTCATGTTTCTCTTTGTTTCCCTTCCTGGCACTTGCTTGTGGAAGGTACTTGCTACATGTTGACTGATGCCACTAAATATCACATTTCTGGATGTGTGTCCTCTGGTAACAGAGCTTCTTAGATGCTATTATTTCCTATAACACACAAAGTCCTTACCACATTTTCCAAGGGGTACCATGTTTGTTAACATTGAATATTGTGACATTTAAAAAGTTTGAGAGACATAGTTTCTAAGTAATAAATAATTTTATTAATAATGCTAGCATTTTATTAACAAATGAGTCAGCGACACTCTTGATTGCCAAAGACCACTTATGGTGGTGGGATCACAGTTATATGTCCTTGGAAGAGTAGGTATTCTTGACAGTGACAATCAACTCTGAATGGCTAACAATTACTGAGAGAATGAATATTATAGTGAGAAGCGGGCTTGTTCTAATGAGGGTCTTGAGGTCCTTGGTACTGAGCAGCCAAATCTTGGTCAAGGAGACTTACCAATTTCCATATCAACTGTCTGACTAAAGGGAGAATCTACATTTTCCCAGACCTGTCTGACTAAATACAATGAGCAGGAATCCACCCATTTGCCTAAACTTAGAATTTCTTTACTGTCTTTGCTTAGATCTTAGCCTGGGTAAGTCTTTACCCAAGACTATCCACACTGGTTGATTTCTGGATGAGGAAGTAGAAAAGGGGAAAAACCCTGGTCCTAATTCAATAATTAGTTATTAAATACAAGAGAGAAATACTAATTTCTCTCAATATTTACCATGGGAGAAAATATCACAGTTTTCCTATTGTTAAATTGTGCCTGACTCTTCGTGTCCCCATGGACTATATCACACCAATGCTGCCCATAGGGTTTTCTTGGCAAAGATACTGGAGTGGTTTCCCATTTCCTTTTCTAGTGGGTTAAGGCAAATAGAAGTTGAGTGACTTGTCCAGGGTCATACAGCTAGCAAGCTTCCAAAGCTGAATTTGAACTTGGATCTTTTGGACTCCAGGTCCAGTGCTCTATTCACTGAACCATCTAACTGCCTTTCAAATTCTTTTTTTTTTTTTTAATACATTAATCCTCAAAACATATGATGACACAGGACAGGAGAGCCTTGATCATTTCAGTTTTACAGGCAACAACTCAAAAGTCTTCAAATAAACACGGTCATTCCAATTTAATCTAATACAAAATATGTTTATTAAGCTTCTATAAAATAGGCAGTGTGGCCTAGTGGACAGAGAGACTTGCTGACCAAGACAGGTTCAAATACCATTTCCAACACATACTGCTGAGTAACTCTGGGTAAGTCATTTAAACCCTCAATGCTGAAGGTAGCTGTGAGACTCCCAGGTGTGGAGTAACTGCTGATCTGTATTGGTGGAATTTCTTCCCTAGGAGTTTCCTATGTCAATGAAATCATAGATTCAATAAAAAAAAATGCAAGACCCTGGACATACAAACAAAAAATGAACCTCCATCCTCAGTGAGCTTATACTCTACTGTGTGGGTATGAACTCAAAGAGAGAGAGATCACTCAGAAAGGCTGTGATGGTCAGGTTTTGATTAGAGTCTAATATGAGTGGTGCTTGTTGTGTTTGTCCTTCCTTTTCTACGAGGACCATGACCTCAGGGAAATGATGACATGACTTGAAGTTGACTTTAATTTGAGTGAGGGAGGGCTGTGTAAGGTCACCAGCCTCACTTTCTCCTCCAGAGCCTTCTGGGTCCAGTGACCTGATGACTGGATCATCAGGATGACTGGAGATGACCCAGGATACAATGGGAGACCCTGGCCCTTTTAAGCTAAGGTCTTCTCAGGTACTCACTGAGAGCGAGGTAATGCCCATTCAGTGAATAGGCCTCTTTAAGAAGTGAGTAAGGGATGGTCCCTTTAAGCAGAAAAAAGAGAAAAAAATCAAGCTAGAAGGGAACACCCTTAGGTTTGCTGTTCCATACAGAAAGTTACCACTGACATCCACTCTAAGCCAGGAGAACCTAAAATATATCCCTCATAGGTAGCATAGTAGATAGAATATTGGGCTTAGAGTTTGGTAGGCTCTTTTTCCTGAGTTCAAATCTGTCCTCAGATGCTTCAAACACTTATTAGCTGTGTGACCTTGGGCAAGTCACTTAACCCTTTTTGCCTCAGTTTCCTCATCTATAAAATGAGCTGGAGAAGGAAATCCCAAAATCACTTTAGCATCTTTTCTAAGAAAACTGCAAAAGATGGGGGTGGCTAGATGATGCAGTGAATAGAGCACTGGCCCTGGAGTCAGGAGGACCTGAGTTCTAATCCGACCTCAGACACTTAACACAAAACTAGCCGTGTGACCTTGACCAAGTCACTTGACCCCAATTGCCATACCTTCCCCCTTCCAAAAAGCAAAAAAACTCCCTCAAAACCCAACCCCCCCCCCAAAAAAAACCTACAAAAGAGGTCATGAAGAGTTGGACTTAACTGAAAAACAGCTGCACAACCACATTTCCCTCTTATGATCTCTTGTCATGCCAAGTGATGAACACACAAAAGTTGTGACCCCTTATAGTCCTCATTTTAAGTGTCAGTACCCCATCTCGTGGGGAGAAAAATGAACTCACTGAATTTGGATATAGAGGACCTGGGTTTGAATCCAAGCCCTCCTATTTACTCCAGCTACCTGGTCCTAATATAGCCCTTTAGGATTTGCAAAGAGCTTTTTTGTATATTATCTTATTTTATTTTCACAACAACCCTATGAAGCAGTGTTAGAGTTTTCTTTTTCTCTCTTTCTTTTTTTTAAACAGATGTAGAAACTGGAACAGTGTTTAAGTGACATGCCCACAGCAAGCATCTGAAGCTAAATCTGAACTCAGGTCTTCTTGACTCCAGGCCCAACCCTCCATCCACTCCTACCTAATTAGCTGCCTCATAGAATAATGGATAGATTTAGGATAGAACAATTGACTTGGAAATTCTGCACCAAATACTTATTAGATGTGTGACCCTGGGCAAGTCATTTAACCTTTATCTCAGTTTCCTCAGTTGTAAAAGGAATCATGGTAGCACCTCCCTCTCAGTGTTGCTGTGAGGATCAAAAGAAATGATATTTGTAAAGCACTTAGTTTAGTGCAGACGGAGAAAGTACACAGAAGTACAGGCTTAAAAAGAGGCAGAAGGAGCATATATATAGTAGGCACTGAATAAATACTCATTTCCTTCCTTCTTTAGGAAAAAAAAAACACTTGACCTCTAGGCCACAGTGTCCTCAAAATAAAAAAAAAAAGGATTGAATCAGGTGATCTCTGACTTTTCTTCCATCCCTAAAACAATGAGTTCATGAGATGACTGAGCACACATCCTACAAAATGACTTGGGCTATTTCAGTTTCAAGAGGCAAAGTGATTTAGTAGGCAGAAGGCCGACTTCAATGTCAGGAAGACCCAGGTTCAAGGCTACCTCTCATTCATGCTGGCCTTGGAACTCTGGTGAAATCTAGTTCACCTCTTGGCTCCTCAGGCATCTATCCAAGCTTGAGATGGCATGGGTAGAGGGAATTTCCACACTGTTCATGAAATCACAAATCCAAACTTAAAGTGTTTCAGATTTTTAGTGACAGTCGCAGCTCCAAATCTAAGAATCTCCTTAGAATTGGAAGGAGTTTAGAAATCAGCTAATCTGAACTCTTTCTGAAGCATCAGTCTCTTCTTGAAGAGAGATTTATCAGGAAGGGATCAGAAATCCGCGAGAAGCAGAAACTGAACCCAAAGGGACCCCTGGTAAATGCCAAACAACAGGAAAACAATACAAAGGAGCCACGGGTAGCTGCATCCTCTCATTGAGCTCGTTCTAAGCAACAGCATTGTGTAGGAATAGAAAGAATGCTAAATTCCGAGTTAGGGGACCCAAGCACGTTGGAATCCCTGCTTGCTGCTTGCTACCTCTAGGATAAAAGGCAAAAGCCTCGGCTTGATATTCAAGACTTTCATAATCTGACTCTAGCCTCTCATTCCATACTTATTACACATTACGCTCCTTCATGCACTTCTTGTTCCAGCTGAACCAGCCCATGTGCTGTGCTCCACATTTGGTATTCAGTCTCCCACCTTCATGCCTGGAACATAAGCCCTATCCCCATCTGCTACTTAGAAGCTTTACCTTCCTTTAAGCCTTAATTCGAGTGCCGCCTGCTAAGAAAGTCTCACCCAATTCCCCTGGTTGTTAGTGTTCTGTACATCTTCCCGAATTATCTTGTATCCATTTACCTATTGGCAGTTAGGTGTTGCAATGGATGGAGTGTCAGGCCTGGAGTCTGGAAGACTTGAATTAAAATCTGGCTTTAGACACTTACTATTTGGGTGACCCTGGACAAATCACTTATTTGCCTCAGTTTCCTTATCTGTAAAATGAGCTGGAGAAGGAAATGGCAAAGCGCTCCAGTATCTTCGCCAAGAAAACCCCAAATGGGGTCATGAAGAGTCAGAGTCTACTGAAAATGACAACAATAAAGAAATTCCTTGGGTTGTTTTTGGATTTTAGGCTGGGAAATGGAATCCTTTGGTGAAGACAAATTTAGCACATGGAATTAGAAGAGGGAATGTGATGGTCTATTTGTATATAAGTTCAGCCACTTAGCAATGTAATAGTCTCTAACTTTAAAACCTCAGATGTCATTCTACACACAAGTGGTAAGACCTCAAAAATGAGTAATTATTTGCCAAAAAAAACCCTGAATGAGGTCACAAAGAATCAGACACGATC
This sequence comes from Pseudochirops cupreus, assembly GCA_028627135.1. NCBI lineage: Eukaryota > Metazoa > Chordata > Mammalia > Diprotodontia > Pseudocheiridae > Pseudochirops > Pseudochirops cupreus. The sequence continues at coordinate 288,228,812 of CM053580.1, read as the reverse complement.
AAACAACAAGAACAACATTTATCTGTTAACATTTAAAAATCCCCTCACTAGAATGTAAACTCTCAAGGACAGGGATGACGTTTAAGTTTTTGCTTTTAAGATCTAGTGCTCTACTTGCATCTAGTAAATGCTTTTTCTTGTTTTCTGTGGGACGTAGGACAAATTACTTGACCTCTCTGGGCCTCAGTTTCCTTATCCATAAAATGAATAGAAGTAAATGTCTTCTAATTAATTAATTATAATATGCTACTATAATATACTTAAATTAATTATAATTAATAGTTAATTATACTTCTCACTCTCCTATGGCTTCCTTTTAAACCTGTACTTCTGTGACTTTTTTTTTTAGTACCATGGTATGACGTGTTCAAGAGAGGGCAATTTTTTTTTCAGATGGTTTTTATTACTCTATATCGTTCCACTACTATAGAATGGGTAAAAAAAATCACTTCCTTTTCCCTGTAAATTGAACCTAGAATCATAATTTTAGAGCATAGCTTTTAGATAATCATGTAGCCTCTTTTTGATCAGTTTCCTCATCTGTAAAATGGGGAATAATAGTAGTTAACTCTCAGGGTTGTTGTGGGGTTAAAATGAGATATTCTTGGTAAAGCACTTTAGGTTCCTGACAGTGTTATAGATTTGCTAGTTAGAATTGGAAGAAAACAAAGTGCATCTAACTTAACCTTTTTCTGTTTTTAGGAGAGAAGGCCAGAAAGATAATGTGCCTGAGTGTTATTATTTTATTATTTATTATTTCAGGAAAGATGAACTATAATCCAGACTCCCCTCACTCCCAAGTTGTGTTCAGTGTCTTTGTTAAACCTTAGCAATTTCTTTCTTTGGTGTTAAAATCAAGAGAGATGAGAGTCCTCTTAAATTTTAACTGTTGCTAGAGTGGACCAGAACAGGCATTTACATAGGAGAGAAATGCTGCATTTTGTTTTCCTGCACTTTAGTTGGGAGAGCTCTGAGAGGGGAGGGGTGACCATCACTATCAATGGAATCGGGTTCCTATGGCTGGATCCTAATGAGTCTGGGATAAGTGGTACATTCAGTAGAATGTTGGATTTACAGACAAGATGACCTCAGTTCAAATCCTGCCTCAAACACTGACTAACTGTGTGACCCTGGGATATTAATCTAACCACTCTTTGCCTCAATTTTTCCATCTGTAAATTGGGAATAATAATAGTAGTCACCTCTTTGAAGGTAAAGTGCCTAGATTTTTTTCCCATCTTAACAAAAGTCAGGCAAGTATAAGGCTGAGGGTGAATTGAGTCAATCTCCCAACCTCACTTACAGTAACTAACAACATCTTCTAACCATCACACTTTCATCAGGTAAGAATATGAAGTATTTGTCAAATCAATTCATAAATCAATCAAAGGCATTAAATTAATGTATGGCCTGAGCATCTTCTATAAAATAGAAAACTGGTCTGGAACTCAGGAGTGTTGTGTCTGGCAACTTAGAGGAGAGAGCAGTTCCAGCCAAGTCCCTGAGAAGCAATTGCTTGTTAGGAGGTAGGGAGCAGATTTGGGTAGAGCCTCTGCCTCTTTCCCCAGCCCCTTGACCAGATGACAACCTTGTGAACTTTAGAGACTCAGAATATTTGAGCTTTTCATTTGTGTCCTAGCATTGTTTCCAGAACATTGGATTTTAGGATCCGCATCAGAATCAAAGGACAAACAGGAACACTGATTTAGAGAAATGGCAAGAAGCCCCTACATGCCACCCCCACTGCCAAATGTGAGTGATTTATCTAAGATGGTACAGCAGGAAAGAGAGCCAGGAGATGATCAGATCCTGGGCTATATTTGCAGGTGGAGGCAGAGTACAATTAAGTGGGTATGAGAAGTTCAGATATGTATCTGTGCCAGTTCTTGGGATGATGTCTTTCTGAATACCTAACAGAATAGGAGGCAGTTCCTTGTTTGGAGCTAGCCACATTCAAGACTTCATGAGGAACTCAGCCCAAGAGGAAACTTTATGAGGACCCTATAAAGAAGAGAAAAGGACTTTCAGGAGCCGTCACCTCTGTACAGCATATGGTCTAAGTTTGCTCCCACTCCCCAACCCCCCAAATCTGTATGCACAGGGTAGGAAGGTATTACAGACTTTTGAAGGGCACGTTTTACACTAACTGTTCTTACTGTATCCCCTTAGTAAATACTCCTTTCTAAAAGCTAATTAAGTCTAGCCGACTAATTGATGCCACCTGCTAATCAATAGCAGAAGCACACTGGTGGGGGCTTGTATGAGTTTTTTTTTGTTGTTGTTGAATCGTTTTCAGTTGTGGCTGACTCTTTGTGACTTCATTTGGGGTTTTCTTGGTAGACATACTGCACTGGTTTGTCATTTCCTTTTCTAGTTCATTTTATAGATGAGGAAACCGAAGCCAACAGGGTAAAATGATTTGCCCAGAATCACACAGCTAGGTTTGAACTCAGGAAGAGAATTTTTCCTGATTCTAGACCCAGCGCTCTATCCACTGTGCTACCTAACCAGAAATGCCATTCCTCCTCCCTTGCAACCCATCAGGGTCCCCTAAAATCCAGAGGGAAAAAGTAGCAGCCTTGCTCTGGGGACCTCACTTGCTAATGCTAATGGAGGTTGGAAAAATAACTCAAGAGCATGTGCTAGTCAGGTAAATAGCAGAATTTGTATTCAAATTCAGGTCCTCTGACTCTAAATCCAGTGCTATTTTCATGATGCCATGTGCCTCTTTGCATCATACCACCTGTGCAGTAGAGACTAGGATTCTAAGTAGGTCCAAGTTAAATTCATCCTTCTAGCCTCCTAGACCTACAACTTTGTTGCCATTCTCCATTCCTTACCCTTCCACTCCCCAAGTGAGGGGTGGTCAGTTAATCTTATAGATTCTACCACCCATCAACTCTCACATTTGTTTCCTTCTCTTTACTGGCCTTTTCCTTCTCTTTACCACCATTCGTATTGCATAGAGGGAGAGTCCACCCAGTCTGTAATCTAGGGACTACTCAGAACTACCTTAGTTTTGGTCCTCTTTACCTCTGGCCTGGACTATTGCAGTAGCTTCCTAATTGGTCTCCCTAGTTCAAGTTTTCCTCTTTTCTAATTCATCCCCTATCTAGTTGTTAAGTGATATCGCTTTAGGAATAAAAGCATGGGGGGGGGGGTGGAGCCAAGATGGCGGCTTAGCAGCAGCAACATATCGCAGCTCTCACATAGCCACCCCAAAATACCCATAAAACAGGACTCTAAACCAATCCTATAACTCCAAAACGCACACAAAGATACTTCCCACTAAAGTCAGCTCAGCTACGAGGAACCATATCAGCACTGCAAACTGAAACCAGCCTGCCCTGAAGCCGTGGCTGTGCCCCGGGGCGGCTGGACTTGGAGGAGCCTCTCAGGTGAGGGGATTAGCAGCAGCTGCCGGTGTGATTTGAGAAAGGGGAGATAAGCAGTCCAGTGAAAGGCCTCCAGAGCGAAAAGCGAAGGCAGAGGTTTTGCACCTGCCTCTGCTTTGTAGCTTCCCGCCTGTGGCCTGCAGACAGCAGGGGGACTTAGCGATTGTTTTCAGGCCAGTGTTCTCCCATTGAGTGGCCTGGATCCAGATCGCTGTCTTGGGCCTCCATTTGGAGTCTTTATTATCCAGTCTGCCAGAGGTGTTTAGGAGGACTCCCAGCATTTTCCTGAGAGCTACGGCAGCCGGGAGGACCCCAGCGATTTGGGACAGAGCTTTCCCTTCTGGAAGCAGAG
>CM053580.1:288160251-288224565 GCA_028627135.1 Pseudochirops cupreus | reverse complement strand
CCCCCAACTCCACAATGGCGGCATGCAATCAAGTATAGGATCTGCAAATACCTTCACATTAGACATTAGTCTGGTTGTAAAGGATTATAACCAATGGAATGAACAATGGGAAGGAGGAATGAAAACAAAACAAGAAAAAGAAAGAGAGCAAGTAGTTTGCTTCAATCTGCATTCAAACTCTGCAGCTCTTTCTCTGGATGTGGATATCTCTTTCCATCACAAGTCTTTTGGAGTTGTCTTACAACCTTACATGGCTGACAGGAGCCCAGTTGATTGAAGTTAGTCATCACACATATGTTGTGTCTATGATTGTGTACAAATTTTTCCTGGTTCTGCTCTTCTCACTCAACATCAGTTTGTATAAGTCTCTCCAGGTTTTTACGAAGTCCATCTGCTCCTCATTTCTTATAGCACAATAGTATTCCATTATATTCATATACCACGACTTGCTCAGCCATTCCCCAATTGATGGGCATCTCCTTGATTTCCAATTCTTTGCCACCACAAAAAGAGCTGCTATAAATATTTTTGTATATATGGGTCCTCCTCCCACTTCTATGAGCAGTGATCATAATTATTAATCAATAATTAATAGTATAATTAGGCAATTGACTAATCCCAATTAGTTAAATATTATTTTAGTTAATAATCAGTTAATTTGATTTATCAAGAAAGGGTTTGGAACAATATTAAAATGCTGGTTTACACTCATCTCTTGTATGTAATTGTATTAACTGATTTCCCACTAATGTAGATACACGGAGAATTGCGTTGTTTTATGGGCTGAAACAATGATGGCTGAAGTTCTAGGCTCAGTTCACTGGAGACCATACAAGATACACGCGCTGATGGATTAGATCTTCAGGCTGGGCATCTGACTGCATGTCAATCTTGACAACAGGATCACAGAATTGAAACTGGAAGGTCCTCAGAAGACCTCTAGTCCAATCCTCTCATTTTCAAATGAAAAAATGAACCCCTGTGGATATTAAGGGAATTCCCCAACACCACATAAGTAGTAAGCATTAGAAAGCAGATTTGAACCCAGGTCCTCAGACTCTAGAAACATAGGTCTTTCCACTATACCAATAAGCACTCTTTAATCAGCCATCATTGTTTCAGCCCATAAAACAACTCAATTCTCTGTGTATCTACATTAGTAGGATTTATGGAAGTATGTGGACAAGAACAGCACAGGATCAGGAAACAGACAAGATTTAGATTTTATTTATTGGCCTCCTTTCTGTTACTCAAACAAGAACTTCTCTCTCTTGACTCGGGGCATTTTCATTAGCTGTTCCCCACTCATGGAGGGCTCTCCCACTCATCTCCACCTCCTGGCTTCCTCTCCCCTTCTACAGGGAATCTTTTCTGATCTCCCTCACTGTTAGCGCCTTGCCTTGGGAGATTATTTGCTATTTCTGCTTGCGTATTAGCTCCCCCATTACACCTGGAGATACTCCAGGGCACATGTTGTCTTTTACCTTTCTTTGTATCTCCAGGACTTAGTACATTGTTGTTGCTGTTGTTCAACCTTCAGTCTTCAGTTTTGTCTGACATTTTGTGACATTTTGTGACCCTGTGGACCACTCATGTCAATATTGTACATGGTGTTTTCTTGGCAAAGATACTGAAGTGATTTGTCTTTTCCTTCTGCACGGGATTAAAGAAAAAGAGGTTAAATGACTTGCCCAAGGTCACAGAGCTAGTAAATATCTGTGACCTTATTTGAACTCAGGTCTTCCTGACTTCAGACTCAGCTCTATCCACTGAACCACCTAGCTGCCTCCCTAGCATATAGTAGGTGCTTAATAAATAAATAATCCCGGTTATTGACTGAATGACTCACTTTTTTTTTTTTTGCTTTTTGGAGGGCAATTGGGGTTAAATGATTTGCCCAAAGTCACATGGCTAGTAAGTGTGTCAAGTGTCTGAGGCCGGATTTGAACTCAGGTCCTCCTGACTCCAGGGCCGGTGCTCTACTTAATGTGCCACCGAGCCGCCCCTGAATGACTCACTTTGATAAGATTATAGATCCACCAAAATACCAAAGTCAATATAGAATTAAATCAAAGGATGCTGATTTGGGATTATAAAACTGCATATGAATTTCAAAAATTGATCAGTACTTCAGAGCTTGAAGTAACCTTACAAATATTTTTAACCTTCTTATTTTACAGATAAGAAAAATGAAATCTGAGGTGTTAATTAAGCAACTTGCCTGAGGTTACGTGGCTAATTAGTGGCAAAGTTGATTCTGGAATCCAACTCTAAGGGAAGGGACCTATTATAGTCTATGTAGGCAGCCGGATATCAAAGAAATCTCATTATTCTAAAGAAGCACAATTGCTTATCTGTATATAATGGCTTCAGATTTGGAACTATCAAATTTCCTGGAACTCTCATTATTCTAGTCATCTCTATAATCACATCATCTCCATAATCCCTCACATTTATAGAGTCCTGTAAGGTTTGCAAAGCACTTTACATATATCATCTCACTGGATCCTCACAACAAACAGTGGTATTATTAGCCACATCTTACAGATGAGGAAACTGAGGCAGAAAGAGACTGAGTGACTTGTCTAAAATCACACAACTAGTATTTTAGGTAGAATTCAATTTCAGGTCTTTTTGACTCCAAGCATGTTTTATCCACTCTACTACCTTGCTATCGTCATCGTCATCATCATCATCATCATCATCATCATCATCATCATCATCATCTTCATTTTTTTTTCTACAACCAGTGTTATGATTCAAGTTAATTCTCTTGGGGACATGCAATTGAGTTCTGCATAATGGACAAAAACATCGTTTTACTTTCTTTGAAGAGAAGCATCCCAAATTCACAACCTTTGTTTGTCCATCCTCTCTACTATTATATATTTGTTGAGTACGTATTGAGACCTAGGTATTAGAAACTTTGCTTAGCCATGTAAGGATCATACCTTTGAGGTCTTACAGTCTTGTTAAGACTTAAGAAATGTCTCCTAAGTTAAAGCACAAGAAAGTGTGTGACATGACATGACTGTATCTAAACAAATTAATTTGTGGGGTTAGAGGAGGAAGAGATGCTGGTTTGTGTGGAGGGTTAGGGTTTGGTTTCACTGAAAAGGTGGCATTGAACTCATTTTTGAAAAGTGAATAGGATTTGGACAATAGAAATAGTGGGTAGGAAGAAAGACAAATTAGAGAGAAAGAAAGCATAATCAAAGGTTGGAGCACCTTATCTCACCACCATCATCAAAATACTTCTTTCCCATAAAAGATTTTTATTTATACCTTTTATTTGACACTCCATTCAATTCTGGATATATTCCTTTCTCTCCCCTCTTATAAGGTTAGTCTTCCTTTAAAACAGAGATGAATACTCCCTACCACCACCAAGCCACTGTTTAACAAAACCAACCAACCATGATATCAATCAAGATATCAAACATGTCTCCAAGTATATGCCTGTTCTTCATCCACAGCTACCATTTCTTCAATAAAAAGAGAGTGGCACATTTTCTAATTTTTTTTCCAGGTCTAAGTTTGGCAATTATAACTATACAACATTCTTTTTTGTTTTATTGTTCTTTCTGGAAAAAACACATTTCAACTGTTCTTTATGTAAAAGGTAAATGATATAGGGGTGTGTTTGTATGTCTTGAGGAATTCCAGAGGGCAAGCTTATTATCCCTTTCCCTCCTTTCTAGGTTGGGTAGCACTCTTTAACTTGGGTTAGTGGAATTATTGACAAGCAGAATTGAGCAGGATTTTCTTAATCCCGGCATTGATTGTTCATCATGAGAGGATCACTCACCAGATGATAATTACTTTTTAGATCTACAACTACTCATTAAACCATTTGCAATGGTGGGAACTTATGCTCTGCATGAAGAGAAAGGGGAAGGGCCATGCAGATGAAATCATGGATTGAAAATTGGAAGAGATGTCAGAGCTTTTCTAAGTCCAGCCCCCTCATTTTACCGGTGAGGACCAGAGGGGTTAAAGGATTTGTCTAAGATCACAAAAGTAGTAGGTGGCTGAGTTCAAAAGTAGATTTGAACTGAGAACTTCTGACTCTAGAGACAGTGATCATTCCACCATACCTCTGTCTCTCACATATTGAGAAGTTAACCAACAAGTAATAGTAACCAGTAGACAATGGAGAGAAAATGTAGGGATTTAGAAGAGAGGGGAAGTCAAAGGAAAAATGTAAAAATAAAATAACCGTTCCTATGTGGTTAAAATTTGATCTATAAAACCTTCAAACAATAGTTGAGTAGAGAGAGTTACAAAGAGAGGGAAGGGGGGGGAGGGGAAGAAGAGTGGAGAAATGAGAGAAGAAGAGATTTCACCTTGCTGAAAGTTCCCCTTTTTCCCCTTCTCCTCCCCAGGGTCTCCTTTTCTTTCCTTAGATTCCTCTCCACCTACTTGCTTCTCTCATTATCTTCTCCTTTTTCTTCCTCTTTTCCTCCTTTTCACATTCCTATAACCTCTCTTCTCTCAGTGTGGGGTATGTTTTTCCTCCCATCTGGGCCCACCTAGCTCAGTTGTTCTTGTCACACCTCTACCTGTCATAGAGTAACAGTTTGGGAGTCAGAAGATCTGGATCCCTTTTCTAGCACCATCACTTGCCACTATGTAACACTGGGCAAGTGACTAAACCTCTAAAAAAGTCTCACTTCCTTTAGTTGAAAGAAGTGGATAACAATATATATATATATACCATCTCCTCATAGTTGTGTCCAGTACTTGCATGGACCAGGTAGGTTAGCCATGTGTCCCCTGCTCATCGTGTGCACACCTTAGGACTCTTTTGAACAAAGTATTTTATAAATCTTAGGGTACTCTAGGAATGTGAGATTTTTATGTATAGGGGAGATATAGGGGACATATCTACAGAACAATATTAAAGAGGGCATTTAATTAAAATTATTAGTGACATCATTGCAAGAATATATTGGTTGTAGCAATGCTTTACTAGTCACACCTGTATAAAGGCTCTCTATATATTTGGCTCAAAGGCATCATTTTTTGCAGATGCTTTGTTATACCTGAAAATATTGTAATTAGAATAAAAATGACATTTTTTTATGAAAAAAAATCTATCATTTAGATTTTGAAGCCCTTTCACTAGCTCATATGCTCCTAACCTAATCCACTAGTCTATTTTGTTTAGAAAACAGAGTGTGTGGTTATAATGAAATATGCAAATAGCAAATGCTCCCCTAAAATGTCCCTGTGTAAAACAGTATTGAAATTGAGACAGGACAGCAAGACCTGAGTTTGTTGTCAGGAAATCTAGGTCCTTGGGTTCCTTACTATCTTTGTGACTCGGGCAAGTCTTAATCTTTCTGTAAGATGAGGGGATAGGAATAAACAGCTTCCAAGCTCCCTTTTAGCTATAAGTCTGTGATCCTATACATAAGAACAAAAGAGAGCTCAAGTAGCCATTAGTCCAACCTGGGCCTGATCAATAATCAGTTATAGAATGTTGCCCTAGAAGGGTCTTCCACTTTCCATTTAAAAGCTTCCAGCAAAGTGGAACTCATCACATATAGAGGCAACCTAATCCACTAGTAAGAAAGTTCTGATTGTCAGGAAGCTTTCATTGCATCAGCCCTAAATCTGAAAGTAGCTTCCATCCATCCCTTCTAGTTTTTCTCCCTAGAGTCAAGTACATTGAAATGAACTTCTTTTTAATGTGAGAAGAATCATGTCCCCTCTAAGGCTTTTCTTTTGTAGACAATTTCTAGGTTTTTCAATCTGTCCTCCAGTCCGTTCACTGTTTCTAGCAGTTGTTTGCTGAACTTGCTCTAGCTTGCCTGTGACTTCCTAAAAGGTGGGGCCCAGAACTGGACACAGTTCCAAATTCACCTCAGTGTGAAAGACTTTGCCAATTGCTTTTCTGAAGTACAAATTTACTTGATTTACAGCATCCTTCTGAGCCTGTCAAAGTAAATGTAAAAAAAAGGAAAAGTAAACAAGATTAGTATGGCACAACAAATTCTTTATGATGTCTTAATGGTTTTTAATGATGACTGGTACCGTTTCATATGCTCACAAACCATCTCCTTGATACTGTATTCTAGGCCTTTTCCAGGAATAGAAATTGCTCATTGATTTTATGGTTTGCAGACTCTACCCTTTTACATTTTTTTTGAAAATTGAGCACCATCTGCTCTTTCTCAGTCCGATGAAATGTTCCTCTGTTCTCCCTGAACTTTCAGAGATCACCAATTGTGGCGGACTTATCAATCATGTCTGTCCCACCTGGTATTCTAGAATGTGGCTCCTCTTGAGGAGCTGCATTATCGAGCAGACAAGGAGGTGGCCTTTGAGTAATAAAGATTCATGTTCAGATTCTGCTTCAGGTCCTTACTAGCTTCATGACTCTGGTCAAGTTGTGTGACTGCTATGTGTTTCCTCTCTTGAAAAATGAGTGCGATATGCCGGAAGATCTTGAATGAATGAATGAAGCATTTAATAAGTATTCACTATGAGCAAAGCATTATTGCTGAATTCTGGGCATACAAATACAAAAGTAAGAGCCCATGCTTGAATCAGGGAGAGAATGTATATGGAAGATTTCAGCTGTAAGCCAGATGGAAAAGTCCCATGGTTCTTAGGGTGCAGTGGGAAAGCAGATGGTAAGACTTCTTCTATAATATCCTTCTTTAAAGTCACTATTTCCAGGGCTCTGTTGCCATCAGGGTCTGATGGTGGTCAAGGTGGTGGTGGTCTAATCTATCTTGTCCCTTTCAGCTCTAAATATATCATCTTGGCCACTTAAACTCATTGAGGGCAGCCAGGTGCTGTCTAAAATACTCTTGTTTCTTTTGAATTTCTACTGTCTGTAACCATTTCTTTTGAATCTTTCTGAGACTGAAGATTTATCTTTTTGGAAAAGAAAATATGTGCAAAACAAAAATAGTTGAGTGCGTCTTGCTCTCTATCATCCATTATCATTAGCCCATTCACCTGTCCTTTCTCTGCTCCTCTGTTTGCCTTCAATACCATAGAAAAATTCCCCCTTGGTTGTTTTTAATCTTTATCATTAGCCACAGCAACTTGTCTTCTTTGGCAATGCTGGCAGAGTTATTCTAGGACAATGCTCCTGTTTTGTATTCACCCTCAGTAACTCACCCTTGCTTTCATCTTCTCTAAATCTTAAATTGTCTCTAAAAAATATTCGAAGATGAGTTCTCTGTCAATCCACATCAGTCTCTTTAGCTATCTCCTCCTCATCACAATTATTTCTCCTATTTTCTTAAGAATTTTATAGTATTATAGATCATATTTAGACCTGGAAGAGTCCAAGCCCAAAGAAATTGAGGAACAGAAAAGTCATGTGGCTTGTCGAGGGTCCCATAACTAGTGTTTCGGGTGGGTGGATTTGAACTCTTCCACAACACCCTACTGTATGTGTTCCATTCTCAAGAGCTTTTCGTCTGTCTTAGGATGGCTTCCCCTGTAAGACATTAGGGTATTGGATTTTATCTCCCCTTTCTCTGAACCCTTTGAAATCTGATCTCTCTGAATCTGGTGTGCACATCAGACTATGCCTGGTTTTTCTCTCCCTTGCTATGAAAAACTCTGCTATAGTTGCTTGCCCTGGCCTTCCCTTCCCTCCTCCTCCCATTGGTTTCTACTTAAGCCACCAGTTCATCCATCCTTCTCTGTTGACTAGAATCATGTCCAAAACATAAGTTCTCTTTGTCACTTGCTCTAGTTTTTGAAAGACAAATTTTCATGAAGACAAACCACACATGTAATCAAGTGTTTTACTTTTGCCAGAGTGAATGTGACAAGAGTGTCCAGAAAGTCAAAGACTTCTATCACTGCACAATTATGCTTCTGTGCCAACTCAATCATGTTTCTCCAACTCTTCATCTAAATCACTTCACTTCTCCAAGTCTTAATTTCCTCCTCATCATATGCTGTTAAAGACCTTAGCTTGAAAATGGCAAGGTAAGCCATTGCATCGTGGGCCATCTCCAGTTGTCCTGATCTATATCTGGCCACTGGATCCAGGTGGCTTGGGAGGAGAAAGTGAGGCTGGTGACTTTGCACACACCTTCCTCACTTAAATCCAATTCAGTTGCATGTTGTGGCACCATGTCCCTGATTTCACGGTCCTCTACAAGAATGAAGGATAATAACAACAACAACAACATCCTCATCTGAAAAATGGGCATATAATGCTTACACTTAAAGGCAACATGGACTGAGTAAGATCTAGAGAGCTTGCCTTGGAGGAGAAAAGACCTCTTCAAGTTCTTTCTCTGATGTGTACTGGATATGTTATCATAGGCAGGTCTCATCATATCCCAGTACACCAAGCAACTCTCTAAGACAAGAAGTTGCAGAGGAACTTCTGGATGGTAATTTGCTTCTTTGAAATCATAAAATCATAGGAAGGGACTTCACAGGTCGTCTACTCCAATGCTTTCATTTTGTAGATGGGGAAACTGAGACTTGTAGATGTTGAGTAATTTGCCCAAGGTCACATAAATAGCAAGCATCAGAGTCACAATTGGAACTCAAGACCTTTAGCTTTAAAGTAGTACTCTTTATACTTTCCCTTCACGTGATTTCCACACAGGGCATTCCTTCCATTATCATTGAAATTATCAGGTTGAACGACTATCATAGCAATATTGTGAGGATCAAGTGATTAAAATGCCTACAAAACACTCTGGAACTTCAAGGTATCTCTGTAAATGTAAACTTTTTCATGCCTGCAATACACTGTCATGATCTAGGTTTAAGAAATGAAGACAGTTACCATAGGAGTGTTGAGAGTAGAAGGAGGCAGAGTCCTGGATTGGGAAAGAAGCTTGACTTTTCTTTTCACGTGTAGTTTGTTTCATCTGTAACTGCTTACACATCTCATAAAACAAGCAGGCATGCATGCCAATTAGTACATTAAATCCAAGGGAAATTGCAGGCTGGAACCTGTGTCACTTGACTCTGCTCTAGGCAAATGCTCTGCCCATTGAGCTAACTTGAGGAAGCCTGCAGAGACTCCTGATATTAGCCGCAATTTATTACATAATGGACTGTTAAGCTCATAAATTTCAAGTGCCCTTATTGAGGAAGCAAGATTCACACTTTTAAAAAAACCTCAAGTGCATTTTTCACTTTCTCCTTTGGTGGTTAAGAGAAAATTCATGATTGAAATAGCCCAAGACAATCAGTCAGCTCTTCAATACAGTCAAAAGAGGAGTAAAGGCAGGCATGAAAGTCTGAAAATGAGAACCTCATGTCTGAGCAGTTATTCATTTCATTTTAGATTCTTTTTCCTCCTTCCCATGCCAGTCTTTTCCCCCCACCCCTAGCTCTATAGAAAATGTCATAATTATTTACTGTGGCTTCAAATAGGACCTCCCTCAAATTCATTCTCCAAGGTTGAATATCCATAACTGAATAGTTGTTATTTCATCTTAGCTAAAGAAAGTAGAACCACGGGCTTTCCTAAATTACCCTCACACAGAAGCTGAGGAAACTGAGTAAAGAAAGGGACCAGAGGTGGTTGTGTTAACTTTCTTACGAGGCAGAAAGCTTGATTGTTTTTGGATTTCAGGCTGGGAAATAGAATCCTTTGGTGAAGACAAATTTAGCACATGGAATTAGAAGAGGGAATGTGATGGCCTCTTTGCATATAAGTTCAGACATTTAGCAATGTAATAGTCTCTAACTTTAAAACCTCAGATGTCGTTCCACACACAAGTGGTAAGACCTCAAAAATGAGTAATTATCAGCAGCATATGTATGCAATAAGAGAAGCATTAGCTGAAAATAGATATATTTATAGTGCTGGCAAGAGAGGCAACATTAATGGACTGCAGAAAGGAGCCAATGTAACATTTACTTTGTATTTTCAGAAGGATTCAGAGAAGATCCTAGAAATTTAAACCCTCTTAGCTTTACTCTGGGAGTCAAGACAGTGAGCACACTAATCAGAAGCAGAATGAGGGATATGTATATGTAAATATGTATGTATTTATGTACATATACACACTATATATGTATATATACACAATTATACCATAGATGTATCTCAAAGTGAAATTGTATATGTATACATATATTATATATATTATGAGATATTGTAATAAAACCATAATGCTATTTATATATATATAATTACATGTATGTAATTATGCATATATAATTTTATATGTATACATATATAATTGTATATATAATAGCATATGTAATAAATCAGTATGTTTATATATGTATCTGTTTTATATACACACACGTATATATACACACGCACATGTGTATATGTGATTTATTACAATTACCCAGTCTAATCTGATAAGTGGATGGAATCTTTCGACTAATGCCCAGGATTGTGATTTGGGTGCAACAAAAAGAGACTATAGTTTTGATACAAACTATATGTTTAATGGGAAACTGCTTGCCTGAGATTCTTTACAAAGCTTTGAGTACAGTAAGGGGTGAATTCTAAAGGCAGGAGTTACAGGAATGGTTGAACTAATAGACTTTCCTGTGTCCTTATAAACGTGCCTGTTACCAGAATACATTTAAAAAAAATTGTCAATGCATTTAATGAGTCTCTAGCTCATTAAACAGCTTCATTATTGAAATCATTTTTTCCAGACTTTCTGAACTTGGGATGCTTGTTCTGCTAGAAACCTTATGAAACAAATTCACTGTATGACCTTGGGCACATCTCTTTATCTCTCTGGCCTCTGTTTACACATTTGTAAAATGAAGAGGTTGGATGAGATGGTCTCCAAAGTTCCTTTCAAGTGTAACTATTATGCTTCTTTGATCTGGGTGAAAGTTCTCTTCTACTAGATGCTTACCATAATAAATTAATAAATGGACACTGCTGATTCCCAACCTTTTTTGGATTTTTAGCCTCAATTATTGCTAATTTGATTTTTTTAAACACTCCCCATTGCACTAAGGCCTTCTTTGATCCCTGAAACATGTGGCAGAGATTTTTTTAAAAAAAATCATCAAAATAAGTTAAAGTTTAATCTGTTCTAGTTTTTTTTTTTAAAGAGAATTTTTAGATACTCTTTAAGGTGATTGGCAGCATATTTGCATGTCACAGGACCAAATTTGAGCCTCCCTCTTTTACAGATAAAAATCATGAAAGTCACCAAGGAGAACATATGAGTATATGTTTTTAAAAATCCATGCTAAAATAGTGGGAGTGTGAAGGAAATCAAACATACATGGGCCCAAGAGGGTGATGTGGTTTTATCCTATGAGACATTTTATATAAAGTTAAATGGAGAAATAAGTTATTTTGATAAATCAGATCCCAAAACATCTTTGTCTGAAATATCTAGACAGTCAAGACAAAAGTGTTTTTTCCCTTAGATCCTGAATTATCTAGATATTTGCCAAAATTCTATATTTTGTTTTCTGTGTGTAGATCCAGACACAGCTAATTGACTCTAACATGAAACTTAATGAATTTTTCACTCCTCAAAACGAAATTGTTTAGTATCTTTTTGGTGGGAGGAAGGATGTAACAAATAATAAGATCATTAAAACATATGGCTTCCAGCCCAGGTTACAAAGTTTGGAAAATATTATAGAGTAACTGAGACATCCTCATCCTATTTAAAGGTCCTGCTGGCCCTGTTTTAAATTTAACCTCAGTCTCTGACTGAAAGATCATATTTCCTCAGCCATCCCTTCCATGCATTTATTCTCTGTGTCTTGTTTTCTCCTTCCATGTCCTCTGAGGAGTTCTATAACTTGGCTTTCATTCCATGATTCCTTGTACTTCCCATAACGTCATAAACATCTCCAAGGGTAAACCTTGTCCCAATCAGTTTAGCCTGAGTAAATGGGTTGTTTTCTTTTAACTGGAGGACAACTCTTATTATCTTGCTTGGGGGTTTGGGAGAAGAATGCAAACATGTTTCTGTTAGGGCGTATGGTTCTCTCCTAAGGACCAGAATGATCCACATGGACAAAACTTAGGCCAATACCCAACTCACTGCAGAGAGGCTTGTGTTATTCATCTTCTGAAGGAGAATTGCCTCAGAGAGTGCTACTACAGTCTGAGTTTTATAGGACCCTTCAGGGCAATAGTGATCAGTCTCTTTAAAACAGAAAATTTTGTGACATTACTAGGCAGGACTTTCTAGTCTCCATCTGGCTTTCTTCTTCTTCTTCTTAAGCTGAGGAAGTAGGCAGGCTCTGGTGAAGTGATATGGTGGCCAACAGCAAGACTCAGAAGGATTTAACACATTTCACAAGCTTCCGTTTGTAAAAGGACACAGTGTATTATGATTTAAAGGGGGGTGTTGGTGGTGGTGTAGAGGACTGCCCAAGTGAGCTGGCTGGAGGAGAGTGCTAAGGAAGGTGAGGACATTGGTTCCAATCCCAGGTGGGTTTTTTTTCCTAGTCAGAAGGTTATTCTCTGGCCACAGACTGAACTTTTAACCCTAACCAGTTATCTCAATTTAATTGAATGGAAAGAGTGCTAGATTTGGAATTAGAAGCTTTGAGATTGAATTGCAGCTTTGTGTTTTTTGGCTGTGTGATTTTAAAGCAAGTAACTTTAACACAGAGCTTCTTCATGTGTATGTGTGTGTGTGTATGTGTGTGTGTGTGTGTGTGTGTGTGTGTGTGTGTGTGTGTGTGTGTGTGCTGGACCCTTGGCAATCTGGTGAACCCTATGGACTCCTTCTCAAAATAATACTTTTAAGTCCACAAAATAAAATACATGGGGTTACTAAAAAAATTATACTGAAATAAATATCGAAAAGGTTAAAAGTATCCTAAGACATTTGGGACACACTATACAAAAAGAAAAAAAACAAAACAAAACAAAAAAAGAACCAAAACACTGAGGACGACAACAACAACCAAACACGCAAAAACCAACTTCTCAGAACCCAGGTTAAGCCCTGCTTTAAAGGCTTCAATTTTCTTTGTCTGAAAAATGAGGGGTTGGACTGTATGACCTCTAAGGTACCTAGCAACTTTAAATCTTTGATCCTGTGACCCTACATGGAAGGTACTGTGCTCGGCTCTGGGGGGAAGCACAAAGACAGATAAGTTGCTTTACCTATTTAATCAATGTCTGTTGAGTTGGATTCAGATCCTTTTCTCAAAGATCTTACAGTCTGATGGGGCAGAAGCTAATACATACATGTGTCTAGGATACAAGGGAAAGTGAGATAAGTACAAAGCAGAGACCCAGGCAAAGTGCTAATGAAAAAACTAGGGAGGAGGAGAGACCACTTTTAGCTAGCGGAGTGGCAGGCACAGATAAGGTTCAAAGAATGTTTTATAGAGTAAGTAGCTCCTGGTGCATCGAGCAGTTATGGAGAGGTTTGGGGCTTGAAGGAAGGAAGGGAGAGACTTGAACGTATGTGTATCTTACTCAGCATCTTGAGTCCATCATCTCTGTGTTAGGAAGTGGGTAGCATGTTTCATTATGAGAAGTCTGGAATTGTGATAGGTCATTGCATTGATGAGAATTCTTAAATCTTTCAGAGCTGTTCATTTTTGCAATGTTATTTTTTAATATATTGTTCTGGTTCTACTCGTTTCTCTCCTCTTTAGTTTATATAAGTCTTTTCAGGTTTCTCTAAAACTGTTCCTTTTCATCATTGCTTATGGCACTGTCTTCTGAGTAAAGCAGGAGACCAAAGAGTGCCATTGCTCAAAGGGGAAAAAAGAATAAATTAACAAGCATTTATTAAACGTTTCTGGGTGCCAGACAGTGTGCTAAGCCCTGGGTATATAAACAAAAAAGCAAAAACAGATCTTGCCCTCAAGGAACTTATATTGTACTGAAGGAAACAGCAAAGACATAAACAGATATTTCTAAGATGCATACAAAGTAGATACAAAGTGTTCTCTGAGGAGAAAACACTTTTAGCTTAAAAGAAAGGGAAAGATGTCCGGCAGAAAATAGCATTTGTACTGAGGAAACCAGGAATTCCAACAGGTGTGGGTGAGAAGGGCCAGTAATTCAGACATGAAGACAGCTGGTACAAAAGCATGGAGGCTGGAAATGTATCATGTATAAGAGAAAGCAAATTGGCCTGTATGGTTGCCCTGTCATAGAGGACATGGAAGAGAATAATAACATGTAAGAATCCAGCAGTCAGTAAGTCTTTATTAAGTGTCTCCTATGGGCCAGGCACTGTGTTAAGTGCCAAGGATACAAAAAGAAGCATAAGATAGTCCCTGCCTTCAAGAAGCTTATAGTCTAATGAGGAAGACACTATGTGAGCAAATGTATACAAAGCAACCTATATATAGGACAAATAGAAAATAATTAACAGAGGGAAGGTGCTAGAATTAAGAGAGGTTGAGGAAAGCTTTCAGTAGAAAAAAAAGGGAACTGAAGAGAAAGAGAGGGACTCCTTCGTGAGGAGACACATGCCAGATAGAGGTTTTTGTATGGAGCTGAATCCCTGAAAATTCTTCTGCTTTGCAAAAGTTAAGTAAAAGGTGATATGCTGCTGACAGTGGGGTCAGTAATATCATCTCAGAGTTTTAATGATAGCATAATATACTCAGAAAAGGTATCAGTTAACTAGTGAATCTCATGAGGGTCATCCATTCAGACCAAATGCCTCCGTTTGAATCATTCAAAAATTATAAGTGCTAACTTTTATTACTCAACTTTACTATGTGGAAGAGACTCATTTCATCAATATTGAGCAGGCCTTCATTCAGTTTTATTCCAGAGAATCACAGAATCTCAGAGGTGAAAAGTCATCTAGTTCAACCTTTATCTGAGCAGAAATACCCTTTGCAATACAGTCATTTTGAAGAATTCTGGTGAACTCCCCAACTCTCAAGGCAGCCCACTCTTCTTTGGGTTAACTATTCATTGTTAGGAAATTTTCCCCTCACATCTTAATACTTTAAGGCTCCATGATTTTGTCACTGTGTCACATATTCCTTCCATTAACACAAACTGCAATCCCTCTATGACTTAGTTAGGCAGTCCTAAAGAATTGTTGTGGCCAAAACTGAAAGAAAAACAAGAATCTCTCCCAACTCCCCCCCCCCCAAAATCAAGCAACCAACCAAACAAACAAAACAAAATTTTATTGTTGGTTGGGCAATGGGCTTTTCTAAATCTACCCTCATTAGTACTTTAGTGATAGATGTACTGATTTCTACCCTAGCAGAATGAAATGTCTACAGGTTTATTCGGAAAAGAGGTTAATTTCTTACTAAGAACAATAGCAGTCAAGAGAAACAGAACTTAACTCTTTCATTATGGTAAAGGATGCTTTATTCTTTGCTGATCATGCATATTGAATGGTGGTTCATTTAAAAAAATTAAATATTTTAACTGAGAGTAAGAGAAAAGGCAGACAGACAAAAGAAGCAATTCCAGGTCCTTTCAATTTATTCATTTCCTCCATAAATTAAGGGACGTCCAAATGGGCAATGTCCAGAATTAAGCTAATTCATTCCCTTCTGGCAGAAGTTTTGTTTGTCTTCCTCAGAAGAAAAGTTCTCTTCCAATGGAAGGAACCATTGGGCAGAAGGGAATTTGAAAAATTGACCTAAACTAACAAGGCTTAGGGGAATTAAGGGCCTAGATTCTCTTCTTTGGCCATGGACTGGATTGTTTCTTTCTAACAAATGACAAGATGAATGATTCTTTTTGAATTATTCTTGGCCCTGTTCTCCAACCTGGCCTCGTTTCCTCTAGCAAACATATTTCAAAGAAGTCATAGAATTTTAGAGTTGGGAGAAACCTTAGAGATCATTTAGTTAAACTCTCATTTCTCAGATGTAGAAACTGAGGTGTAGAGAGACTAACTGACTTGTTCAAACTCATCTAGGTAGTTAGTGGAGGAAGCCCAGGGACTTTATCTTGATGGGCCTCAGTTTTGTCATCTGTACAATGACGGGGTTGGACTAGATACCCTATAAGGTCCTCTCTTGCTCCAAATCCATTATTATTTTACACTCCTGACTTTTAGTTCAGTGTTCTTTCCATTTTCACACATTGCCTCAAATGAACAACACATTTTCACATCAAAAGTTTTCAAGAGGAAAAGTGTTTGAGATTGCCTACCTTCTTCTCTTAATTAATGTAGCACCCCCTCTGAGTTCACTCTTCTAACCTCACCTTTCTCTTGTTTGGTCCCCAGAGGGTGGCTTCTAGTTTTCTTTTTGGCGTCCTAGGGGGGAACACTGAAGGTTTATGGATTCTACATTGGCTTCTAGTGAATGATTAGGGGCTCACTCATGAGCTCACCCATCCTGGGTGTTTCCCCACATTATTTGACCAATTAACATCTCCCTCAAATCAATGCAAATCAGTTGACATCAATTAAATTTTAAAAAGGGATATTTACTGAGAAAGTATAATAAGGACCAAAGCACAAAAACATCCCTCCCTCCAACAGGTGGCATATACTCCCCTTCCTACTCAGTTCTTAGGGAGAGTGGCTTCAAATTTAAAGTGGTTGCTATAAAACATAAGCAGTGGATAGAGTGCCAGGCCTGTTGTCAGCAAGACTGATACTAATTACCTGTGTGATCCTGGGCAAGTCACTAAATCCTATTTCCTCATCTGTAAACTGACCTGGACAAAGAAATGACAAACCACTCCAGTATCTTTGCCAAGAAAACCCCAAATGAAATGACAGAGAGTTAGACGTGACTGAAATGACTGAACTATTTACAACAAATGAAACACTCCCTTCCCCCTCAATCAAGGAAGGTGAGATGCTTCCTGACCCTGAAAGTGATTTTTTCCAGAAAACCAAGGTTCAACTGCAAGTCAACCAAGTTCACTTGGTCAGTTGACCGAGGTCACTTCTGGGTGTGGTGTGGATGAGTTGGTGGGCTGGTTCCTTGCTGGTCTGGGTTGTGGAAGTTGCTTCTCAGGATTGGCTCCTCCCCAGACTTGGCTGTTCACTTAATTAGCCATCTTTTGCCGTTGAAATTTGGCAAGTATCGATGGATGTCTAAAGATCAATGTCATTTTGCAATTAGACCATACTGGTGTTAGTTAAGCAACCTCCTGGATTTGTAAGGAAGAATGAAAATCCTATATGTACCTTCTAATTCCTGATATTCTCTTCCCTAATGGGCCCACACCTGGTTGGAGGAGAGAATGCAAAATAACTGGAGGCAAACTATAATGTTGCTATTGTTTAGTGTTTTTCAATCATGTCTGACTCTTTGTGACCCCATTTGGGGTTTTCTTGGCAAAGATGCTGTAATAGTTTGTCATTTCCTTCTTCAACGCATTTTACAGATGAGGAAACTGAGGCAGATGGGCTTAAGTGACTTGCCCAGGATCACACAGCTAGTAAGTGTCTGAGGCTGGATTTGAACTCAGGTCTTCTTGACTTTAGCCCTGACACTCTATCTACTGTACCATCTAACTCCCTCTAAATAGTGGATATAGAAGCTGACAAAGCCATGCCACCACAAGAAGTGGAGTTTGGGTAGCCAATAGTTGAGGCCTGCAGGGCGGGAGTTTCTGTGACAGTTTTGCCTACGGCATACTGTGTTAATCAAGCAGTGAAAGAGGGGTCCTGGAATGCCAAATCCAAAGGAACAAGCAGTGGCAGAAACCAAATATAACTCAGGCCAAATGAGGTGAGATGTTAAGAGAAACAGATAATAAAAAAAGGGAGGCCGCTAGGTGGTTCAGTGAATAGAGCACCAGCCCTGGAATCAGAAAGACCTGAGTTCAAATCTGACCTCAGACACTTGACAATTAACTAGCTGTGTGACCTTGGGCAAGTCACTTAACCCCAACTGCCTTGCCTTCCTCCCTCCAAACATAATATAAAAGATAAAAAAGAAAACAATAAAAACCCCAGACAAAGTAGAGTGCAATAGGAGAACAAGTACAGAAGAGCCAAGAGTTGAGAAGCACAAAGAAGGCAGAAGTAGCCAAACCTCTGAAGGTCATAGTGGATGAGGGAAGAGGAGTACCTGCTGGTGACAAAGAAATGGGGCATTCTGGTTACACTGACCCTCGCATCCTATAATAGACACTCTGTTGGAAATTAAGAACAAGACAGAAGCTCATTCGTTATCCCTTTTAACTTGTATACAATGTTCTCCATTCAGAATTCTAGTAGCCCATCACCATTTTTGGGACATTCTAGCAGGCTTTGTGAAGTCAAAGACATACTGAACTTAGCCTGATCAGCTAGGGTGACTCTCTGACTTTAAAATAAAAGTGATTTGTCAAAGATTGACTCTTAATAAAACAAAAGAACAGACAGTCTTCAAATAGATGGGTTGGCTTCAGAAAAGCAGAAAGTGGAAGCATTAAAATCTCTCATCAGATGTTCTGAAAAATCATTTCAGTTGCTAGAGAAAAAAAAGAAACAAAATTTTATTTTGAAGGATGTGTTCCAAGAACTTCCCCTTTGATTTTTTTTTTAACCATCTGTCATGTTTGTTACATTCCAGTCTTGAAGTAAATAGATTTCGAGAGTGTGTGGCGGCCATTTAAGCTTTTCCCCAGAAGAACACTAGCAGTCAGTGCCCTTTTTCCGTTGTTCAGTCATTTTTTTCAGTCGTGTCTGACTCTTCGTGACCCCATTTTGGGGTTTTCTTGGCAAAGATGCAGGAGAAGTTTGCCATTTCCTTCTCCAGCTCATTTTACAGATGAGGAAACTGAGACAAACAGGGTTAAATGACTTGCTCAGGGTCACACAGCTAGTAAATGTGTGAAGCAAAATTTGAACTCAGGAAGATTTGTCTGCGTCCAGGCCTGGTGCTCTCTCCTCTGTGCCACCTCGCTGCCCTTTTGGTATGCTGTAATCAAGAGCATTTGAAAAAAAAAGCACCTTTTTCTTGAAATGGGATTTGATTGCTGTCCAGGAACCCATTACTTAGGTCTTTTGCTTGATGTCTTCAAAACCTGTGTTTTTCTTGTTCTTGTTTTTTTGTCCTTTTGGAAGGGGAAGGCAGGGCAACTGGGGTTAAGTGACTTGTCCAAGGTCCCACAGCTAGTTAAGTGTCAAGTGTCTGAGGTCGGATTTGAACTCAGGTCTTCCTGATTCCAGGGCCGGTGCTGTATTCACTGTGTTGCGACACCTAGCTGCCCCCCCTTTTTTTCCCGCTGCTTTTTTTCTTGGGGTAACTCCTGCTGACTTTGGCAGGAAGTAGAGGAGCAAAAGACAGGAGACACAGATTCTAGACCTAATTGGCATCTTGTTGGGGTGACAGAAGTTGATTAACATCCCTGTATCCCAGTTTAACAACCCATAAAACCTACTTTATTTTTCTCCAGGTGGGTTGTGGAGAGCAGGACTCCATGTTGCCAGGAATAAAGAAGCATGTGGATGCCATCCACATGCGTCCACTTAACCTCATGATGTCATTTTAACTTCATTACTTATTCATGCCTTGAGGATTTTTATCTTTTTTCCAGATAGTTTTTTCAGGGACTTTCAGTTGGAAACTTTATTTGAGAATTTGTTTCAAAGTTGGTGCTATTGATAGGGTAATGCCAAAGGGATAGAAGATACATGAACTAGGAAAATTTTCCTGCCACAAGAAAACTAAATTGTTGATTGACACAAGGAATCTCTTGAAGATCAATAATTGCCTTGGTGCAGACAAGAAAGCTGGAATGTGAGAATCTCATTATGATTCAAAAAACATTCTAGATAAATGGTAAATTCTGTAATATGCTCAAAATAATAGTGTGGTGATGACTGACAAAGTGTGACCTGGTATACACAGATGAATAACTCTACCAAAGCTCTGAGCTGATTAGAAGTTGTAATATCCCTGGGCTATTTTAAGAAAAATTTAATTGGGATATATATTGGGCTAACTTTATCCCGTATCTATACGAATGCCATTGAAATCAACGGTAGCTCCACTGTCAGGAGAGAGGAGTATAATTTAATAATAGCTATAATAATTTCATAATAATAAAAATACAACAATAATAATTAATGCCTCCCATTTATATAGCTTTAAAGGTTTGCAAAGCGCATTCCTTACAGCTCACAGCAGGAAGTAAACTGTATACATATTATTCCCATTTTACAGATGAAGATTCTTTTTGGATAGTATTTAAAAATACCAGGATTTCCTTAACAAGTAACAAAAATTTAAAAATTAATGTAGAGAGTCAAAATAACACAACTCTTTGGGATACTGAAAGGTTTTCACCATAGCTGAAGGAAAAAAGGCACCACCTTGTGGGCAAGGGATATTACTCATCTGGTCTGTTTCAATACTGTTAACTGGAAAGGAGTGAGAAGTCTCAGGATTTTAAAATCATCCATTTAGAGCATCTTCAAAATCATTTAGTCTGAGGTCCAGAGAGGTTAAAGGATTAAAGGCCACACCGACAGTCCTCTGATTCCTGGGTCAGTTACGTGGTGGAATGGATATGGGTGCTGGGTCTGGAATGTGTGACCTTGCCTCAGTTTCCTCATCTGTAAAATGAACCGGAGAAGAAAATGGCAAACCAGTACAGTATCTTGGCCAAGAAAGCCCCAAATGAGGTCCTGAAGAGTCGGAGATGCCTGAAACAACTGAACCACTGATTCCAAATACAAACATTTCTTGTACTGGGTAGATCCTTAGATGAGCAGAGTACAAAATATTCACCACAACAAATGTTGAATTACCTGCTCTTGTAGGTGTTTTTCTGGGTCTCATCTCTTCAAATGGGCTCTAAACTGTGTGAGATTAGAAACTTGATCTTTCCTTAGATTTCTTCTCACAAGTGTTGGTATATGGTAAGTATTCAGGAAGATGCTTGCTGAATGAATGAAATTAAAAAAAAATTAAACTTTAAATTGTGCAATTGAAATTCATTTTGCTGGGAAATCTGATAGTATTCATAAATAAGTGAAAAATAATTCAAGTATTTTGAGAAATACTTTACAGAAGGGCTCTTTTACTTGGGAGTTGTAACATTTATCGATAAGTAATGGGAAACACAAGTCAGAAAGAATACTACCTCCCTCCCCCATCCCTGCTTCCTTCGATTGGCTCAAGAGTAGTACTAGGAAGCTAGGTTTGCTTTAAGTCTGCAGACATATAATTTCAGAGCTGTTTGACATGGTAAGTTAACATTTTCTAGCAAAAGGCAAGAGATAGCTTATGTCAGTGACAGATCTACTCTGGTTCAGGCAGGTTTTTCCAAAACAGTCTTCTGTGCAGGCTTCAGATTTTCAAAATGCGTTCAATTGAGTGATGTTGTTGGAAAAATATTTGCTTCCAAATCAGTGTGCCGTGGAAAACAGAAGGGCTCAGTCCCCACTGCTGTGCATTACAGGCTGGGCTTTAAAGAGGAATGAGGAGCGCAGTGGCAGCAGCCCATTCCAATGGTGTTTTCCCACTGCTGGGAAAGCCACACACTGTCTGTGGCAAACAGGATGTCATTGCCTCGGTTAATTTTCTTAGGGGTTTAAGATTTCAAATTGCACTTGAGAACACCAAAGCTTGTGTGAGCCATTGACAGATTGATAGCCCGAGCTGTGATTTGTAATACATTGGGGAACATCTTGAGATATTTATGTCATGACTGAGGTAAGATTGGAAAAAATACATTTGCTTATTTGGACACACTTTTTTTCAGTGGTGTGCTTTCTATTAGTTTGGGAGGACTGCTCAGCCCAACAGATTGACAGTAAGTCATGCCTTTCCCTCCTCCTCCAAGGCACGTTAGAACCGATATATTTATTTTCTTGGGGACCCATGACACCAGTTGGGAACCTCGACAGTCTTCAGAGTTTTGCAACCCTGTCTAAGCCCTGAAAAGAATCCTGATTAAATTATTTTCTGAGGAGAATTCTTGGAGAATGATCTTGACATAGTTAACACTAGAGGGGCTTCTCTGGTGGACACCCTGGACAGATGTCTACTGGTGTACAGAAAAAAGCTCAAGCATTTTCATTTAAAGAGTTTTGGTTCTGTCTCGCAAGACTATTCTTCCAAAGAGAGGCAACTTTCACTGTGTCCCATTTCCCTTTGTCCTAGAGAAGTATGATCACATACACACGCAATATAGTCTAGCCCAGGGTAAAAGAAAATGTGTTGTTTCATTTCCACTACTCCCTGTAGAGAAGGGAGTTCTTGGCAGTTAAGGTGGCACAAAGGATAGAGCACCAGCCCTGGAAGTTAGGAGAATCTGAGTTCAATTCTGGCCTCAGACGCTTACTAACCGTGTGAACCTGGGCAAGTCATTTAATCCCATTGCTTTCAAAACAACAGCAACAAAAGAAAGGTGATGGATCCAAGGTCACTGTTTTTAAATGTTTGTCTTTCAAAATGTATATTCCCCAAAGCGATGCCAACATCTAACATCTGTCTGCTCAGGAAGCTCGTGGCTTGCATTGCCCGTAGGCGTTTAAAGCCCTTCTCGAATTGGCTCTAGCTCATCTTTCCAGGGTGATGGCACATTTTCCCCTTTGTGTTCCTAGACAAACTGGACTATTGGATGCTCTGGGAAGTTCAATATTCTGCCTCCATTTTTTTTTTTGCTCAACCTGTGGCTCGCAGACCTTCAATGCTCTCTCTCCTCAGCTTCAAGTCTTAGAACTTCTTGCTGCCTTTAAGGACAAGTTCAAGTTTTATTTCTTTCATGAGGTTTTCCTGTTTTTCCCAAATATTTGTGCCCTTTCTTAGAACTGCTTTGTGTTTATATTGTCCTTAATTTGTGTTTCCTTATTTTCCTTATTATGCTATAATAAATATAACACACTTATTATATAAATATAATGTGTAACACTTATATATTACTTATAAGTAATATTTTACTTATTTTTCACTTATTTGTGAACTTGTGGCATACCTTCACTAGGGAGTAAGTGCCTTGAAGTCAAGGACTGTCTCCTTATCCTGTATCCCCAGTGCCTAGTATTGTTTTGTTCGGTCTTTCAGCCATGTCTTCTTCATGACTCCATGGACCATAACACACAAATGCCATTCATCTAGTTTTCTTGGTGAAGATACTGGAGTGTTTTGCCATTTCCTTCTCTGCTCATTATGCAGATGAGGAAACTAAGGCAAACAAAGGGAGGTAAGTGACTTGCCCAGGGTCACACAGCTAGTAAATGTCTGAAGTTGGATTTGAACTCAGGTCCTCCTGACTCCAGGGCTGGTACTCTAGTCACTGCATTACCTAACTGCCCATCTAGGATTCTATTTTCTTTTAGAGCAGTGGTTCTCAACCTGTGGGTCGCGACCCCTTTGGGGGTCAAACGATCCTTTCACAGGGATTGCCTAAGACCATCGGAAAACACATATTTCCGATGGTGTTAGGAACCAAGACACTGCTCCTCTATATGTCTCCAGGCGGGTCTGCCCACTTGCAGATATGCCCACATATGAGTATTAAAGGGTCGTGGCATTAGGAAGGTTGAGAACCACTGTATTAGAGGAAACACATATATTATTCATATAATTTGTCTTTTTAAAAAGACTTTCTAAAAGGTCTTGTTTATTTTGTTTGTCAACAATATTAAAAGTAAGGCCAGGTAGCTCTCTGTCATGAAGCCTTTTCATTGTGTGATACTGACTTGGCATGACTAATTAGCTCTGGACAGAACTTTTGGTCTGGAAAATTCTCCTCAGAAGCAAATGTTTGGAAATACATTTAAAAGAAAAGTGGAGTGTTAATAGGGCTCCCCAGACCTGGGTAAGATTACAAAATTTATTTTGCTTGTCCCCTTCCTTTTTACGAACTACTTTTTTCCCTTCATGGAACAAACTCTTTTATCACCCTTTGGCTCTTTGAGCCTTTGCAGTGTGTCCTTCCTACTTCTTAAAACCTACTTTTAGGAAAAAAAGCTGAAATTGCCAATTCACACTAATGTCTAAATGACTGATATTTTAAAACTTAATCCTTCCACAGATATTTGTATTAAGCAAGGATCAATGCTAACAAAATGAGGCCTCTAAGTGTGGAATTCCAGGCATTAGCCAATATGGAGGAGCGTCAGGAAGGGTTTTCCCAGAATCCTTAGCATGAATGACACCATTTCTGGCTCTCTCTACTCATAAAGCTGCCCCTGTGACTTACAACACAGCCATTTGTTTCCCTTTATTTCCTTCCAGTTTCTGCATCTGGTAACTGGAAGACCAGGTCTGAATGCCTCAGGTGAAAGGCCAGATCAAAGCAAGACAGAATCAAGGCAATTATTGGGGTGGCTCAGGGAAAAGCCCTGAAAGATTGGAAAATCCCAACCATTTTATGTTTTTATGACTCTGTAATTTTACAATTTGACTGTAGAAAAACAACAACAGGTGAGTTGAAAGATTAACTAGTTGGACACACCACCAAATGGTTCCATTTAAGTCTGACTTTTCCCTTTGGGATCTTTTGCAGATACACTCAGTCTCTAAAGCTTAAGATCTGTTGACAGACGCGTCCCATGTCCTACTTAATACCTCTGCCCAGCCTATAATTTAGACTATCTAATGAGTATTATTTACGAAAGCTGGCAGCATATTTGGCACTCTACAAAACACAGAACAAGACACAGAGCTCCCCTCCCATCAAGTTTGGGATATGCCAACCCCTAATCCACTTTCTTAACCCCTGACCACCTGTAGTGCCTTTGATTGGGCTTGTGACCTGGAATGCTTCCTTACCCAAATTGTAGCTTTCTGCCTTGTTGAATTGGAGATTGTGGGCACCCACTTACATCTAGCAACCTCCTGGATCAACCTGTTTCAAAGAAGGGCTTTGTGTCTTTTGAAGCAGGCAACTAGGGAGTGGAGGGACCTGTGGTTTCCTTGACAACATCTCTACCACACCTTTCTTGATGAGCCTGTATGAAAAGAAAGGCAGGCCCCTAAAAAATGAGCTCTTGGTTGGAATTTTCTATGTCACAAATCCATTTTATACAAGGCCACACCCATTTTTATAGCTGCTTAAATTGAAAGGGCTAAGGGTGAGGATGAGGATGAGAGCGGAGAATATAGAAGAAGCATCAGAGAAGAGAGACTGAGATACAGCATTTGCAGAGAACTAGTAGTTTTCAGAAAGGATAAAATATAAGGAAGAAAAAATTATCCTACCCTTATAGGAGTACAAAAATGTCATTTGAATACATTATTTCTTATTACCTGGGTGCTTCAAAGAGTATTGCTCTCAGAAGTATGGATTTTTTATTGCCAACAGGTAACCCCCAGTTGAGAATCAGGAGACACTTTCTCACACTGAGCTCCTTCCAAAAAGGGTAGATAGCCTCTCCTCAGAAGCCAGGGAGGTGCCAGACACTACCATTTTTTGGCAATAAGATCTACCTCAAGAAAATGGAACTTCTGAAATCAAAGGGCTGTTGGGTGAACCAGATGTCCCAGGCATTAAAGGGAACCTGTTGGAGAGGAGAAGGGGTGAGCCTTCTAAAGTTCTGAGGTTTCTCATTTCCACATGCATGACCACCCTTTCTGGGAACCATGTTTAGCCTGGGGACCACAACAAGCATATTTGGTTTAACTAGAGAATGTTACAGCTCCTCCCTTTTCATTTAGCCTGTGGCTAGACACCTATATTCAGCTTTCCTGTTAAAAGTCTTTCATAGGCATTGGGGTCTTTCAGATCTGTTTTCCTTAAAGGGACAATATTTATAAAACTGTGTAATAAGTGGGTATGTAGCAAGATGACTGTGTACATGTATTAGGAATGGATTGAGCTGACCTTTAATGACTAAGACTAGTCTCTTGATCCCAAAAATTAGGTTTTAGAGACTTCTGCCAAAAAAGGGGCAGGTTCCAGTGTTACCTCTTTTAGGTAAGAATGTTCTCTATTGGAATGTTGTCTTTGGGCATGTTACTTAAAAAAAAAAATCTTTATGGACTCCAGATCTGATTTGCCTGACCAGCTAGGCATCCTCTGTTAAGATTTTTGGTGGTGAGGTACAGTCACATGACTTTCAATTAAACAAACATTTATTAGAGTTACTCCTACCAACATTTTTTCTTTTCCTTTTTTACTGTGAATTTGAGAGATTTCAGCAAACATGAACAGCTGCATATAGAAAAAGACTATTCATAAAACTGTGAATCTCTATTGTGTATATAGATTGTTTCATTTTAAAAGCATGTATTACATTTAATGGGGCAGATAGATGTTGCAGTGGATAGAATGCTGGGACCTGGAGTCAGGAAGACTCATCTTTCTTGACCCTGGGCAAGTCACTCAACCTTTTTTTTTTTGCCTCAATTTCTTCATATGTCTCTCTCTTTTTTTTTTGGAGGGGGCAAGGCAGGGCAAATGGGGTTAAGTGACTTGCCCAAGGTCACAAAGCTAGTAAATGTCAAGGGTCTGAGGCTGGATTTGAACTCAGCTCCTCCTGACTCCAGGGCCCAGTGATCTATTCACTGCATCACATAGCCACCCCAGTTTCTTCATCTGTAAAACGAGCTAGAGAAGGAAATGGCAAACCATTCCAGTGTCTTTGCCAAGAAAGCTCAAACGGGGTTGTGAAGAGTTGGATATGACTGAAATGAGTGAACAACAACAAATTACATTTAATATGCAATGCTGTCTCCATAACATGTTGTATTCCCCAAGCAGAAAGTGGACTCCTTGAGGGCAGGGGCTGTTTGGGTTTTACCTGTGAGAATCTTTATGGTACAAGGAGCTGTGCGAGGCACCTGGGATACAAAGACAAAGCTCAAACCTCAAAGTCTGGACCCGAGCTTGAATTCTGCCTCAAACTGCGTTGTATCAGCCCAGTTGCTTGCTTCACTCAGTCTCAGCTTTCCTCACTTATACAAGGTGGGGGCTGGCCTCCAAGCCCTCTAAGATTCCTCCTAACTGTGGATCTTTTATAGTATAACTGAAATAATCTAGGATTCCAGAGGATACTAAAAAGGAATTAGAAAGGATACAAAAAGAAATACAACAGAATTTTTAGGGGTAGAGGAGGACACAAAGGGGCAGGTGGAGAAGCAGGAAATATTTTGCGTGTTCTTTTGTTTCTTATTTGAAAGGCACAGTATATGTCGGGACAAAAACATTACTTTGTATTTTCTTGTACTTTTTTCTTTATCAGACCTGTGAATTCACTAGTAGAAGGAGCTTCTGATTAAGGAAGCAGATCAGTTGTCATTCAGTTGGGTCTGACTCTTTGTGACCCCATTTGGGGTTTTTTGGGCAAAGATCCTGGAGTGGTTTGTCATTTCCCTCTCCAGCTCATTTTACAAATGAGGAAACTGAGGCAAGGAAGGCTTAGTAACTTGCTCAGAGTCACATAGCTAGTAAGTATCTGAGGACAGATCTGAACTCAGGAAGATGAGTCTTCTTGACTCCAGGCCTGGCACTCCATCTATTGTACAATCTAGTGGCCTTTAATAACAAGTGCTATACCTCCCACTATCTCTGTCAAATACTTTCACTTTCTTAATGTTCTTATATCTGATAAAGTTCTTATATCTGAAGGGCAAATTGCAGTCTTAGGGAGGTGCCTAGATCAGAACTTTGATCAGTGTAGTCACTAGTCTTGACTTTAGAAGCATATGGCCTTCTGTCTCAAGGCAGAATGGTTTTAGAATATAGGTATTGAATGAGACATATACTATTAGACAAAACTAATATGTTGGTTTAATCAGATAGATGGAACAGTGGCTAAAGTACTGGGTTTGGAATCAGGAAGACTCATCTCCATGAGTTCAAATCTGGCCTGAGACATTATAATGGTAATGGTAATTTGAAGATCTTCCCTGCCCCTTAATAGGCTGAATGTAAAGACATGGATCTTGTGGTGGGAGGAGTTTACCAAAGGGTGGAGCAGAGCCCAGAGGAAGCTGGGAATCAGAGCATTTACAGCTGGGGGAAGGAGAGGACACAGACAAGGAGACAGGTAGGCTTGTGAGTGTTTATTTGTGGGAAGGCTTTGGGATGGTGTTGCTCTCTGTAGTGTTATTGTGTATGGCTTTCTTTGTTGTTGTAATGAATTCTGGTTTCTGGTGTTGGGATTTGGCTGTCTGGTGTCTGAATAAATGTTTTGCTTTTGTCTTCTATATGGAGAGTCTGTTATATTTTGTAATTCAGAACTATGCTGGCATATTCATAGTCACCATCACTGCTGTGAATATCACTTTGATGATTCAGATATTTACTGGCTGTGTGACTGGGTAAGTCACTTAATGCTGTTTATTTTAGTTCCTCATGTGTAAAAGGAACTGGAGAAGAAAACGGCAAGTAGTTTTGCAAAAGAAACAACAAAATTGGGTCACAAAGAGTCAGACACAATTAAAAATCACTCAATTACAATAAATTGGTTTGTATTGTTTGTTTATCTATCTATCTATCTATCTATCTATCTATCTATCTATCTGTGTCTGTCTGTCTGTCTGTCTGTCCGTCCATCCGTCCGTCTATCCATCCATCCATCCATGTATCTATGTATCTATGTATCTATGTATCTATGTATCTATCTATGTATCTATATATCTGTCTGTCTGTCTGTCTATCTATATTTACAAGAGAATGGTCTATGGTAGAAGGATAGGATGATTCATAAGTGATAGTAATAGAAAAAAGGTATCCATAAAACATTTTTAAAAGAAAAAAATACTGGACTGAATGCTATGAAACATTGGTTCATGGACAATAGAACTTTAGAGCTGGAGGAGATAATTTTGTTCTACCCACTTATTTTATAGATGGGGTTTTTTATGAGCCAGAGGTGTCAAGTGACTTACACCAGGCCTCACACAAGCTGATGATGAAGCTGGGATAAGAACTATGATTGTCTGATGCTCACTCCTATACTTGTTTCCCTGAACCTGTATTTGTTCTCATTTAGCATTTTGCTTTGTAGCTATCAAATGTGCTTGTATTACAGCTATCTGTACTGATGTCTTTGCTCCCCACTAGACTGTAAGCTCTTTAAGACCGTGGATTGTGCTCAATCTAGACTTCCTATCTCCTAAACCCTGAACACAGTGGTTTATACACAGGAAGAGCTCAGTGAGTGTTTGTCATCTTTGCATTTGGACACTATATTGCCTCTTATTCTCATTCTGCTGATCACTAGCCGTGCGACCTTAGGAAAGTTAACTTCTTTGAACCTCAATTTCCTCATCTGTAAAAGGAAGGGATCTTAGACCAGAGATGATCCCTACATTCCTTCCAGCTCTAAAATTCTATGAATCTAATTACCGCAGACAGCGAATGGACCTGGAAGATGCGCACTAACAACTCTGGAGAATTCATTAACCTTGAGTTGCGGTTCAAGTTCTTTTAGGCTAACCTACTTAAATGGTATGAGAGTGTGTGACTTGGCACTTCCTTTGATTATTACTTCTGTAAAATATTCCAGGTGAATTGATTTGTTTGGTTATTTGGAGCATTTATTCTGTAGCTGTGACAGTTCTTGGAAGACTTAATGCTCTTTACCCAATGGATCTGTGAGCCCATTGATTAGGAAATCTTCTCCAGTGATGCAGATTGTAATCATTCCTGCTTACTGGTCCTGTGAGATTCTTGTCTGTGTCCTCTTGTTAGTGAATCCTAGAGGATCCACCCCAACGTGATGGAGGCCTTTCTAGCTTTTGTCATACCATGTTCTTGTCAGCCCATTTCTTCCTATAATACATTTTTTGATGACATTTTTTATTCTTGAAAGACACATTGAGAAAGATAAAGAGAGAAAGTAAACAAACCGTAGAATTCCAATGAACCCACCTAAAGTTATGTGGGTAAATGTTTAACAACAGACTCTCTGAAAACATATAACACACTTTTAAGTTTAATCAACACAATTAACACTTTTCTCCACTGTTAAACTTAGATAATCCACAAAATAATAAATCATTGTTAAGTCTGGAAAACAAAATGATAAATCAGATCACAATCAATTTGAAAATGTTTGTTGATTTCTAAGGTATAAGCACTCACACTGAAAATTTAACAAATGGCTCTCAGGAACTGGTATGAACAGTCTCTTTTTACTGCTGTTGTTGAGTTGTTTCAGTCATGTCCAACTCTCAGTGACCCCATTTGGGGTTTTCTTGGCAAAGACACTGGAGTGGCTTGCTATTTCCTTCTCCAGCTCATTTTAGAGATGAGGAAACTGAGGCAAACAGTATTAAGTGCCTTGCTAGGGTCATATAGCTATTAAAAGTCTAAGGCTAGATTTCACCTCATGAAGGTGGGTCTCCCTGATTCTGTGCCAACTAGTTGCCAAACCAACTCTAAGTACACACCTGAACTCTGACCAACTTCATTCAATAGACCTAGGATTATTTCTAGAAATCTATTTAGCTAGCATCATGTTGGTATGGCATCCTCATTTGATGTTTCACGGTTGTGTGGGAATAACCTTGGGTTCTTGAAAACAATGCCAGTGGGACACAAGGTCTGGCAATCTGTATCATGTTATATGGGCCTGGAGATGAGGACTAATCAATAGGTTAGAAAGTTGACCACAGGATGATAAATACTGCTGCCAAAACAACTCTCAAAGCCTGTCTCCTAAGTCATGAGGAGAGCTTGTGGATCAACACCTATACCAATGGAATCATAGATACTTCATGTATTAAAGAGTAAATATATGTGTTCATGCACACTTACATGTTTGTGTGTGTGCATATGTATGTTTAAATAAATGCATTAAGAAAAGTCTTCCAAATATCGACCAAGTAAAAACTTTTGCAAAGGAGAACATGGCCAATTTTAATAATTCTCCATCCAAGTGATTAGCTGTTCCCGCGCTTTCTTTGGCCGTTGCTATGTTGTTTCATGCTGACTTTTCTAACGTGAATGGTTTTTGGGCAATCATCAGTTTTTCATAGCTTAACCCTTAGAGATAAAATCCTTTACCTTCTTCTCCGCATGGTTAAGTGGAACAGTCTGCCAAGACTGATGAACAGCCCATCAGCTATACATGGCAATCCACTAAAAGACTATAGAAAAGATTACAAACATCTATAGTGTTAGTTGCAGGAACGTTACCCATACAGCATGTAATCCTATCCAAACCTTCCTACAACAGTTTCACAGTGTGCCAGAATTTTTAGGATAGTTTCTATTTTCATCCCATGATCCCATGTAATACATAGTCTTGGCATTTCTTATCACTACCAACCATGCATTTCTCATTTTTAAAAAATGTTTGTTCCAAATTTCAATACTATGCCTTCTTTTTGCCTTAGACCAAAAGCCTATCACACGTTCTCATCATTTTAATTAAACTCGGGCCAATCCAGGGCAAATGTTTGATTTTGACTCAAAAGGTGCATGCAAATTGCAAATTCTATTCGATTCCGAATGGAAATGCTTCCTGCAGCATCCTTTCAGCATGTGGAATTAAATAGTCTGCCAAATTTATGATTGCACATTGCTCAAGAAGGGCCCTGCCGATTCACAAATAGAAAAGCAAACCCATGTTAATTCAACAAATAAATATCATGCTTCCATAGTTTTAAGATCCTCCATAGAAAATAAGGTTTAGATGCAGAATATCAGAGCCCTGACTTTATCCTTGAGAGAAGTGAGTACAACCAGTGCTAACTGGTCATAGATGTAGGAACCAGTGATCCCTAGGAAATTACACACAGGTTCAATATCATGAAATTTTGCGTACTTATGTCTCTTCTATTCCTTTTGTTTTGTCTGGTCTTAGGCAAAGAAATTCATCTTTTCCTTGCCTTTAAAACAGGGGAAAGTCTATTGATTTATGACTGTTGCAAATTTTTTGGAGCTTGTTGGATCAATTAGTGTCTTCAAAGGTCTTTCATAACAGGTGCTAATGCAATCTGCTAACCAGTGAGCTAATTTAATGATGGAGAAGTGGTCAAGTGAATATCAGAGATGGGGAATTGTTTGGGGGTGGTGTGAACACCAGCACCCTGTTAGTTCAAGTTTGATGAGTTAGGAACAGTAAATAAAAGGAAGTTAACTTCACCCTAATACAGCAGGATATGTGACAAATGTATGTAGTAGCTCTTACCCTCATAGTCCCCTTGTCTCTCCATGGAATTGTGCTACATCAGCAGGGCAGGGAATTGTGACTCAGGGGATCTTCAGAAATCCACCCACTTGGAGAAACCCTGACTTTATGAAAGGGACTCTTTAAGCTCTGAGGTGGCCAAGAAGCTACCAGAAGAGGTAGGAGCTAATGAAGTTCTAAAGATAATTTTGTGGCCTTTTTGAAGAAACTAATCTCTACTTGGGGGAAACAGAAGAACCCCCTGATCACGAGAATGCTTCAAAGAAAAAACTGTCATTAGAGAGGGTGGATGATGAAGTGGCTGAAATGTTGGATTTATAATCAGCAAAGTTCTGCTTTCAAATCCTGCTTCATATACTTACAGCTATATTGGACAAATCATTTCATACTCATCTATAACATAGGCATAAAATACTTGTAGATCTATCTCATCAGGTTGTTATAAGACATACTTGTATTCTATAATTGTCTGCTATTACATAATTATATTGTGTAATTGATAAATTAGATTATTTCAGATCCCTTTCAGGCACTTTTTGCCGTTAGTATCTTAAACACTTAAAAACAAAACAAAACAAAAACAGTAGCTTCTTCAAGTTTATATAAAACTTGGCATATAATTAGTCTTTCTGAGAAATAATAACTAATAATAGCAGAAAAAATGAAGCACCTAACTCATAGGATTGCTACTTGGATCAAATGAGATAATATTTGTTAGCACTGTGTTATTTCCTTCCCCTACAATGAGTACCACTACAAGTACACTGAAGATAAATGCAAACAAATGCAAAGTAGTTAAATATAAGGTAGTATGCGGGGAAGGGCACTAGCAATTGGGGTATCAGGAAAGGCTTTATGTAGAAGATGGAATTTACATTACATCTTGAAGGAACAGAGGGATTTTAAGAGGCAGAAGGGAAAGGGGGGGGCATTCAAGGCAGGAGAGACAGCTGTGCAAAGGCACTGAGACTAGAGATTGAGTGCCATGAGAACAATAGAGAAAAGACCAGTTTGGCTAGACTACTGAGTAATGGGAGGGGGGGAGGAATAATTTCCAATGAACATGCAAAATAGGTTGGGGCCTGGTTGTGAAGGCCTTTAAAACTAAGCAGAAAGGTTTTAATTTTATCCTAGAGGCAATAGGTAGCAACTGGAGTTTATTGAGTAGGGAAGTGACATCTGTGCTTAGGAAAAATCATTTTGGCTATAGTGTGCAGGATGGTTGGAATGAGGAGTGATTTAAAACAAGGCAATCAATTAATAGGTTATTGAAATAACCTAGGGGAGAGGTAATAAGGACCTGAAATAAGGTGGCAGTTGTATGAGCACACAGAATAGCTTAGATGTGAAGATGTGAGAGGTACTGTGGAGGTAAAAATCTCAAGATTTGGCAACTCCTAGGATATAGGAAGTACAAACATGTGAGGAATAGAGGACAGTGCTGAGATGATGAACCTTGGAGTCTAGAAGGATGGTGGTACTTTTAACAGAAAATAGGAGGTTTGTAAGAGAGGAGTGTTTAGGGGGGAAATGAGCAATGAGCTTGGTTTTTGGTGTGTTGAGTTTGAGCTATTTCTGGGGTATCTAGTTTGAAATGTTCAGAAGGCAACTGAATCAGGACTGAAGCTCACAAAAGGAATTGCATCTGGTTATATAGATCTATGAGCCATTCACTTAGGTCTGATCATTAAACCCATGGGAGTTGATGAGTTCATTGAGAGAGAGGAGTGCTGTAAAGATAAAAGAAAAGAGGGCCTATGATAGAACTTTGGGGAATACTAACAATTAGTGGACATGACATGGATAAAGAGTCAAAACAGGAGACAGAGGAGAGGTCAGACAGGCAGCAGGAGACTTAGAAGAGAGTATTGCCATGAAAACCTAGAGGGAATGGTATATATAGGAGGAGTGACTGGTCAACATTGTCAAATGCAGCAGAGAGGTCAAGACAGATTAGGATTAAGGAAAGATCTTTCCTTATGATCATAAGATTTGGCAGTAAGACCATGGGCAACTTTTGAGAGAGCCATTCCAATTGAATGATGGGGTCTGAAGCCAGATTGCAAAAATTTGAGGTGGATTGAAATTGGGGGTTTGGGGGAGGGATGGGGAAACTTTTTGAGGGGTGGGAGGAGTCGGGGGTTGAGAGTGTAAGGGGAGAAGATAAGGTAATAGGGATAAGGTAAAAAGAGAGGCTGAGAAAGAAAATAGTGAGTTGAAGTAAGATGGACAGAAATCCACAAATAGTAATTATAACTTTGAATGTGAATGGGATGTGTATACCAACTATTTCTGTGGGGTCAAAGAACTGTAAATTTCAGGCATGCTCATCAATTGGGGAATGGCTGAACAAGTTGTGTTATATGATTGTGATGTATTACTACTGTGCTATAAGAAATGATGAGCTCAATGATTGTAGAAAAACATGGAAAAGACTTGCACTAAATAATGAAGAGCAAAATGAGTGGAACCAAGAAAGCATTTTATACAGTAACAGCAATATTGTTTTAAGAATGACTTTGAGTGACTGTCATTCTGGTTATTATAAATACACAAATTAAAAATAAAGGAAATTACTTTTAAAAAGTTTGAGATATGAGAGAGGAGACAAAGTAGAGGTATCAAGTATAGATACCTTTTTTAGGAGTTTGGATGAGAAAGGGAAGGAAGATAAAACTTGAGAAGATAACATGATCTGGAAAAGGTTTTTAAGGTTGGAGGAGATGTGGCCACTTGTAATGGTAATGTAATTTGAATTTGAAAGCCCCTTTTTGTATTGGCAAGTAAGCAGGTACTTAGCACTTAGTAACTAATCAAACCTCTGTGAAAGAAACAGAGAGTATGAACCCCTGTTCTTGACATAACAGGAAGGGGTTGGCTGAAACAGGAAGTAGCCAATGCTGTGTGTATATAAAGAAAAGACCCAGGGAGGGACAGTCAGAATTTCTTGGGACCAGCATCTGGAGACAGAGCAGCTACAGAAGAGAGAATCGAGAACTGAGTCAGAATTTCATGAGAACTTGTGGTGGCAGAGCTTTTTCTGAAGAGGAGACCAGGAACCTCTCCCTCTAGCTTCCCCTTCCCTCCCCCAGGCTGGATAAGGTGATTCTGACTTTTTGAACAAGCTGCAGAAGACTGAGGAAACATGACCAGGATGCTGAGACTTTGTATGTTTGTGGCTTGGTTGAGCCTTGAATTCCCAGGAACAGAAATTGTGAAGGATTTGAGATTGATTGGACCCTGTGAACTTCAGTATGGAGCAGGACCTACATGCAGAGCCAAACAAGAACCTGGGAGCTGTCTGCCTCTGAATCCAGGTGACTGTTTGGTGGATTCAGGTAGGAGCTGGGACCATGGAAGGGGATCCAGGGAATCTGAGAAACCACCCCGAGTCAAGCTTAAAGAAGACTTTACTTGTATACTGTTAACTGACTGAGGAATTGTAGTTTACTAGTGACCTAGGGGTGGGGAGTCTGTGTGTTTTCTAATGATTGTAATTAGTGATTAATGATACTTAGTAATTGATTGCTGAATAAGTGACTGATTGAGTTAATTTAGTGTGCCCCATAAGTGGAAGACTTTGACTATTGTACTTTGAGATGATTGTTCTTTGTTCAAAACTTTGTGGCCACTGTGGTAGAAACTCTGTGGCCCTTTTAATGATAAGTTGTTGTGAATATTATATTGTGATTTTCTGTGATAAGTTGTACCATTGTGAATGCTGTACCTTGATTTTCTGTGAATGTTTTGCTCTGATTTGTTATGGAATAAATAGAGTGTTCACTATACTGTGTAATCAGAACCTTAAAAGCTGTTCACAGTAAGATTCTTCTGGAAGCTGCTCATGCATGGCATTATCCCGCTCTTGAAGAAAGTGGGAGAAGAAGCAGTAGATAGGAGGGATGGAAGATTCCAGGGAGAAAGGGAATGTTTAAGGTTACAATGTAGTAGAGAAGATAGAAAGGGATGGGAACAAGTACATACATAGAGGGGTTTGCAAGGAGAGGGACTAGCTCATTGTCACAGATGAGGGGAAGAAGAGAGACAAAGATCATGTAAAAAGGGTTTTGTAATTAAAAAAATGAGGGAAGAGGGACCTCATGTTGAATGGCCTTTATTTTCCTATCAAACTGAGGTCTTCAGTTTAGGGGGTGGGGGAAGGGAGAGGTGTGGGGCACTTAAGGGGGGAAGAGAAGGTATACATTAGCTGCTGTGGGGGAGAGAAACAAGGAATTTTTTAGAGAGGAATGGAGTAGAATAATTCCTTTGGTGCAGTGAGGTCCCAGTTTGAATTAGAATACATGAAATTATGTGAGAAAGGAATAGTTTTGCTTGGGCTACCAACACTGGAAGATCTTGGAGGTGTGAAAAGAACCATGGAAAAGCTTATATCAGTGACATTGTGCTTTGGGCTGCAGCAAGACTGAGAATTGGGGTTTTTAGCACGGGAACTCTTGGTGGGTTAAGGTGATGGGGTAAGCGTTCAAAAAATGAGGGAGAAGGCATAATGCCAAAGATTGATCATGGACCAGAAAGTCCAGATTGATTTAAAATTAAGCAAGCACTGAGTCAAGCTGACACACGCTAGGTTTCTATAAACTTTCTTTTGGCTCTGCTACACTTTACAAATATTATGTTGTTATTTAGTCATTCAGTCATGTCCAACTCTTCATGAACCCATTTGGGCTTTTCTTGATGAAGATACTGGAATGGTTTGCTATTTCCTTCTCCAATTCATTTTATAGATGAGAAACTGAAATAAATAGGGTTAAGTGACTTGCTCAGGGTCACACAGCCAGTAAGTATCTGAGGACAGATTTGAACTCATAAAGAGGAGTCTTCCTGACTCCAAGCTGGGCACTCTTATTGATTTATGCCATCTAGCTGCTTTTAATAACAAGTATTATACCTCCCACCATCTCTGTCATGTACTTGATCTTCCTTAATGAAAAGACCTAAATTACCACACATTTGTACTACTGTACTGACTGGTACACTTGTGACAGGGTTAGCCAAGACAGTCCTGCTGATCTGTTACTCTGTGATGCTTCTCCTGGGGCCAGAGTCTGTGCCCCCATAAGAGGGACACAGAAACAGGACTCATGTTCTGCCCTCTTAGGAAGTGCCACAAATCTTGCTTGTCTTCATTACATAATTAAGCGACCCCTTTCTGAAGCACTGTTTTGAATCATAGGCAGTTACAGCAGGAAGGAAATTTAAAACTAATTTTGTCCATCTCCCTCATCTTATTGAGGAAAGGGAGGCCCACAGAAGGAGAAGTGACTTGCCTAAGATAACTATGCAGCTAATAAGTGGAGTAAGTGGCAGGTCAAATCCAGGTCTCCTAATTCCCCATCCATCCTTCCTTCCATTAGGCTACAATGCTTTGTGTGAGTGGTAGTGGTGGTGGTGATTGTGAAATCTCAGATTGTTTAAGCATTTAGTCACTAATTTTAGTGGGACATACTCAGGTAGTAATACGATCATAAAATTAAAATTCACTCATGCAGCATGAAGAATATATTTCTGTGCTTATATAATTATTATTATTCATGTTTTACAGTTCTATAGTGGTTTAATATTGACAAAGCACCTTTCTCCCTAGGTACAAGGTAAATTGTACACATGTCATTTCCCAATTTTAGAGATGAGAAAACTGAGCCTCAGACAGGTGAAATGACATTTTTGGTTTGCACAGTGAGGGAAAGAATCAGGGCTATGCTATGCTAAAGTCTTCTGATAGTTGTGCTACATCAGCCAAGTTGTGGCTTCTCTGTGTCTTGGTTGCTTCATCAGTAAAGGATTGAATTAGATGAGCTCTAAGGTCCATTCCAGCCCTGCATCTATGATTATATGGCACACTATCCAGTTCCATGTTATTTGATGTCCAAAGCCTATGATCTAATAGAACTGAAATCTTGATTTTCAAAGGCCGAATATGCACGTTGCAAATTATCCTTGCAAACCATGCTTTTCAAATTATTCTCATTACTGAGCACAGTGGGTGAAAAGGTCCTGTATCAGCATAATTCAACATGATGGGTTTACTATTACTTCTCCATGAAGCTTACAACACAGGGGGAGGCCTTTTAAACAAAAAAATACAGAATTACCTTTCCTAGACTTAGGTTCACCCATATGAAAGGCAATTATGTCCACCTCCATCAGAGAAAAGATAAGAATTCTGATTGGCTGAATGCATTTTGTAAGACATAGCATAATATAATGGGAAGAATGTTGTATTTACAAATTGACAAAGAGGATAAAAGATGGGAATAGTCAGTGTTGGAGGGGCTGTGGAAAGGTGAGCAAAGAAATGCACGATTGATGAAATTGGAAATTGGGCTTTCCATTCTGGATTTGTATTTATGCAAAAAAAGTGACTAAATTGTCCATATTCATCTGCCCAGAGATTGTACTGCTAGCCATCTAACTCAAGGAGGTCGATGACAAAGAGAAAGATTTCATAGACACCAAAATATGTATATGAAATGTTAAGGGGATATAAGATCTTTCCCACTCATTAATAGGCCTCATGTGGAGCCCATTAAAGGAAACTTCCTTAGGGGAAGCTTGCTTGTAGGAAGGCTTTCACACCTTTTGCTAATTTCTAATTAGGCCCTGAGTCAGGAGGGTTGTGATGCCTTCTGACTCTGAGAAGTGTATGTATACTCTGAGTTGGTATTTTGCTTTGGGGATTCACATATGTGAAGGATCTTGGGATTCCTTGGTCGAGATTCTGAGTGGTATGTTCAGAGCTCCCTGACTGCTCAGATGTAAAGGTTCTCTCGATCCGGGGATGTATGTAAAGTGTATAGTTGATTCAAGCAGTCAGAGCCCTGTCTTTCGGTCTTTATTTCTCTGCTTGTATTTTCTCTGAAGTTCAGGGTGCTGACTTTTCCCCTCACCTAGTGAATGTAATTTAAAAAGATCATGGACTCCTTAAACAACTATCTTTCCTGGTAAAGCAGATCTAAGAGCCTGTGTTAGCAGCCATCCTGAGTATGCCAGTGTGGTTGCCCCTGAAGTACAGCAGCACTTTTTTGGTAGCAAAGAACTAGAAACAAAGTAGAAGGAAGCCCATCAACTAGGGAATGTGATGACTAG
Source organism: Pseudochirops cupreus (assembly GCA_028627135.1). Lineage (NCBI taxonomy): Eukaryota > Metazoa > Chordata > Mammalia > Diprotodontia > Pseudocheiridae > Pseudochirops > Pseudochirops cupreus. The sequence continues at coordinate 288,185,572 of CM053580.1, read as the reverse complement.
AGAGAAAAAGAGGAAGACCCGCAGACTGATACACAGCAAAGTAAACAGAATCAGGAAAATAACATACACGAAAGCTATGATCACAAGAACGCAAATGAACAATGAAACAATCAAAACCGAACACTTTGAAGTTGTAATGATCACAGCTGATCTTCGAGAAGAGGTAGGTAGGTAGCTCCTCTGATTGCTTTCCAAAGGTAGGGGGTTGTAGGCGTAGAACATTGCGTTTAATGTCATTTCTTGGTATAATTGTTAATTTTGTTGGATTCTTTTTGACAATCTTTTGTTTTTGTTGTTGTTGTTGTTGATGGGGATGGCTCTCTGGGTGGGGAAAGGCAGCGAGTTACATTGAGAAATATATTGGGAAATATTCTGAAATGTGAGCTCCTTGAGCGCAGGAACAGCTTGTTTTTTGTTTTTGTTTTTGCCTCTTTCTGTATACCCGGTGCTTAGTTAGCCTAGTACCAAACACGAGGCACTTAATACATGTCTGACTCTTTCAAATATGTTTCCATAGATTTTTGTTTATCATGTGCCCTAAGAAGTACCTACTATGTCTCAGTCTTCTTTCTTTTTGGTTAGAAAGTATCCTTTATTTGTTAATTAGATATTTTCTAATATACATTCCAAATCTGTTATGATTCATTTTAAAGGTCTAAAAGTGTGTCTTAAGACAAATATTATGCAAGTATTAATTGCTTTAAAATGTTCTTCCCATTAAGCTTTGATTTCAGAATATTTTTAAGTCTCTTAATACATTCATCCCGTTTCCTCTTTCCTGGCTTTATGCTCAATGTGTCTTGTCTAGAGGAGAACAAGGTATTTTAAATTTATTTTTAATAATTTATTATTAAATAAATAAATACTTTAAAAATATTATTATTAAATAAATAAATAAAAATTTATTTTTATATTTTTTCCATTGTTTCATTGTGACCTCAGGCTTATTATTTGCAATTGTGAATGCCCCAAATATCAGAGATATCTATAGTCAATAGGATTAGTGACTGGATCTGCGAATTCATTGGTATATAGAACTCTCATAGAAGGCAATTCTTTTTACAAGGGCAAATTAGCACATTCTCTACAATTCACACTCTTAGAAAGTTGCCTAGAGCATTGATAAATGAAGTGATTTGCCCTGGATCATGCAGTCAGTGTCTAATCAGAAGTGAGATTTGAATCCAGGTTTTTCTGACTCTAAGACCAATTCTCTATCCACTCTACCATTTTCTGAAGCACAATGTGTTATCCAGAACATTGACCTAGATATCTATTGACATGGATTCTAGTTCCTGCTTTGCTGATAACTGGTTGTGTGACCTTAGGTCAATCATCTAACTTCTCTCTGAGTTAATAATGAGTCTGTAAGATGAGCTCATTGGACTAAATGGTCTTTAAGACCTATTTCAGCTCTGCAATCCTGCAAATAATTAAATGACTATGCCTTGGATCCAGGAAGACCTGGATTCAAGTCTCTCTTTTGAGACATAATGTCTGTGTGATCCTGGGCAAGTTACCCTAGACCTGGATTCAAGTCTCTCTTCTGAGGCATAATGTCTGTGTGATCCTGGGCAAGTTACCCTCTCTGTACTCTAGGCGACTCTACAATGACGAGGAACAGAAAAGGTACTGACCTGGATTAGTAATTTCTCCTCATCTGGAAGTCTAATATGTTGATGAAATCATATTTCTGATTTCTGTCTTTATCCTTGTACAATTATAGCCTGCATTTGTCATTGGGATCCATGAAAATTTAGAAGAAAGGGGAAAGTTGATAGCATTTTGAGCAGATGCTCTGGGGCAAATTTGCAGTAGGGCGTGGACAAAAGCTAGGCAGATATGTATAGGTTACAATCTGTACCACTGGAAAGAAAACCCCAACTGGGTTCACATATCTAGTGCAGTATGAGTATTATTTAGAATTATTCAGGTTTGTCAGGATCCAGCAAGGAAGTGGGACTATGTGATACTCTAAGGTTGACCAGTAAGCCAGAGTCAGGTGAGCAAGAAGACACCATCATATATGTGCAGCCCCCCCCCCTTTTTTTTTAAAGTTTCTCTACTCTGCTGCTGTGTGTTTCTGGCCCTATTTCAGGATTTGATTCAAAAGTCAAAATTTCCCTGCTCTCTCTGACTCTTATCTCTGGTGGTTTTGACCTTGGCTTAATGACCTGCCCTTCACATCCTGTGTTTCTGACCTAATAGCCTGGCTCTGCTCTCCTATTTCTGATCTCTGTTCTTGTTCAGCTGGTTGCTCCTCTGACTCTCTTAAATTTGGTTTGATTTCTTTCCCCTTCCAGTAATCCAATCTACCTCAATTCCTGCTTTTGTCCTTTTCCTTCAAGTTGGAGTTGGTGCTTTTTGCCTTTAATTCCTGATTAACTAAACATAGTGCCTCAGCAGGCAGGCCCTGCATCTCTCCTACTGTACACTTTTGGGACTGGGGTAATATTGGCCCTAAGTATACCAAGTGGTCTGGTTCAATTGATTCTTAAAGCATCTGGTGCCTTTTTCCCAGTACCTTGAGTCAGGTCAATAATTGCTACTTCTCTATCAGTACCAACAAAGGATCAGAGTGAGAGAGGAATAATTTGGCCTGTAAACTCTAGAACCAGAAATAATCACTTCTATGGTCTCTCTATATTTTTAGTGAACTGCAAGACAAATAAATTTCTGATGGCCCTCTCCCGAGGGTGGCATTGAATTGGGTGGCAACCTCCCTTATGGATGTATGTACATATGAACTGTGTTACAGTGAGGGTCATGATTGGAAACCACAATCCTTGTGTTTCTACATCTTTGGCTCAGACCAAAGGCTGCTTGTTTAACCTTCATCCTAATGCTTGTCGGAAACTGAGTTGCTTCCTCACACATGTTTTCCCCTCAGATTGTTGATGTTGGGCTGTATCCTATATGATAACAAAATACCAGACTTCTTGGTCATTGGTTTGCATGCAGCTGTGGCTGGTTGAATTTCACAGATATCACCATCTGCCATCTGTTTTTTGTCCCTTTCCCCAGTGAATGAGGGGTTATTTATTTCTAGAAGGACAGGAATTTTATCCCTTAAACTTCTACTGTCTCTTCTAGTCTACACCAGTTGTCATCAGGCAGGTGTCTAATAAAGGGCTAAGTTCTCTGTGGGTGTTAGATAAGTGTTTGCTGACTACCTAGCTAATGGATAGTCTTTGTGTAATACTTAGAAAAGAGATCTAAGAGTAAATGGGATCTGGGAAAATCCTTAGGAGTTGGTCCAGAGTTTGGTTTACCCAAACTGGGGCTGAAAATGGTACGGCCCTGACCATTTGACTGAATCTGGGATTTTGAGTGTATGGAAGGTGGATCAGTTTGGCATGTTTCATGAGGGCTTTCTCTGGTTTCAAGGGGATGAAAGAGTCCAAGTGAATAAGAGAATGCCAGGAAACTAAATGGCATTTCCAAAGCCTGCTTGGAGTGTAGGTAGCAGGACCAGCTGGGGCAAGGATATACTGGACGCTTGAGTTTTGTTACAATCTGTGCTCTCCTCAATAGTCACTTTTGTTCAAATCCAGTCCCTAAAGACTAAGGAGTGGACGATCTAGGAGCAACTGGGCCTAGGTAGTGGTGGCAGTCCTTAGCATCGTTCCAGCAGGATGTGGAGCATATTCCTAGTTTCTAGGATTAAAAATGCCCTTGGAAATGAGAGTGTTGCCTTATCATAAATGGGAAGGGGAGTGGGCAGAAAGTGAACAGTTTGGGACTAAACAAAGAGAGACTTTTTATTTTTATTTTTATTTTTCACTACCTGGTAGTATCTTTCCTGGTCTATGGAAGAATCAGAATATTCCTTTATGCCCTGATCTGCATTCCAAGAGCAGAAAAGCTGATATCTTAAAGGAAAGATGAAATATTTAAAGAAGGGAGAAGGTGGCACTCAGGTCCTTCCTTCCCCAATGTGCTTCAGGGTTTCAGGAAGTCCAATGTATCCCAAACTATTTTTCTTTGACCTATTTTCCAAGTCACTTGTTTTTGATAGTAGATACCTTATATTTTCTTCTATTTTTTCAATTTTTGATCTGATTCTAATCTTGATTGTTGGTTCAGTGATGTCATAGAGTCCTGTTAGCTCCATACAAATTCTAGTTTCCATTCTTTCCACCAGAACTTTTATTTTGTTTATAATTCTGTTTTTAATCTGTTGCTTCATTTCTTTTAAGTTTTCTTGTAGTACTTGTAGCCAAATCATTTTTTTTCTCCTTCTGAGGCTCTGTTTAAACTGGACTATTTCTACATAATGTTGTGTGTCTTCTTTTTACTCCTATCTCCTGCTTCAATTTCTGGTTGATAACTTTGTTGTAGCTAATTCTCCACTTTCATTGACAGCTCTGCTTGTCTTGAACTCCACTGAACATAATGTCCCTAAAGCTAGTACCATCCAGTGCCACTGCCCCCCACTCACCTCCGATTTCTAGTTTCTTCATGTGCTCTCTTCCCCTTTAGATTGCAAGCTTCTTGAGGGCAGGGGCTGTCTTTCTTTTTCTTATTTGTATCCCCAACTCTTAGTACTGTAGCTGGTGCATACTAGGCACTTAAATGTGTGTATCATTTTATTGTATTGTATTGCATTTTATCTTTATGTCAGGGCCTCATTCCTGGGCTCCTGTCATTGGCTTCCACTGTCCCTGATACGTCTACATTTACAGCACTGGAAGGTATTACACCCCGTTAGGTTGTTCTGGATCAGAGTGCTGCAGTCTTTGCAGACCTCTCTAGCATCTCTGGTCCTGTTACTATGATTTTCTGACTCTTCGTGGTTTTTTTTTTGTCATCTTTTTCCAGGTTCCTTCCTCCTGGTAATTGATGCCATTAGAACTACAGGTATCTTTGGAACTTTTCTGTTAAGAGTTCCAGAAGAATTCCTGCTTGTGTTCCTGGCTTTGTGCTGGTTCCCCTAGGCGGGTGAGTAAAGGGAGACCTTTCATAATACTTGCTGCTTTCTGAATATCTTTTTGTGCAGTCATTAGTTGGATGAAGGTGCTTCTGTTTTTCTCTTTGGTTTTGTTCATTATTATATCTGGTGCCCTTTTAAAGTTTTTTTTTTCCTAGAGAATATTTGAGAGAGCTTTGCATCATTTTATTTGGAAATCCATTTTATGTTAGTTTAATGCATAATTGTGATGACTGATGAAAATTCCATCATGCAGAAAGACAAAATCTTGGCAAGGTCCTGAAAATTTTTCAAAGAATCTAACTCATCTATACTTGTAACTATGTATGTCTATATAAAGAAAACTAGCTGATTAAATCATTGGCTTGATGTTGACTTTCTCCTACGTGGGTTGTTGCATCTATGTTGGGCAGTAATTGACCAATGAGATAGCTTAAAAGAAAAACAACAATCCCCAAAAGATTTTACAAAACTCTGCAACCTCCAATCACGTTCTCTGGATTCTTGTTTATTGGAAAACTGATTTAATGTTGGAAGAATATGTAGGGGATGCTCTTAAAAGTACCCCCAGAAAAGATGGTGCCATCTTTTAGCTGTTCTCCATAGCCGGGAGCACCATGGCACTATTTACTCTGTGGTAAATAACAATTGCCATAACAATAATAAGCCTTCTGGGCTGACGTGTTTTCGTGAGGTAAGTTTGAATGGCTCTCTTATTCAGCTCAAATGCTTTCTTGTGTGATGTGCAAAGGAGAGTAAAATAAAGCCCTAGAATGTGGTCAGAGACTGAAACGGAATAAACACACCAAAAAATATTGAACCAGAATGTAATGCATGAACTAGACATACATCTGGTGTACATACATATACACGGCTTCTCTGTACTAGAAACCATTATGAACCATTTGGGGTGATCAAAAAATTGCTGCCCAGGTGCAGCAGTTTATATTTTGAAAATGAAATAAATCTAGTGGATACTGTGGACTAAGAAGTTGCAAAACCTTATTAGAAAAATAAATCTGTTTTGAGTTAGAGGAGTGAAAAAACCCTAACAAATTATGGGAGTAGAAGTGTTGCAAAACTCAATACATTCATGTTTATTCAATAATCACACACATGTTCCATTAAGAAATACAGAAAAAAATGTGCAATAAATATTGACTCACAGCAAAATGTAGAAGTATGTGTGCAATGAATATTGAATCCATTTCAAGATGGTCTGAAGAAAAAAAACAAAACAAAACAAAACTTTGGGACTTTTAGCCAGGTTCAAAAACAGAAATCTGGGCTCATTAACAGTCTATAGAGCTCCTCATGCAGTACTATCTTTTTTAGCAATGACCCATTTATTCTTTATATGTAGAACACTCATTTGTGTGACATAAGGGACTTTGGTCCTTTAGTTCTCCTGGTATGTAGTCCCCCCCCAAACTGAGGACTCAAATGTGGAAATGGAACTATTCTTATATGGGCAGTAAATATTCGTAGAGTTAGCTTTTCCTTCTTTTTAATTCAATTCAATTCAATTTAATTTCTTTTCGTTTTAATTCAGCTCAATTTAGCAACTACTCTTCAAGCTTGGCACTGTCCTAGGAACTAGATATACAAAGATAAAAAAACCCAACACGATTTCTGTCTTCCAGGAACTTCTATGATGTGGCTGTGGATAGAATGTGGAGTCTCGAATCAGGAAGAGTTGAGCTCTAATCTGACATCAGACAGTTACTAGTTTTGTGACTCTGTTTGCCTCAGTTTCCTCATATGTAATATGAGGATGATAATAGCACCTGCCCTCCAGGATTGTTATGAGGATGAATTGAGGTAGCATTTGTAAAGAGAGCTCAGCACAGTGCCTGATATGTAACAGGCCCTATAGAAATGCTCTCTCCCTTGGCTTCATATTTTATAATCTAATAGGGATGCTATGACACATATGGAAATAAGTATAATTCAAGGTAGTAGAAATAAACAGAATCCAAGTTAGGATGGGACAAGGAGGGATCCAGGTAAAATTTTCTAATAAGTTTGAGACATATCAGTCAATGAGGAGTGAGAGTTGTAGGGAAAGGCTGGATGGAGAGTCTGGAGACTTGGTTTAAGTAAGGGGTGGCTTTGTCACTGATTAGCTGTGTGACCTTGGGCTATTTACTTTCCTTCTCTGAGTCTCAGGCTCCTTACCTGTAAAATGAGGCGCTTGGACCAGACAGTGTTCTAAAGCCCGTTCCAGGTCTGATAGTCTGAGTCTGGATGTGGGATCTCATGGAGAGGCAGTGTGGTCTGGAGGAGAGAGTGCTGGATTATAGTCAAGAAGACTCAGGAAATGGGGGAGAGAATGAGCTTTCTCTTCTGATACTTACTAGCTGTGTGACCGTGAGCAACTCATTCTATTTTTCTGAGCCTCAGTTTCCTTATGTGTAAAATACAGGTTGGACTAGATGACCTCTGAGGTCATCTTCCACTCTAATCTATGAGCCTCAGCTGGGTTTGTAGGAGGCATGTGGTGCATAGATCGCCGTGTGTTCAATTCCTTATTCCCTAGTACCTTGAACAAGGTGAAATCAGGTTAAAGGGAACCTGGAGAAAGAAAATAAATCATGAAAGGATACCCTGAAGGAATGAGTCGTACAGGCCCCTCAGCAGCTTGGTGACGGTGGAGAGAATACGAGGCTTCGCTGTGTCTGTCTGGGCATCGCTGTTGCTTTTTGAGCAGCTAAAGGACAGGAGAGGGCGGAAATGTTTATACTTCTGTTTATGTTTATACTTACAATACTTACAACGTGCCAGGCATGTTGGGAGAGAGATGCCATTATTGCCCTCATTTTATTGGTGAGGAAATTGAAGTAGATAGAGGTTAAGGGACTTGCGCAGGGTCACACAGCTAGTAAGTGTCTGGGGTTAGATTTGAGCTCAGGTCTTCCTGGCTTGAGGCCTGGTGTTCTTGTATCCACAGTATTCCCTAGCTGAAGAGCAGTTCCTCCTAGAAGGGTTGCCTTCCTTCTGAGTCACTGACCAGATATAAGTTATATGAAATTCCCCCACTTTTACCTTCCCCAGCACCTGTCATAGTCCTCTACATAGGGAAAGATGCTCAATCAACATTGGTTAAATGAAGTCTGCTGTCCCAGTGCTGGGGACCTTACTCTGATTTGCTTTGTGTCAGGAATGGTTCTGCTGAAGCTGGGGCTTCAGGCTGGGCTAAGGCACTCCTTTCCGAGGTCCCTGGTGAGACCCACGAGTCACAACCACCACCTCCTGAAACTCACTTAACCTCTTGTTCATTCCCCTGCTGTGCTAAGTTCCAGCTTGCACTCCCACTGCTTTGTCAAGAGCTCCCCATCTTCCCATCAGCTCTGTGGGGCAGAAAGCAATAACAGAAATGGGCCCTAGGTTTAGTAGCTACATATGTAAAATGGGGACGTGCTTGTTTGCCCTCAACACTGTAAGATCATATAATGATGACAAGAAAATTGCTTTGAGATCCACAGGCAAGGAAACAATCCTATTAGTGGTGTTTAAGCAGTGTCTCTATTTACCCATGCAGGAGCCATTGAAAACCTTTTGATCCCGAACTGAACAAACTAATCAGGGATTGAATCTGGAGAGGTTTTGGTGCCAAGACCACAATACGTTAGTGGGACAAGGCAGAATGATGGAGCATCCTGCTGACTGACATAACGTGATCTCAGTGTAATGATGGCAATGGAATGAGCACAAAGCATAGGGGCAAGAGAACTGAGTTTGAGTGTTGGTTCTGCTTGTTAGGATCTTTGGGAATGTAGACAAGCCTTCTTAGTCTCCTCATTTGTAAAATAAGGTCTTTTTCAGCTTGGATGTCCTATTTACTCTCTCACTCTTTCCTTCTCCTAGCCTTTGTCCATACAGCTACCAAAGGGATATTCCTCTAGTACAATTATGACAATTTCCTTCTGTCTCAAGACTCTCCAATGGCTCACTCCTGCCTCTAGGATCAAATAGAAACTCCTCTGTTTGGCATTTAAAGTCCTTCACAATCTGGATCAAATTTACTTCTGTAGGAAGGTTAAGCATTCTTCCCCTTCACATGCTCATGGATCCAGCCAAACTGGCCTCTATTGTCTAGACAAATTGATGCTTTTGCTGTTCCTCATGCATGATGCTACATCTCCCACCCCCATGTCTTCATGCTACCTGCTCTGCCAAGAATGTCTTCCCTCCTTATTCCGTATCTAGAATCCCTAGCTTCCTTCAAAGCTCAGGAGCTTCAAAATCTCTCAGAAGATGCTTTTTCTGATTCTACTAGCTACTTGTGACTCCTAGTCAAATTCTATCGTATTTACTTTGTGTGTGTACACACACACACACACACACACACACACACACACACACATATAAAATGTATATTCTGCATATACTTTCATGTGTATTTTTTTGTTTCCCTGATAGAATGTAGGCACCTTGGATTTGTTTTAGCTTTTTTTTCATATCTCCTACTCCTAGTATAGTCCCTGGATCATAGTAGTGGCTTAGTAAATATCCGTTTATTAGCTGATTGATCCTAATAACATCTCAGATATGGAGGGGACCTGAGAAGTAATCCAGCACAGCACATTCCTGAACATGAATCCAATCTACACTATCTTCCTCAAAGTCTCTGGTGGTGTAGGTCCTACTGATGTAAGCCTTCTTTCTTCCTCATCCACCCCCTACTTCTCTGTGGATAGTTTCTTTCTCCTCACTTTTCTCTGTTACAACAAAGGCTCCAGGGGTTGACTTGTCTAATACCTTCCAGCTGCTGCCATTTATTGCTTTTGACCAGGCTCTCTCTTCATTGGACCTGGCCCCCACTGGGAGCAGGGAACACAGTCTCACAGTTTCTTCTCTACCTTCTGAAGCAAGTCCACAGCCCTGTGGAGTTTTTCTAAGGAATTTTTAGTCCAACTGAGTGTATACAAGGGTAAAAATAACAAATGTGGGGAAATGTACAAAGTGACAAGAAATCTTAAAGGTCTCACAGTTGGAGTTATCCCTGGAGTGCACTGGAATGTAAATAGGGTTCATTCTAAACTCTTTCAGTTCTCCTCTTGGCTTCTTCACTAATTCTTTCTTTTCCTTCTTGTTTTAAGAGAGAACTTTAGTGGACTACACCTACCCTCTCTATCTGTAATTTATTACAGAGTTTGGTTCTCATGGGTCTATCTACTGTGATCCCACCTAGTCTCATTATGTGGACTCTGTAGAGAGTCCTTTCCTTCCCCTTCCCCTTCCCTTTCCCTTTCCTTTCCCTTCCCTTCCCTTTCCCTTCGCCTTTCCTTCCCTTTTCTTCCTCTTTCCCTTCCCTTTCCCTTCCCTTTCTCTTCACCTTCCCTTTCCCTTCCTCTTCCCCTTTCTCTTCCTTTCCTTTCCCACTATGGAGAAAGAGAGAGGGAGATGGCACTGGAGTTAGATGACCTGGGTTCGCATCCTATTGCTTATTTTCTGCGTGACCTTGGGCAGGCACTTCACCTCCCAGGGTTCCAGCTTCTTCATTTGTAAAATGAGGGAGTTGCACTAATTGGCCTCTGAGATCTCTTCCAACTCTCTAAGATGTTACATCTCAGAGGAAACTCCAGATTGTATCACAATATGAAAGTTATTTTAGTGCATTTCCTGATAACTCAAGTGGGGCAGAATTAAGAAAGTAAACCCATTGGAGGTGGGGATGTCTTATAATATACACCAAGGCAAATTGATACGGATTTCTGATACAGCTACAGATTTCATTGCCTGAATCAGCAAGGTGGCTGAGTCCCCCAGTTTAAATGCTCAGGTTATGTGACTGTAGAGCAAATATTTAGCAAAATCTAAGAAAACTCCAGGAAAGAAACTCCTGGAATTTGGCTCTCTCTTTTATTTCCCTCCCCTACCTCCAAATCTAGCTTTACCCTACAGAAGCAGGGGTACCTCTTAATTAGGGGATTCATTAAGACTGCCTCTGTTTGTATGTGTTGTATTCTCCCTTCCCTGCCCCCAAAGACTATTTCATTTATATCTTTGTATCCCCAGTGCCAGACATTGCTTAAGAAATGCTTGTTGTATGGAACTGAATCCCACCTCCATGCAGATAACTGAGATGCCACCCCTTCCTTAGCCAATAAATGCCTGTGGTTGCATTAGCACTTAACTTCCTGGAGGAGTAGTTAGTTTACTTTCCTGGTTCTCAAATCCATCTATTAGGCTCATTTAACAAATATGTGTGGAGCACCTACTATGTGCATAGATAACACCATTTAGCAACTGGAGGATACCAGAAGTTTAGCCCCCAAAGAACTTACATCCTATTTGAGGAGCCAAGGAGTGCACAGAAGTTACATAGTGACTATTAAGTGTTACTGGGTGGTACATCATTAAACTCCAGAGACAGTGCACATTAAAAATACAATGTGCTTAGAAGATAAGTGTACTTAGGCAGGGATATCTTCATGGAAGGAATGAAATTTTAGCTGGGGAGTATTTGGGCATTTAGAGAAACAGAAGCAAGGGAATTCCAGGTGGAGAGATTGGTCTGCACGAAGGCATGCATCTAGTTAGGGAGGGAATGAAATGAAAACCGTTATGAAAAAAAGTGCTGAATGTCTGTTTTTAATGAAGGGAGAGGTGTTTCCAGCCACCGTGAAACTCTGAGGTATTAATGAGATTTTACAGAGCACCATATTTGCACCTGCAAGAGGAAAGTCTCTCTCCACCCCCTCCTCATCTCCTCCGTGGGAAAGAAATATTCACTACAATGCTGCATTTGAGGCTAGGGAAGGGTGGAAGCAAGCCCATGGGTAGGTAGAGGTAATGAGAAAGAACAAAAGCTTGTGCCATGAGGAAGCTTGTGAACAGGAATCTGCTTTTTCTTATTTCTGCCCCTTCATAGGAAACCTCAGAGTCTTCATATTTCCTCTTTTGGGTTTATAATGCATAAATTGATTCTTAAATGTTGCCTTATGATCTTTCGTATGGCTCCTCAGATACATAATATACCCCCTGAATGTAGGAATTTAATCTTATACTTTGTATCACCAAAAGCATCTATCGCATAAGTTAGTTTGCTATGATGTTTGTTTTAGGAAAAAAAAACAACCCATGAATTTATTCCGATTCCATCAATTTATTAGCGAACAATTTGAATTTCGAGTTTACTTATGCAAAGTTTCATTAAGGAGAAACAGAAACCTGTACCTAACTGAACTGAGCACAACACAGAAACAGAGGCAAATACCTCAAACATGTGGCAGCATCCTAAAGTCACTGTATATGTTATTCTGCAAGCTAGGCTGAATAATACTGCTTCACAATAAATCACAAACTGCAACCTTTCCCACGTCTATTTCCATAAACATAGATCTTAGATCTTTTTCAAGGTAAAGTACCATATTTATTGTATATTGTCTGGTGAAGTAGGAGGTGTGGGCAGAGAAGGGCTGGTTCAACCCCACAAATCCATCCTCCCACTTTCTTTCCTGGTCCTGGCCAGGAAACTTCTCAGAGTTGCTGCCTATTAAGGGTGCTCTCTAACATAATGTAGCTTCACCAGGCCGGTTCCCCCTTAGGCTGAGCAGCAGGTCCAGGCTGCTGCCAATGGCACTGACACTCTTTATTGTAACATCTGTGTATTTCTTAACCATTTAACATGTATAAAACTGTGCTATTGCTTTTAAAATTAGGTTTCTGTCTTTTCACTTTAAGCGTAACTGATGAAATTTTTGAGAGTTGTACCCTTACCCTCTTTTTCTCTGCTAGGGTGGCTTTGTTGCACAATTTTGCATAGAGAGGTGATACTTAATGTATATAATGAATTATAGCAGAAATGATTATACCTGATAACAATGGGTCATCTCATATTTCAGTGCTCATAAATATCCACCCTCAAAAAAAAAAAGCCTCCATGAAAATAATTTGCCAATCTGTTCAAAAAGAGAAAGAGGTAGAGAAATTCCACATGAAGAGTATGATAAGTCCTTTCTAATTGAATCAATGTATATTTTGGTATTGTGAGACTTCAATAAAAAACTGTGTATAAGTAAGGATGGTGGGAAAATGTTTGTGAAATATGATTCAGGAATAAGGAATAAGAGACCCAAGTTTTGCAGACCAAACAGAAACTTTATATTTGTATGCTCTGAATCTCCCCTCCCTGCCACTTTTTAAAAAGGAAAGATGGCACTGAGTGTTGCAAACATCACATGACATCAGAAAATATAAAATTGATTATATTTTAATAGAAAATGACTAGCTACTGATGTTTACTGTCTATTAGAGCACAGGTCAAAAACAAAGAGAAGAATAAAAATGAGGAAAAAATTTGTTTGTGCAATTAAAGCAACTTTAACCTAACCGATTATGATGACTTGTGGTTGCTAAAAGATGGGAATTGGATGGAAGAAAGAACATCAACACTGATTATGAGATTTTCATGTGGAAGTCTGGCTAGTACAAATCAAATGATGCAATCAGACCAAAGGACCCTAAAAAGACATGGTCAGCAATACGACCTTGTTTGAGACGTGTCAGCAAAGGGTAACACTGGTTTGGAATAGAAATTAATTTCCAAAATTTTATAGAAAAAATGGTAAAAGAAAATGATCAGTAGTGCCATGCAAAATAACAAAAAGCAGAGAATATCAATCAAACTACCAAAAAATTACTTTGTGGAGCTAGAAAAAATAATTTAAAAAATCATCTGGAAGAACTAAAGTTCCACAATATCAGTGGAAATAATGAAAAGAAATTCCAGGGAAGGAAGCCTAGCCATACCAAATCTTAAATTGTATTATAAGGCAGCAATAATCAAAACTACTTGGTATTGGCTAAGAAATAGAGGGGTAGATCAATGGAATAAGTTAGGTACACAAGACACAGTAGTCAATGACTATAATATTCTACTGTTTGATAAACCCAAAGACCCCAGCTTCAGGGATAAGAACTCACTATTTGGCAAAAACTGCTGGGAAAACTGGAAAATAGTATGGCAGAAACTGGGCATAGACCAATATCTTACACCATATACCAATATAAAGTCCAAATGGGTACACAATTTAGATATAAAGGCTGATACTATAAGCAAATCAAGGGAGCAAGGAATAGTTTACCTGTAGGATTTATGGGGAATGGAAGAATTTATGACCAAAAAGGGAGAGAGAGAACATTATGAAATAAAAAGCAGTGCAAGGTAATAAAGGTCAAAGAGAACTTGGTGACAGACTTAACTAAGCAAAGTCATCTTGATGATTTATAAGGATGCAATAGGAAGAAGGACAAGAAAGTTATGAAAGATGGAAAAGATACGTCTAAAAAGATTTTTTTTTCTGAGCTCTTTTGATCATCATGGACAATGTAGGACCACATAGTTATAAAATCTAGTGTTTATTAGATGTTTGAGGCTGGATAAGTCACTTAATCTCACTAAATCTCAAGTTTCCTCATCTGTAATATGGAATAATAGCAGTATCTACCTGCAAGGAGAGATAAATATCTAAAATGCTATATAAATGCAGGCTGTTATAGTCTTACTTGTGCTTGTAGATGAAGTGGAAATGGTGTTTATGAAAATATAGAAGGAAAAATCAACTCAACTAAACCAAATCCAGTTCACGTGCAAACTGAACAAGAATCCTTATAATAACACATTCAACATGTGGTCATCCAGCCTTTGGATGCTGACTATCAGTGAGGGAAAATCCATTACCAGGAGAGACAATCTGGTACATTTTTGGATAGGAAGTTTTTCCTTATAGCTAGCCTAAATCTGCTTGTATGTGGCCCTTACCTGTTGTTCCTGGTTCTGTATTTTAGAATCAAACAAAATGTACAACAGTATTTGAAATAATGAAAGAAAATTGCCATGTCTCAATTCTGCAGAATAAACATTCCCAGTTTTTTCAACTGATTTGTGTATGGCCCTTTACCATCTTGGTCATCCTCTTCTCAATATCTTTCTTCTTTCTTAGGAGACTGCTTGTCAAGTTGCCATTGAACAATTAATGCTTCTTTCTCTAGATTCAGTAGTGCTTCCTTTAGTACTATATTTAGGACTCTTCTGGGAATTGAAACCAACCTTACTAGCCATAGTTTGCGGACTCCTTTTATTTATTTATTTTAAAAAGCATAACATTTGGGCCTTCTCTGGGCCTTTAGCACCTCTCCTGTTCTCCATGAGCTTTCAAAGATCATTGACAGTGACTCATCAGTCTCATCTGCCAGTTCTTTGAGTACCTAATGATGTAGCTTATTTGATGCAGGTGACTTGAACTCATCAAGAACAACAAGGTTCTCTCTAACTTATCTTGCATATCAACTCCCTATTTGCTTATTAGCCTACTAACATTATGTTGGTGAGATTCTGTATGTTCTGATCAAATGATACACCATATGTAAAGTGCTGTGCAGGCAAGGGTGTGTTGGTAAATGTTTAATAACCTGCACTCCAAAAAAAAAAAGTACTAATAGCGCACTTTTAATTTGCATTATTAACATTTTCTCCATCACTTTATTTAGTCTAGACAATCAACAAAACAATAAATCAAGCCCTGACTTGTAGAGTTTGCCAATTTCTGAGGTGTAATTGTTCACACTGAAAATCCAACAACGGACTCTCATTTGTTTGAGCTGGCTACAGAGTGCCACTGTGCAAGCCTTGAGACACTCCACGTGAGTGTTACCTGTCATTATCATCACTGTCACTATCACCATCATTTAGACACTCAATGAGCATCTGTAGTAGTGCCAGGATGTAAATACACAAAGATTAAAAGAGAAAGAGACCAGTTCTGCTCTCTCTTTGTCATTTAGAAAATCGTTCCTGGTCTGTCTAATACTTTCACTTCAAGTCATCTTAGGGGCATTTCAATATTACATAAAAATTAGGAGGTCTGTATGGCTTTTTCTACTCAGATAGACCAGGCGCCTTCCAACGGAGATTTTTCAGTTTGTATTTCAGTCTTGTAAACAAGATTTCATTTTAAATATAGCTAATTATATAGATTGCTGGCTATGAAAGATATAGACATCAGATATTATGTTTAATATTTCCTTATACAAAAGGGAAAAATCACAAATTCTTTTAATTGTATCTTTAATAACAAAAAGGACATAATCATTACTATCCAAGATATGCTGCTTTTTATGGGATTTTACATACCACTGTCTTCTCTATTATGCTCACAACATTAATTATTGGGGACTAATTAAGCAAAATTGCAGTATAATAGCTAATGAAATCTAGATTCTTAACAAAACCCGAAGCATATTTGCATATCATTTAGAATTTACCTTTAATAATGTGAAAGATCTTTACCTCCATCCTCCCCCTGATCCCCAACATATCCCAGAAAATCTTGTCTTTAGGATAATTGTTGACTATTCCTGGGTTTTTGTTAGATTTGATAATCTGCATTAATATAAATGAAGTGTTTTCATATAACCAGAAACTAATTTAGAACCTGAGTACTAGGAGCAAAAGCTGCAAAAAAAAGGAACTTGGGAAACTGAATTCCTTAAATAGTTGTTTGATGAGTGACATTTTAAAAAGAAGGAAAAGAGGAAGGAGTAATATGTCCTTGTTAGATACAAATTCTCCCTCTCAAATAGAAATATATGGCATGAATAATAGTTTTACAAACGAATTCATTTCATACTTCTTTTTTCCCTGAATCTTAAGGTAGACCCCCTTTTCCCCTCCCCTCCCCTCCTCTTCCTTCCCCTCCCCTCCTCTTCCCTCCCTTCCCTTCGCCTCCCTTCCTCTTCCCTTCCCTTCCCTCCCCTTCCCTTCTTCTGCCTTCCCTTCTCTCCCTTCCCTCTTCTTTCCCTTCCCTCTTTCCTTTCCCTCTCCTTTCCTTTTATATTTTCTCCAAGAGCCTTGACATCAAACAGTTGGCCCTTTTGCAGTGTCAGAGTGGAACAATGGAAAGAATGATTTTGGGGAGTCAAAGGATTTGGGTTCAAATCCTGCCAATGGCCTTTTGTGACTTTGAACAAGTTTTTTTTTTCCTCATCTGCAAAATCAGGGGATTGGACCTAAGGGTCTCAAAGGTTTCTTCCATTTTGGAATCTGTGATGTGATGATCACTTTCTCTATTTGAATTGAGCCAACAATGTTTCCTTTACCAGGGAGCCCAGCAGTCTTAGATGACTTAAACATTAGTGACAAGATTTTTGTTTCCCATTTTTACTCCTCTTCCTTCCCCCACCCTGATAATTGTGAGCATTCCCCAGGGCTTATTCTTTGGCTTTATAACAACAACAACAACAACAATTTATATAGCACCTTTTATGTGCCAGGCATTGTGCTAAGTCCTTATGAGGTGGGTGATGTTAGTATTCCCCCAGTTGAGGAAGCAGAGGCAAATAGAAATTAAGTGACTTGGTTAAGGGAAGAAGCTGCTGTCTGAGGCTATATTTAAACCTGGGTCTTCCTTACTCCATGTTCTGCGCTCTATCCACTCTGCCATCAAGCTTCTCATCAATCTATCTGTTGCTGTGTTTTTTAATTTGGTGAAATTATTCTGTCCTACAGGTTCAATGATCTCAGTGCTTCATGGTGTAATTGATTAGACTTGAAGTTAGCAGACTTTGGTTAGAATCTCAGATAACTGTGTGGTCATACATAGGTTACTTAAACTCATTGAATCTTAGTTCCTATTTTATAAAATGGGGATAACACGCACCACCCAGGTCAAAAATCTGTTGTGATAAAAGCAGTTTGTAAACTTTAAAATGAGCTACTTTCAATATTGCTAATTCTGATTTTTCACCCATAAGGCTTTCATTTCTAAATGCCCATTTTAGCAGTGTGGTGTGATGGATTTCAATCTGAACTTGGGGAGGGAGGAGAGGAGTCAGAAGACCTAGGTTATAATTCCTGTTTTGCCACTTACTAGCATGTCGCTCACCTTTTCCATCATCAGTGTGCTCTGGGGATCAGTTTACTCATGTGTCAAATGCTGAGAATAATCTCTAAGGCACCTTCTACTTCTAACTTGATAATGCCATGAGCCTCAGTTTCCTAAGGCGTTACCCTTTGCTTTGCTTAATTCTCAGGGCTCTTTTAAGAGATGTACTTTGTTAACCCTTTAGCATTACCTACATGATGGTTATCATTATTACAGGATATCCATTTGCCTGTCCCCATCTCATTTTAATTCAATATGTCTAGAAAAGAACAAATCATTTACTCTCCCTCTCCCCTCCCCCACTCCTGCCCCAAACCTCTTGCTCTTTCTCTTAATTTTCCTGTTTTTGGAAATGGCACCATCATTCCCCCAGGCACTCTTGATAAAAACCTGGGAATCTTTGATTTTTTTTTCTCCTTCACTTGCATTCATTAATCACTAAGTCTTGTAATTCCTTCCTTTAAATGTCCTTTTTATTTCTTTTTAAAATCTAGTCCCCTTGTCACTGCCCGAGTTCACTCATTTATCACATTACCATTGCAATGCTACTGGCTTCAAATTGTTCTCCCTGATTCCAGTCTCTTTTCCTCTCCACTGCATCCTACTCTAAGCCAC
Source organism: Pseudochirops cupreus (assembly GCA_028627135.1). Classification (NCBI taxonomy): domain Eukaryota; kingdom Metazoa; phylum Chordata; class Mammalia; order Diprotodontia; family Pseudocheiridae; genus Pseudochirops; species Pseudochirops cupreus. The sequence continues at coordinate 288,167,137 of CM053580.1, read as the reverse complement.
ATCATGTGGACTTCATCAGTCACTTCTCAGCTCAGAAACCTCTGATGAATTTCTCTTGCCTAGGAAAAAATCCAAATCCATCAGTTTTGTTTTCAGCATTCTCAGGAATTTGGTCCAGTTCTATCTGTTTTGCCTTATTTCCTACCAATCCCCCAAACAATCCTTTGTTCAAATAAGATTGGTCTCCTCACTTGCCCTCCATGTGCCATATTGATTTGTAGCTTCAAGTTTTTAATCTATGCTATCCTCCCTACCTGGAATAAGCTTTCCCCCTTATTCCAGGCTTCATCCTACACTGCATTCATCATATCATTCCCTATTACAAAGCCATAAATGATTCTTCTATTGCCTGCTGTGTTAAATCTAAACTCATCAGCTTGGATTTTATGGTTCTCCCACAATGTGGCCCCATGTAAGTGATCCAAACGCAGGACTGTCTTGTCTCTTTGTCTGGCCCTGAGGATGTGCCATGCTCATTGCAGATTTATATCCTCTTTTCCCTCAACAATTCACACATACACACAGAGACACACACACACATACATACATACATGCATGCACACGCACATACCCAAATTGCCTTCCATGAATACTCTATCTAAACTTTAGTCATGTAAGAGTCATATCAAGTTCTTCCTTTGCTGTGAGTCAGTTCATTTATAAGCTCTATTATCAACATGACTCTCTCCCACCCTACCCCTGAAATCCTATGGGACTTATCATTTAAATTACAAGGTTTCATGATATAATAGAAAAAAGCATTTGATTTAGAGTCAGAGGACGTGGGTTCAAATCCTGTCTATGCCACTTATTAGCAAATGAATTTTGCTATCTCAGCCTCATTGCTGTCATCTCTCAAGTGAAGAGATTGGATTAGATGATTTCTAAGTCCTTCCCAGCTTTAAATTCCATTGATTTTCTTCTATGATTTCCACGTGATTTATAAAATTATGTGGTATTGAATAATAATGGTGGTGATGATGAGGTAGCAGAGGTGTATAACTCTACAGCACCATCTCCCATGATGTAGGCATTGAAATGCTGCTCTGTGAAGAATAAAAAGGAGAAGCTGTCAGTCATGCAATGTACAATGGAAAAAATGGTAGGCAGAATCCTCTTGGGATCGCCTGACAAACAGAGGGGCCCATGGAAAGTGGCAGATGTCCTGGGTGTACTGGATGTAATCTATTAGGGAATGAGGCAATGTGCAAATCACAAATCAAGGATGATGAGTAACAGAAGAAGTACTGTCATGTCTTAGATCCAATGGTAACACAAATAGCTGCCTCAAAATAGAAAACTCAATGGAATGAGCCAGTGATCCAGTTATGTGGATTGAAATAGAGATGGTAAATGCAGTATCATCAATTCTAGTATTTAATGGCTCTATACTCTCTTCCTATAGAGGCACAATGGATCTGAGTGGAATGTAATTTGCAACTTTATTGTAAGAAGTTTTCATTCTGAACATATAATCCTCACATGAGATTTTATGAACTACGAGATAGAGAATGATATGGATGGTGATGGCAGTGCTGATGCTTATGGTAGGGAACTGATGGTGATACTGGAAGGGACATCTGTCTTGGGGATGAAATGTAGCTGAAGCCCATTGGGGCATAGAAACAATACTGTTTGAACTCAAACAATAAAGTAGAAATTAAAAGCACCAGCCACCTTTCTGTGACTGAAGTGCAGTGGCTGGGGGTGGGATAATGAAGGGTTGGAATTGTTTCTTGGCTAATTTAGGCAAAAGTTGTACTTTTGCCTTAAGTTGCAAAAAGTAATTGAAATATACTGCCACTAGATAAGGAAACCCTACTCTCTTTAACTTTATACTTTGCATTCTTTCAATTCAAATTTCCACTACTTACTTGGGGCTATTATTATAATGCTTCCTAGTCCTTCTTGCTACCTTTAATCTTCAGTTATACTCTCTTTGGTGGTGGTGGTGGTGGTGGGGAGGTTGGGGGAGGACTGTCTGTGTGAATAGGAGATACTATGACTTTAAATCAAGAGCTAACCCCTTACTTGTTAATTCATGACAGAGACTTGTTTGCAAAGCATAGGGCTTTCTGCTGTCCCTTTCCATTTCTCTTAGTAAAACTTTTTTTAATTAATGACTTACAGAGTTAATTAATTAAGACTTATAGAAGTCCAGAATAAACTTTAAAAAGTAATAAAAAAGAAAAGAAAAACTAATTAAAACCTTAAGTAAAAAGGAAATGCCTTTGATCTTCCACTAACAGGGAAAGGGTCAAAGGACTTCATTTCAAAAGACTTGAGCTAGCATTTGTTGTTTAGTAATTATTTAGCTGGGTTCAATCTTCATGACCCCTTTTGAGATTTTCTTGGCAATGATAATGAAATAGTTTGCCATTTCCTTCTCCAGCTAATTTTACAGATGAGGAAACTGAGACAAACAGGGTTAAATGACTTGTCCAGGATCACATAGCTGGTAAGTGTCAGAGGCCAGATTTGAACCTAGGTAGAGGAGTCTTCTTGATACCAGGTCTGACATTCTATCTACTGTGCCACCTTACTACCTATTAGCACTTATTAAGTTCCTACTATGTGTCAGGCAATGTACTATGTGAGAGGGATAGAAAATTAAAAAAAATAATACTCCATGCCCTCAAGGAGGATGTGAAGGGATGCGTAAGACCCAAGGGACATTGAGTCAAATGATGATGCCTGGAACTCTACATTTCTCATTTCCTGTCCAAATGAAGAGTTCCAAGTTAAGAAGTTTGGCATGTACTTGTGGCTAAGCCTTGGGAGCTACCTGCAAAGGGAGCCTATCCTCACCTTCCAGCTGTTTCAGTGGCATCAGGAAATATTGCTGCACCATAGGAACAGCTGGAATCTGGGTTCGGTGTTCAATGGCAGCCATGGTTGAGTTAATCGTGATGTTGTTAATCTGGGGCCAAGTGGAGTAGATGCTGTGGCAACTCTGAGCAAGATTTGTGAAGCTGTAGGTAAGAGAGAGTAAACATTGGAGAAAAATAGCTAATGAATGATGTTTTCACCTGGTGGCTTAAAAAAAGTTGTTTTCTCAGGCTGTGTGCAGATACAAAAACTGATGATGACAAGTGAAGATAGCTGAAAAGGAAAGAAAAAAAAACAAATGAAAACAGTTGAATTTACTAATTCAACTACATTTAGGCGTGTATGTGTGATAGAGGTGTTGTCTATAGGATAGGGGCTAGACCTGTAATCTTATTGGATAAGAAACTGCTGGGTGATGAAACCAATGACCCTCTCTATAAGTATAAGTGGGTTAAACCAGGTTGAAGGGAACCAACAGGCCTCAAACCTGTCTGTGAGTTAAGGGGATGTCTATCCCAAGCATGTGAAGACTTCTCTTGGCAGAATGGGTAGATGAGAACAGTTTGTGCCAATAGCCATGAAGGCAGCTGAAGCAGGTGCTATGGAGCACTTAGAGATTGGTCAGACATCAAAGACACCAAAGTCATCTACTGCATGCTGGGCCATTGCCAGTCATCTTGACTTTTGTCCCACTACTAGACTTCGATGACTCTGGAAGAGAGTGAGGCTGATGACTTTGAGCAACTCTGTCTCACTTCCATCCAATTCACATGCAAGTCATGATGTCATTGGTCCTCTTCAGAAATAAAGAACAAACAACAAGAGGATCTTAGAGAGTCGCCTAGCACGCTGAGAGATTAGGTGACTTCTCCAGTGTTACACAGATGGTATGTATCAGAAGCAAGACTTGAACTCAGGTATTTCTGACTTCAAAGCCAGCTTTCTGCCCACTATACCATGTTGCTTCTATGTCTCTGTGAATTTTTCCTTTCACGTTTAGTTGGTAGAATTATGCAAGCTTTGTTTCATTGGGTCTATAGCCATGGTTCTCTGCCTTTCTAGCACAGATAAAACCGCTGTTCAAATGAGAAATATCTTACCCTCTGTGGACAAGAAATACCTCATCCACTCACTCTTCTCTGACCATTAAGATTAACCTCCAGAGTCCTTGGCTGGGACAAAGACACTGCTGTCCCTAGTGGCTTAGGGAGTGGAAGTGAATTAAGAGTCCCAGGATCATTTGTATCCACAAGAGAACTGGTAGTAAGTCAGAATGTAATTACTCAGACTGGAAAATCGCCAAGACACTGGGGATGACACCTGTGTGTTTGCAAATGTGAGAGAGGACATGCAGGTCAGAACTGTGCACAAACAATCAGATGAGACACTGAAGAATTTCACTTGGTGTAGATGGGACATTTTCTGCACTCTGTGGTTAATAGAATATTCCTAGTAGCCCCCCCAGGTCTTTTTTTTTTTAAATAATCATTTCAAGTCTAAAAGCTGGGCAGTTCTCTCGACACCCTTCTTAAATAGACTGAACCCAAGTCATAAGTTCAGAAAGGATCCCTAGCATCAAGGCTAAAACAACTGAACATAACGTTGGAAGATTGAGTGGGACACAATACATTCAGAGTCTCAGAGATGGAAGAAATGTCATAGATAATCCGGCTCTAAGCCTTTATGCCCAAATGAGGAAACTGAAGTTCCTGGTAGTTTAAGTGATTCCCTCAAGGTCACACAATCAGTATGGTTTAGAACAATGGTATCAAACTCCAATACAAATGGGAGCTTCTATTCCATACATAGAGATCCTTGAGGGGAAGATATTGACTTTGTTTTAAAATGTAATGTTTTTAAAAAAATGTAATGTAATACTATATTTTCATTTGGTTTTTAAAAATACCTTTGAATGACATTTTAATCTGCTTCTGGCTGCACTCATGTTTGAACCTTCTGGTCTAGGACATAGCCTGGACCAGAAGTTTAGATGACCTAGGCTTTGTTCCCCCCAAATTATGCTGACTCCCTGTTACTTTTCCATAGTAATGGAATACCAAGACTGGAAGTAGAATATTATTCAAACATACATTATGGCTAAAGATCATAGTTAGTTTTTTAGTGAAAAAAATTGCTAGGGACTAGAGAGTGCTAAGAATCACACCATTTTTAGATGATTTATAAACTTTAACTTGGTTATTTATACTCTGAATGTGAGAGCCTTGTTCAATGATTAGTAAGAGGACATACTGATAGAGGTTTTGACATATCAAGCCTGACTTTCTCATTACAAATGATACTGGAAGAAAGAAAGAAGCTATAGCTAAGTGGAAGGAAGGCTCACAAGTACAACTTAGAGAGAAAAAAAATAGAATTGGCACAATTGGTTTTTAATCACATGCCAAAGGCAGTAAGAAACACTTTGAGGTCCTGATAAATATTTGAAAAAAGATGACCATGAAAATAATTACAGTTTATGTACCAACATTGATTATAGAGGATGAAGAGATAAAGTTTATGAATAATTCAGTAATAAAGACTACATCAGCAATTACTGAACTGTACATCTACTTTCATGTGTATATATGTACATACATATATACATGTACATATATATTCCTTATGAAACTAATCTATACACAGATTTAGGGCATTCTCAATAACGAAATTGGCAGGGAAAAAGAACATAGTGCTGTGCTCTATAAGCGAAACAGAATTAAAGCAGCTCAAAAGAAACACAAGTTGCACAAATTTAGAGAATCCACCCCAAATGTTCATGTGGGCTATTTGTGGCCGACCTCTGGCCGAGCATTTCGAACTTGTATTGGTCTGATCAGCCACAGTTAGACACACTGTAGCTTAACTCTGACAAAATGATGTCATTTTGGTCCTCTTGGAGAATGAAGGACAACAACCACTGGTAGGGAACAAGCAGGCTCACCCAAGCAATTCTCCAAAATAGAATGCCTCTTCATGATTTTGACATTGACTGGAAGATATGGTATGAAATTCCGTTCTGCTTATTGTTTTTGATTATGAAAAATTCTGTCTTAGCAAATCTGTTCCAATAACATACATCTCTCCATACATCAAAATAATTTAATTCTTCTTGAAAGGTAGAACAATAGAAATAACTCTCTGATCAAAAGAGTGATAAAACTGTGAGATGTTTCTGATATTCATGGAGAAGATCCAGAGCAGTCTAATATGAAGAGGGATTCCCTGACAATGAGTTCTTCTATACTGCTGTTTGCAGATGCTTGGGATAGACTCACCTCACTCACCGATGGGTTTCAGGCCTATTGGATACTCTAAACCTGATTTAACCCATCTACCCAGAGGGTTTTACTGGGGCATGGTTGCTGCACATATTACAACTTCTTGGAGCCACAGCTGAGACTTGAATGAAAGATAGACACCAAAGATAGATGAGCAACCCTGAAAAGGGCTAGACAGCCCTCATACCACAGCTGCTAGTCCTCCCTGAACACCCCCTGGTACAGAAAATCCAGAGAGTCAGAAGTACAGCCTGGAGAGGAATGAAGTAAGCTAACATGATTGTTCTTATCTCTAAAAGTGAAAATAGAGCCATGATTCATAATTTTGCTTATTGTTCTTGTAGTTTTAACCATCAGTGAAAAGTACGAGTCCATTCAGGGAGGGAGAAAGAGTACAGAGATAGGGATAATGAAGTAAGGGTTTGTTACTTTTTGACTAAACCTGGGAATTGTGACTTCTTCTCAGTACAGAAGTGGAGCAACTGAGGACTGGTCTTGTTCCTACTACCATAGCTATACCCAGTTTTAAATAAATAATTTAGCACTTATCTTGAAAGCACATAAAATGTCTTATTCACCTTTTTATCATCTATAGCACCTAGCACTTTTTTGTATACCTTGTATATAGAAAGTATTCAATAAATGTTTATTTAACAAAGGGATGAATGAATTCTAGGGAATCATAGATTCTATTGGATAGTGCAAGGAAGAGGAAACGTCATTGTCATTTTTTTTTTTACTGATTCTAAAAGGCAGATTATCCATTCATTATTTTTCTA
>CM053580.1:288107522-288160151 GCA_028627135.1 Pseudochirops cupreus | reverse complement strand
TTACTGTATACCAACTACTACTCTAGGTTCTAAGAATATAAAGATAAGAATTAAATAAGCCCTACCTTAATATTGTATTGGTGAACAACACTACACAGACATAATACATTATATTACATAGATAAATACCATTAAACAGATAGTAAGTGCTAAATAAATGCTCCATCACTTGTCTTTCCTTCACAAAAAGTGGATACAAAGTAATTTTGGGGTGGAAGAAGAGCACCAGCAACTGAGGGGTGTGGGAGAAAGTGGTAGCTCTCTATCGTGTAGATAGACAACTTCTTCTTGCATGATGGTAGGACAATATTCATCTGAATTGTAAACAATTTTCTTTGAGATTTTCCTTGTTCTCTAGTAAATTTGCAACTGTTATCTACTGAGAAAGTGGTTACCTCCTTCTAATGACAGGGACACCTGGATGACCCCAGATGCTTCTCATATATGACTTAAAGGTTGCCACCTTCTCTCTGCCTGTTCTGACTCAGTGGGATAATTCAATTTAAATTAATCATTAATTAATTAATTTCCTATTATGTATAGAGGACTTATGTATAAGATCTGGGGAAGAGATGGAAGGGACCTTAGAAATCATCTAGCTCAACCCCACCATTTAGCAGATGAGGAAATTAAAACCTAGGGTTGTGAAATGACTCAGAAAATAAAGACTGAAAAAAGGCTATTGGATTTAGCAATTAGGAGATCATTGCTGATCTTTGAGAAAGCAATTTTATTAATAAAGTGATGGCTGTAGGAACCAGTTTGCAAGAGATGGAGGAGAGAGAAAGTGGTGAGTCATAAAGCATAGAATTTTTTTCCCCAAAAAGTTTGACTGTGAAGAAGAGAGAGATGGGACTATAGCAGAATTGGGGAGAAGGCTCATGGAAAGGTATTTTTTTAGGATTAGGTAACCTTAAACCCATTTATAAACATATAGGAAAGAATTGTTATAGAAACACTGATGATACATGAGAAATAAAAGGGATAATTTCTGGATCAGAGTACTCTAGAAAGCATGAAGGGTTGGGCTCACAGGATTAAGAGGCAGGGTAATATGGTGGAAAGAATGCAAGACTTGGGAGTCAGGAGACCTGGGTTTAAGTAAAGGCTCTAATAATTACTAGTCATACTACTATGGATAAGATCCTTTACTTCTTGGGGTCACATCCATCCATCCATGCATCCATCCATCTATCCATACGTTCACACGCACACATACCACACTAAGATTTTTGGCAGACTATGTGTGTATGTGCACATGCATACATGTATGCTCATGCAGTACTCATGCAGATACTGCCAGATCTTGATCAGCATGAATGATGAATTTCCTGAAGTGGTCATACATATTTTAATTCAAACTATTCAAAGTTATAATTACATAAAATATAGTACTTGGTTCCAGTCCAATAGAAATATGTAGTGTAAATTCAAACAATGTGACCACTTGAGAGGATTTATTATTCACAGTACTTGTGTATGTATACTAAGTATATATACTTTTGTCTGTATCTAAATCATCCCTCCTCTTCTCTCTCTCTTTCTCCCTCCCTTCCTCCTTCCCTCCCACTCTCTCTCTCCTTTTGTCTCTCTCCCTCTCTCTCCCTCTCTCTTTCTCTCTATCTCTCTCTTTCTGTCTCATTTCATCAGCACAGGGAACTCCTAAAGTAAAAACCCTTTATACCAGATATAGATCGGCAAACTTGTTGGTAACCTATAAACTTAAAGCATTGCCTGGGACACTGACATATTAAATGACTTGCCTGTTGTCTACCACTATAGTAGTATGAGTAAGAGGAAGGAAGTAAACTCAGGGCTTTGCCATTTTGGTTCATCCCTTAATCCGCCATGCTGTGTGTATTATAACACATGGAAGTGCTTATATTTCTGCCACAAGTGGGTGACTATCATCCATGTCTTAAGTTTAGGTGGATCCCACTCTTGGAGAAAAAGTTGATAGAACTTGAAGAAAGCCTTTCTGTATTCCAGTTTGTTAGGCACAATGAAATAATCTTAAACTGAAATGAGGCTTCAGTGGGGGGAAACAGATCAGAAATGGAACAGGGGATTTGATTCTCATCAGGATATTGAAGAGTGGAAAAGTGTTAGAGAAGAGGAAGAAGGAAAAGGACAGTCATACAGCTAAAACTTAAAAACAGATTTGAGGATCTTAATAATAGCATTTGTATAGTGATTTAAGTTTGGCAAGATATTTTATAATTATTATTTCATTTTGTCTTCACAACAATTGTGAGCAGTAGGTTGTAAAGCCATGCATGAACAGCTTTCCAGAGGATGGCTGCAGTGAACATCTTTCAAGATTCTGATTACATAGTATAGTGAGCGCTCTATTTATTCAGTAACAAATCAGAGTAAAACATTCACAAAAAATCAAGATACAGCATTCAGAATGTTATAATTGATCACAGAAAATCAAAATACAGCATTCACAAAGACATAATAACTCAACAACTTATCACTAAAATGGCCACATAGTTTTCACCAAAGTGGTCACATAGTTATGAACAAAGTACAATCATTTAGTCAATCAATCACTTAGTAACTCAATCATTCAATCATAAAGTACAAAAGGTTAAAGTTCTCCACCCATGGGGCACACTAAGTTACAAACCAGTCACTATTCAATCCTCAGTCACTACTCAGTCATCAGTCACTACTCAGTACCCTCTTAAGGAGCAATGGGAAATACACAGGCCATCCATCCCCTTAATCACAAGTAAATCACAATTTCATCACTACTCAGTACCCATGGAGAGGTCTTTTCATCTTGACTCAGGGCAGGCTTTCAGCTTCCCTGTCCCCTTCCATGGTCCCAGCTCCTACCTGGATTCACCAAACTGTCACCTGGGTTTAAAGGCAGACAATTTCCAGTTCCTTGTCCAACTCTCCATGCAGTTCGAGTTCCATGCTGAAGCTCACAATGTCCAGTCCACCTTAAATCCTTCACAGTCTCTGTTCCTGGGAAGTCAAGGCTTAACAAAGTCACAAATAGGTTCATACAAAGTACCGACATCACAGTCATGCTTCCTCCATCTTCTGCACCTCTGGCTGGCCCTTGGAAATCCTCAGCAGCCTCAGCAGCTCCAGTTGGCCCTCTGAAGTCTTCAGCAGCTTTATTCCCAAAATCAAAATCACTTTCTCCCATTCTCAAAATAAAAATAACTTTCTCCATAGAACTTCCAGTCCAGCAGCAGCAGCCCAGCCTTCAGGTGCTCATCCCAAGAAGTTCTGACTTTCCCAGCTGGGGTTTTTCCTTATATACAGTATTGCTCCTCCCTGTTCAGCCCCTTCCTGTTACATCAGTGACAGAGGTTTATACTTTCTGTTTCTTTAACAGAGACTTAATTTGAATCTAGGTGCTAAGTACCTCTCAGCTTTTCAATACAAAGGGATCTTCAAATTTCATTACCATTACATAGGTGCTGTTGTTACCTCCATTTAGGGGTGAGGAAACTGAGGACCAGAGTGGTTAAGCAACTTGATTAGAGTCACACAGCTAATGTCCGTGGTTGAATTTTAACTCCTGTATCAATACTGTCACCAATACTGTCACAATACTGTCACCTAGTTGCTCTTCCTGAAGAGAAAGGAAATGGATTTTCTAAGGAGGAAAAAGCTACTTGTCCTCCAAAGAAAGATACAGTAAAGTCATGGAAACTATCACAAGGGAATTCATTCAGCAGAGGTCACAGAAAGAATGAAAGAGTAAAAGGAATTGATGATTGATACCCTGCTGAAGATTACTGAGCAGACTGAGAGGTGGTTTTTTCAGAATGAGATTTGGACTTCTGCTCCATGGTTTAAAATATACAGATGATAGTTTATTGACCAGAAATGGAGTATAGCTAACAAAATAGTCAGAAAATTCAAAAGGCTTTAAACCACAGAGTTTGGGGTAAGGGAAAGACTATCTATGTACAGAGTCCCCAAGTTAGATACTAGAGAATCTGTCAGTAAGTTAATAAACATTTATCAAGTGCCTATGTGCCAGGTACTATGGTAAGTACTGGGGATACAAAGAAAGGCAAAGGACAGTTTTTGCCCTCAAGAACAGTCACAACAAATGAGGGCAGATTGTTTATACATCCAGTTTGCCAGGGCCAAATAAATCTAAGAATAGAGCTAGTAATAAAACCATTTGACCTCAAATGTCAATACAGAAATGCCCAAAGATTGGACAACAAGCAAGGTTCTAACACAAAAAGGCAAATTTGACTTCACAGGAATCTGATAAAAGCCATGACTTTATTATGAGAGTGTTTATGTCTTCTTCAGAAGCAACAGGATGGGTAAAAAGGGGTTGGGTGAGGTAGCATTGTATTTTAAAGAGGTAAACTTAAGTGAAGAAATCCAGGAACCAGAGTGGCGGGAGGATGGTGAAAAGTATTTGAGGGAAGGTCATTGGTGAAACAGAAATGATTTTATCTTTGAAATATACTACAGACTGCTTGGACAGAAAGAAATATATGAGGAATTTGGGAAACAGTTGACAGACTTGATACAGAGGCATGATATACTACTACAGCAGTCATGGAGAATTTTCATTCCATACATCTGCTGGAGCACCTTTGCCAAAAAGGGGACAGTAAATCACAATGAGAGCAGCATTTAGTAATAATTTAATTATTTAAAAAATAAAAGAACAAAGTAAGGTAAATTAAAGGAACAAAGTAGGGTAAATTCTACCCTGCATCTGATTTTTACTAATAGTAACTCATTGCTATAGTAGAAATGGTGGGAAGCTTGGGAGGAAGTCACCACTCCTTTCTTGAATTTGTGACAAATGAGAGGAAATCTGGGAATAGTATGGCATATACCCTTTGTATCAGGGAAACAAATTTCAAAGGGTTTAGAGGAAATATAAGTAGCATCCTATGGTCTAGAATTCTATACAAGATAGAAGCCTTGAAAGGATGGGAGACGTACAGGAAAGAAATTAAAACACAAAGAGAAACAATCCCAGTGAGAAGGGAAAATGGCCTATTGATGAAGAGATTTCTGGGGAGTGCAGGAGACTAACCAATTAAGATTTAGAAAACCAGGTAACAGAGGATGACTAGGTGAGTATTTAAATTAAATATCAAAAAAGAGATAGGACTGCTTCTTGCAGTAGATGGAATGATGATAACAGAGCAGATAGAAGACAGAACTGTTCAACTCTTTTGCTTGTCTTTTCTTGGCCAAGAAGAACGATCTTTGATCTAAAAATTATGGAACAAAAATAATTACCACAGGGTTGATACCTATGATAATTATAGACATAATAAAAGAGGTTCTAGGTGCCCATGGTGATTTCAGGTTACCTGATCCAGATGAACTTCCTTAGGTCCTGAAATAACTGGAAGATTTGTGACTGGTGAATTACCATCAGTGATCACTGAAAGACATCAGAAAATAGGATTAATGCCACAAGATTTAAAAGACCAAGTATTTTCAAAAAAAGGAAGAGAACAGAGCCTATAAACTGTGAACTGGAATTAAATTCTGGGGTAAATTCTATAAAAATTGTGAGCATCTGAAAATGGAATGATTTCAAGGAACTAACATGTCTTCACCAAGAGCAAGTCCTGCCAGATTCACCTTGTTTCCTTTATTAATGAGACTTGACTAGCAGATAAGGGGAATTTTGTGATTATAATTTCATTAAATTTTGGAAAGCTTTTGATAAAATATCTCATACCATTGTCCTGGAGGACATGGAGACTTGTGGATTAGACAACACAAATAGATGGATTCAAAACTGGTCAGATGACCAGATACAGAGAGGAATTGTTAATGATTCAATGTCAACATGGTGGGAAAGAGTTCTTCAGTGGACCCTCCCCTCAACACCCTTTAACCCCTGAAAATCCATGCTTTGTCTCATGTTGTTGAACATTTTTCAACCATGATAGGGATAAGGGCAGAGATCATGCTCACCAAATCTGCAGAAGATACTGAAGAATAACTAACACATTGGATAACAGAGTCAAACTTCAAAAGTATCTTGAAAATCTAGAGCATTGGGCTAAATCTAAAAAGAGGAAATTATCGTGTTGATCTCTTGGCATTCCTTGCAATCTTACATTTTTAAGTGAACAACAAAATCTTACTACCAATTGAAATGGAAGACTGGTCTGAATTAATATCTAAATTGTGGAAGATGTCTTTTTAAAATTTATTGTTTATTTATTTTTAGCTTCCTTTAAAAAAAATTCTCAGTTCCAAATTCTCTTCCTCCCAATCCACCCCCCATCCACTGAGAAAGCAAACAAAATGTTCATGTGGGAGGTGGCTAGGTAATGCAGTGAATAGAACACTTGCCCTGGAGTCGGGAGGAGCTGAGTTCAAATCCGGCCTCAGACATTTAACACTTAACTAGCCATGTGACCTTGGGCAAGTCACTTAACCCCAATTAACCCACCCTCCCCTCTCCAAAAAAAGCAAAAATAAATTATTAAAATGTTCATGTGAAATCAAGCAAAACATATTTCCATATTGGCCATATTGCAAAACAAAACAAAACAAAACAAAAACTAAAGAAAAAATATGCTTCAATTTGTACTTACAGTTCATCAGTTTTCTCTCTGGAGGTGGATAGCATTTTAAAAATCATGAGTCTTTTGGAATTGTCTTGGATTATTGTACTGATTAGAGTAGCCAAGTCATTTGCTGTTGATCATCATTACGATATTGTTCCTGGGCACAATGATCTCCTGGTTTGTCTTCAGTTTGCATCAGTTCATAAAGGTCCTTCCATGTGATTTTCCCCCCCTGAAACTATTACCCTCATCATTTCTTATAGCACAATAGTATTTTATCACAATCGTGTGCCACAACTTTTTTAGTCATTTCCCAATTGATGAGCATCCTCTCAATTTCTAATTATTTGCCACCACAAAAAGAGCTGATATCAATGTTTCTGTGTGTATAGGTCCTTTCCCTTTCCCTTTTTTGTTTAAATCTTGTTAGGGAACAGACCTAGTAGTCATATTGCTGAGTCAAATATACACAGTTTTATAGCTCTTAGGGGTTTAATTAAAAATTGTTCTCCAGAATGATTGAATGAGGTCACAACTCCGCCAACAGTTTATTAATATACCTATTTTTCCTCATCCCCTCCAGCATTTGTCATTTCTGAGAGGTATGAAGTGGTACCTCAGAGTTGTTTTAATTTACATTTCTCTTATCAATAGTGATTTAGAGCATTTTTTCATATGATTATAGATAACATTGATTTATTCTTCTGAAAACTGCCAATTCATATCCTTTGACCAACAATCAATTGGATTATGTATCTAATTTTTATAAGTTTTACTCAGTTTCATATTGTAGTAACAAACATGAGCCCACAGAGGGTGGGCTGCTAGCACAAGTTCTTTGATTTGCTTTTCTAAAGGAAAGACAGCTTCAAAGGGGTCAACATTCTAACTTTAATTAAACATATATAAGTCATTCACTAGTTCAGGGGAAAGGTCAACACTATGAATGTGGAGAAAATACAAGCAGAGAAACATAGAGAGATTAGCATAGAGATCTAATAGACAGGGCTCCAACTGTCTAAACAAAGTAATAGATACATAATCACCAGACCAGAGAGTGCAAACATCTGGGGGGCTCCTTAACAATGGCTACTCAGAATCTTGTCTGGCCAAATCAAAAAGAAACATTGTTCCCATGAATGAGCCTCAAAATAAAATACCAACTTCCTAATATATATAAATTTCAGCTAACAAACTCAGAGCCAAAGGCATCACAACCTATGTGACTCAGAACAGCTATGAATTACCAGGGTTCAAAGGAGATTTATCCTTCAAATGTTTACAATTTAGCATGAGCCTGGGAAACTGAACTCCAGAAAGGAAAACAGCAAAATTCCTACCTTGCTTGCACTTACACACACACATATGTGAAATTAGATCTTTATTAGAGAATTTTGCTGTATAAATTTTTGATATTATTTCATTGTCTAGGGTGCCTTTTTAGCATAATATAATTTCCCTGATTATATCTTTTAATTAGGTCTATTTTTGCTTATGCTTTGTCTGAGATCATGATTGTTACCCCTGCCTTTTTCCTGTTATAGATTCTGCTCTAGCCCTTTATTTTAAGTCTGTGTGTGTGTCTTTCTATTTTAAGTATATTTTTTGTAAACAACATATTATCCTTTCTGCAATCTGCTTCCGTTTTACGGGTGAGCTCATTTCATTCGTATTTACAATTATGATTACTGTGTATTTCCCTCCACCCTATTTTTTTCTGTTTATCCTTCTCTCTCTCTGCCTCTCTTTGTCTCTCTCTCCTTCTTTGTGTCTCTATCTCTCTCTGTCTCTGTCTCTCTCTTTATCCTGTCTGTCCTCAAAAGTCTGTTTTGCTTCTGACTACTGTTTCCCTTAATCTGCCTTCCCTTTTATCATCCCTCCTTCATATTCCTTATCACCTTACTCTCTTATTTCCCTGTTGAGTAAGATAGATTTCTATACCCAACTGAATGTGTGTGTATATGCATATATGTATATACACACATATACATATACATACATATACATTTATTCCATCTTTGAACCAATTTCATTGAAAATGAGGTTCAAACATTTCTCACCCCTAATTTCCCCTTCCACTATAAAAGCTTTTCCTTGCATGCCTCTTTTATGTGAGAAATTTTTTCCCGTTCTAACAGCTCCCTTACCGTTTCTCTTAGTGCCTCTATCTTTCTCACTGCTTTATTTTTTTAGGTCATTTTGACATAATTGACTCCTATTCATGCCTTCTATATATGAAGACTGTTCCAATAATAAAGTTTTTAGGAGTTACATATAAAACAACTTGCCATATAAAAATGTAAACAGTTTAATTTTGTTAAGTTTCTTATGATTTCTCTTTCATGTTTACCTTTTTATGCTTCTCTTAAGTCTTGTGTTTGAATGTCAAATTTTCTATTCATTGCTGGTATTTTCATCAGGGATGCTTGATAGTCCTCTAGCCCATATGCTCTGCTATACCCATTTTTAACCCCTGAAGGATTATACTCACTTTTGCTGGGTAGGTTATTCTTGGTTATAATCCTAGATCTTTTGCTTTCTGGAATATCATATTCCAAGCTCTCTGATCCTTTAACATAGAAGCTGCTAAATCTTGTGTGATCCTGACTATGTCTCCATGACATTTTAATTGTTTCTATCTGGCTTATTGCAATAATTTATCCTTGATCTGGGAGCTCTAGAATTTGACCTATAATATTCCTAGGAGGATGAGGCCTGAATTAAAGGACTCAAATTTTGTCCCTGGATTTCCTTGTTTGGGATAGGCTTGTAGACTGATTAGAGCTATCTAAGTCTAAGAAAAGCTGTGGGTGTGTAGTCCTTGTGGTAACTGTACAATATAGATGACTTTATTCCTTCTGCAGCCATGAGTATGAGTAAAGAATCAAAGACTGGTATATCATACTTACCTGATTGACTCTATTATGCCATTTTCATGCAATTGGGATCCTAGGAACCTCAGTAGCAAAAGAAGGAAGAGTATCTTGGGAGATAGGGGCTGATCCAAGAGAGTAAGTGTACAGATACTTTTATCTCAAGACTCATAAGGCAAATCCTGTCACCCACGGAAGCGGTTACAGCTGGGTAATAGAGGAAGTGAGATCTCCGAGAACCAGAGAGTGTATCTGCTGAGTGGTCTCTGTAGTGGGTGAAGCAGATAAGCTTCAGAATGCACATGGAATTGCCAGTATCTGTTCCTTATTATTGAATGGTATCAGGCAGCTAGGCAGCAGTGCTCCTTGGTCAGCTTAAACTGAATTCTCCTAGGTAGTATTGCCTAAAGGCCATGGAGGCTTTCATTTGGTGCTCTTAATATATTACAGGTATCAACTGGACTCATGGTCTGTAATTTCTCATTCTTATTAAATGTGACTGGTCCACTACTTTTTCTGGCATGTATGTATAATAATAACAGTCCAATGCTTGGCCCAATGGCCGGACCACTGCATCATCTCCTTCACTGAGAAGAGTCTTTCTCAGCTTAAGGCCCACTCATGGACTGGATTCTGTAGGTGGGAGAGCATGGTTTTCCAAAATAAAGATTGTGCTTTTTTCTTTGTGCTGTTTGTCTCTTTATGTCCCAACCTGGGAGCCACTTGAGAAAATTACTTAAAGCTTATGTCTAGGGCAGGGGTGAAGAACCTGCAGCCTTGAAGCCACATGTGACCCTCTAGGACCTCAAGTACGGCCCTTTGATTGAATCTAAACTTTACAGAACAAATTCCCTTAATGAAAGGATTTGTTCTGTAAAACTTGGACTCAGTCAAAAGGTTGCATCCAAGGACCCAGAAGCCACATGTGGCTTTGAGGCCACAGATTCTCCACCCCTGGCAGAGTCTCCTCACAAGGGAAAATAGAAAGATACTTAATGTATAAGATAAATTAAATATGGGATGATTATTTGTCTATACAAAAAAATTACTTAACACACATACATGGGAGTATATGCTGTAACCAGCTCTACATTGTCTTTTAAGGGCAGATTGTTAAATTTTCAATGTGAGTATTTGTATCTCATTAATTAGCAAACACTATAAATCAGGGCTGGACTTACTGTCTTATTGATTTGTCAAGATTAAAGAAAGGGATAGAGAAAATGTGAACAAAGCAGATTAAAACAAAAAGGGTGTCATGTATACATTTCCCCACCCCCTGAGAGCCAGTTGTTAGACATGTGCCAGCACTCCATAGCACAAAACCCACAAGTTCCATTGGCAGAAAACCTTAAACAGACAACAACAGTCACAAAACTATCATTATAATCTCTTAGGAGGTTGCTACTTAGAACAAAGACATGGTGTAGTTTGCAGAACTGCTGAAGAAGATTTTTGTATTTTACCTCCACTCTGTTCTGTTCAAACATTCCTTCTAGGTTCATGTTGTCTGGCAAACTAAGCCAGGGCTTGAACTTGTCTCCCTTTGGTAGTTGTATTCTTTCCCAGGAAGTGTGTAAGGGATGTAGGGGACACCTCCCATTACATACCCAGCACTGACTGAGGAACCTAGGAACTTTAAGGTCTTAGGCCTCCGAGTCTTGACACATCCTTTTTTCAGGTCTCTGTGTGGTCACTCAAAGCAGAAAAGACTGTCAGAGGCATCAAAGTCCAGGCCCAGCTCACCTAGCAGAGCCCCCACTCCCAGTGACATGTTGGGAGTATCTGTCTTACTGAGAGGTCAGAAAAGGCTGCCTGTCCCTAATGAAGTCCCAGAGTTGCATAATGCCCCTTAAAGAGTCAGTAGAAGAGACTAATCTGGAAGCTATCTGACAGCACTCTGGTTCCACTTTCCTCCCTCCTCCTGACTCCCATCCCATAGGTGCTTGACTAAGGGAAAGCCCAGGTTTTTTGTGTCATACCAAAGCACCAAGTCCTTCTGCGCTGAGCCACAATGTCCTTGGAAATTGCATGAGAGGGCAGCTAGATGGCACAGTAAATAAAGTACCAGCCCTAGAGTCAGGAGGACCTGAGTTCAAAATCCGGCCTCAGACACTTAACACTTACTAGCTATGTGACCTTGGGCAAGTCATTTAACCCCAATTGCTCCTCCAAAAAAAAAAAAAGTTGCATGAGCATACATTCTATAAGATAGCTCCTTCGGGCTCATCTGTACACATGTTCCACAGGGTTCAACCCTGTTCCTCCTCTCTTTTTGATGTCTTTTATGACACTTATAATAGCCTTCTGTTCTGAAATAAAAAAGAATATTAAGTATTTTTAAGCATTTGTCAGAGGGACTAGAAAAAGTCATTCTCTTTGGAGTAACTGGTATGTGGTCAGACACAGAAACAGAGCATGAGGTTTTCTAAGTTCTTTGAATCCTGTAGTTCTATCCAAGGTCACATAGCCTCACTCTAATATTCTCGGCAAGTTCCACTGATATCACAGTGGGGTGACATTCAAGATGGTATCACAGAAGTAAAGCTTGGTCATAGGACTCCCAATCACTAAGCCCTCCTTATCTCCCATGCAGAAGTACAAACTTGGCAACCTTTTTGCATTTGTTGTTTTTGTGGGGAAAAAAAAATCAGTTCACAATGCTCTACCTTCCTGTAGCGCCAATGCAATATTTACAGTGCCCATGATCACGATAAAGACTGTGACAATAACAGCACATGACCGTCAATCACAAAATATAACAGAGTCTCCAGGTAGAGGGCAGAATTGAAGCATTTATTTAGATACCAGAAAACTGAATCCCAAAACCAGTAAGCTGCTTCCATCATAGTAACAAAGATATTAAGAAGTCATAATAATGCTGAGAGCCACAACATCCTTTAGCCTTCCCACAAACCAATAAAAGATCAGTATTTACTCATAAACCTCTCTATCTCCTTGCCTCAACCTCCTCTCTCTCCCACCCTCTTGCTAGCTCTGGCTACCAGCTTCCTGTGGGCTCTGCTTCCCTTCAGTAAACTTCTCCCATCACAGGCTCCATGTGATTGCATTCATCCTTTTAGGGGGCAGAGTTTACTTTCAAAGCAAGGGATGTCTTCAAATTCCCCTCTAGGTCTATTAAGGGTCAGGGATGATCATCAAATTCCCATTCCCATTACACTTCCTCCTTCCCCTCCCACCCCAAAAGTTTATATGAAGAAGAGGTGTTCGTAATCAGAAGCAAGAGAAAAGTTATGTGATCAGATTTCTAGGTTTGTGATTTCCTGAAGAATTTTTCAGAAATCTTTTAAGTTATTACAATCTGCTTTAGTAAACAGTTAGTGTCATGTAAAGCCCCAAGATTTCTCCTACCTTTTCCCTTCCTCTCTAATACACACACACAAGCACACACACACACACACACACACACACACACCACACAAACACACACATACACACCGCAGACTCTTTTACAATCTGGCTTGATTGATTGAGTGGCCCGAGCTTTGTAGATATGCCTGCCCTCAGCTCTGTCTTAAACCTTAAGGGATATGCAACAGGGTGAGATTTTAATGTGATCATGGCATTACCATGTGGTCTATCAACCATCATTGGCAGCATTTGAGAGAGCCTTGAAGGGGTTTTAATTGGCAAAAGCTTTAGCAAAATTTGCAAATTAGAGATCTGCCGGCTGATGTTATGACAATGTCTAAATACTATCAGTGTCATTTTAAAATGATCTTTTGTCAATACAACACTCTTTTTAATTAGCCCAGAAAATGTGGGTCCCGATAGGAAACGGCACATAGTTTCAGTAGAGTTGTTTCTAGGTTTGTGGGGTGGTTGGCCTATTGTTAGATTCTGCTTCATATTTCATTTAGAAAAATAAGAAGAAATATAGCTGTTGAAGTTATCTATACCAGGTCCATTTTGGACATGCAGTCTAGGGTCAAGGTCTTCTCTGAAATATGATCCTAAAGACAACACCATGGAATTTAGACTGAACCAATATTCCCCAGAACATTACTGAATGACTAATATGCGGATTTAAGCTGGAAATGTCTTTTAGGATGTATATCAGCATGATGTGGTAGAAAGAGCCGTTGGCTGGGAGTCAAGAGAGCTGGGTTCTAGTTACAGCCCTAATTGGCTTGGCAACAAATAATATAGAATTTTGTATGCAAAACGTTTTCACATATCTTATTTCATTTATACTTGTAACAATGAAGTAAACTGGACATGTACTATTACATGTATTTCATTCATTATATATTATATTTTATAGGGGGAAAAGAATGCCACCCAGCCTCAGAGTGGTTAAGTGACTCATCCGAAACCACACATCTAATAATTAAAACCACTGATAGAAAATGGTCTTTTGATACTATGGCCCTCTCAGGAACACAAAGGCTCATGATAAAATGAGATGAATAATGAATGCTGAGGGCAGCAAAGAGAAATATTTTACATATGATGCATGCAACAGGAGAGTCAAAGAGGAATTGAGCACTTAGAGGAAGATAGAAAAATGATAATAAATCACAGAGGGGAAGCAGAATGAGTGCATTCCCTTTTCTTATTCTTCTTTCCTTCTTTTCTTTCTTTGTTTTCTTCCCTTCTTCATTCCTTTCTTCCTTTCTTTTCTTCATTCCATCTTTCTTTTCTCCTTCCTTCCTTTGTTCCTTCTTTTGTTCCTTCCTTTTTTCCCTCCTTCCTTCCCTCCCTCCCTCCTTCCATCCCTCCCTCCCTCCTTCCCTCCCTCCCTCCTTCCCTCCTTCCTTCCTTCCCTCCCTCCCTCCTTCCTTCCCTCCCTTCCTCCCTCCCTCCTTCCTTCCTTCCCTCCCTCCCTCCCTCTTTCCTTCCTTCCTTCCTTCTTTCCCTCCCTCCTTCCTTCCTTCCTTCCTTCCTTCCTTCCTTCCTTCCTTCCTTCCTTCCTTCCTTCTCTCTCTCTCTCTCCCCTCCTTTTTCTTCTTCTTCTTCTTTTTCTTCTTTTCCTTCTCCTTCTTAACAGGAACATGAACCCAAGACAAGCCAGTAGTTGGTAAGAGAGAATCTAGCTCTTCTCAATCGGTTTAAGCCATAAGGATACAGGTGCAGGAAGTGAAATCAGTTGGGGGTTGGTTACTGACTGACCATCAGGGATCTGAGAAGAGTTGTAGAGAACAGGAAAGGTCCTGAAAGATTAGAAATAAACAAATGTCCTGATCTTCAAAAGGCAATGAATTCTTTAAATTATAAGGTCATAGGACGAAAACTGGAAAATACTTGAGATGCCATCTGGTCTGATGCTCTCAGACTGGGTAAGGAAAGCAGGTAAACCTGTAATATTACTATCAGGTTGCCTCAATAAGATCTTTGACTTCTCAACATAGATACATCCCAACATTCACAAAGGAAAAACCAAAAGGAGAAGTAGCCTATTATATAGGCCATGATAGAGTTGCATGGGCAGCCCTTTGCACTAGTACATCAGTACATATCTTGCATAGGCCCTGCAGATGGATAATACACTAAGCCAAGAATTGAGTAGGAGGAAGGGAACAGGTGAAATTATACTTGGAAAACTGTGGAGCTCTTTCAGTGATCCCAAGCTGTTTCCTGACCAAAACAGGTAAATAATGCCCCACTCCCCCACCCCCAACATTGTACTTTTGATACTAATATTATCCTAGTGGTGCTATATAGCTATGGGTCATGAAACACAACAGTCTCCAAAGAAACACAATTCCAGGTGACCCAAAGGAGGCGGCAACACATAATGCATATATGCAGCAATAGTTTGTCCATGGGAAGTAGTATAAAATAAATTACTCAAGAAATGTATGATTAGAAAAAGAAATGGATAGGTATATCAGAACAAGTTATAACAGATAGGTAAGACAATCTGAGTGCTGCAGTAGGACATTAAAAGATAGCAAAGAAAAGCCTCCAGTTTTTTGAGTAGATATTCTATGGAAGATTTATAGGAGAATTTAGACAAGAATTCTACAGAATAATAAGGTATAAATGAGTTGTCATCTGCACCAATGATGGAATGATTATGACTCAGTGATTGTTGGACTATTGAAATATTCCCAAAGTTGGGATGGTTTCTGGGGACTCTTCAAAAAGAGCAATGATTATGGACAGTCAATGCCTTGTCATTCAGAGAAAGTCATACCCCACTGACTCCATTTTTGTTTTTTGACAGGCTTAGTTTACTGATGGATCAGGGGAATATAATATACCTGAATTCCAGAAAGTCATTAGACCAGAAATTTTTCACTTATTTTGTGTCATGGGTCACTTGGGAGTCTGATGAAGTCTAATGGACCTTGTTTCAGAACAATACTTTTAGATGTATAAATAAAATACATAGGATTATAAAACAGATCAATTATAGTGAAATAAAGCTATCAAAATATTAAAAAGACAAGTTTATGAATCTCATGTCAAGAGCACTTACACTAGACAAAGTCTCTCATGATATTTTTGTGGACACGAGGAAGGGATATGACTTCAGTCAGTCAACCAACAAGAATGTATTTACTACACACCTATTCTGTGCAAGACACTGAGCTTATTGCTGGGAATACAAAAATAAAAATTGAATTGAAGCAATTCCCATTCTCTAGGAGTAGGGATTTACATTTTCTCAGGGAGAAAACCTTTACCTATACAAATATATATCAAATAAATATGTACAGCATACAACATAATTAATAAATACTTATCAATGATGGCAGCTAGATAGAGTAGGTAGAGTTCTGGGCCTTAAATCAGGAAGACTCTTTGTGAGTTCAAATCTGGCCTCAGACATTTGCTAGCTGTGTGACCCTGGGCAAGGGGTCACTTAACACTGTTTGCCTTGGTTTTCTAGTCTGTAAAATGAATGGGGGAAGGACATGGCAAACCACTCCAGTATCTTTGTAAAGTTTCCTTATAAAGAAAACCCCAAATGGGTTCATAAAGAGTGGGACATGACTTAAAAACAATCACTTTATTATTAATCACATTATTAATCACCTGTCTACAATAGTCCGGGCAGTGCATTAAGTTCTGGAATGAATGCATATAATAAATAATATCACAAATAAATAATATCACAAATACATATAATTAATATATATATAAAATGTGATATATAATAAATAAACATAATAAAAGGTAGGGTGGCAAGGAATTAGAATTTGAGGGGTTAGGCTTCTTTAAAAAAAAGGCTTCTTGTTGAAGGCTGTGGGATGGGTTATAGGCAGATTTGAACTCAGAGAGTGATAACTGATGCATACATGTCAACCTAAGGGTATAGGATTAGGACTCACCTGGGATCTGATTAGAATGGGCACTTAGTGCTAGAAGATAAAGGGTATTTTAGGTTTCTTCATTTTACAAATGATGAAATTGAGGCCCAGAAAAGTGACTTGCCCAATGTAACAGTAAAGTGGCAGATCTTTGGAGCGGCTAGGTGGCGCAGTGAATAGAGCACTGGTCCTGGAGTAATGAGGACCTGAGTTCAAATCCCACCTTGGACACTTAACACGTGCTAGCCGTGTGACCTTGGGCAAGTCACTTAACCCCAATTGCCCTGCCCTCCCCCCTCCAAAAACAAATAAAGTGGCAGATCCTCTGAAGCAAAATCTAATGTTCTTTTCACATTGCTTCCTGTGTTCCAGGGATCTGTACTTGGTACCGTTCAATTCCACTTTACAATTAATTAATCAGATGAAGGTATAGACAGAACGTTGATTAAGTTTGCAGTTGACAAGAAGCTGAGATGGACAATGGAATAGGGATCCCAAAAGATCTTGACATTCTAGAATAATAGGCCAAATCCAATAAGATGAAATTTAATAGGAATAAATGTAAAGTCTTACACTTGGATCCAAAAAGAAAATCAACTTCAGAAGTACGGGATGGGGAAAGTATGCTCAGAAAGCAGTTCATATTTAAAAAAATACTGCAAGTGTTAGCTAATTGCTAGTTCAGTATGAGTTAGCTGTGTGGTATGGTAGCCAGAAGATCTAAGGCAATTTAAGGCAACAATCACAGAAAGAAATCATATAGTATGACTCTCTAGAGTATGTATATTACATAGTATTTCTCTCCCCTGCCCTGGTCAAACGGTACCTGGAATGTGGAGTTTAGGTCCTAGCACCGCATTTTAGGAAGTATATTGATAAGCTGGAGAATATCCATAAGAAAGGAACCAGGATGATGAGAGAACCAGAAAGGAATTCTCAGAATGATCTGTTCTGGTAACTGAGCTTATCTTGTTCAAATAAGAGAAGATGTGAGGGAGGGGATGGCGTAAAAATCATTCCTAGGTATTTAAGTGACTGCCAAGATAGGGGCTTTTTTTTTCTCAACCCCATGTGTTAGAACTAACAGCAATGAGTGAAGGTTGCAAAGAATGGATTTTGACTTGGGGGAATCTTAGGGAAAGCCTAACGATTAAAACTATCCCAAAGTGGGAAGGAATGCCCTGTAAGGTTGTGAACTCCCCATCAATGGAGTCTTCTAGGTGTTTTGGATGATAGAACTGGTATAAGAAAGTTACCATCAAGCGTAGATTGGATTAGACAACTTCTGAGATCACTCCCAGCTCTGAGAGGACATGACTTTTCAGTGTGGTGGTCTTCTCTGGTTCTTACCTGCTTCATTTGTGAAGTAATTGGCTCTACAAGATAACTTCCAAGTTCTCTAATAATACTGAATCTTTTGATTCTGTAATTCTGGCTGTCCTTAGCCATGGGCTATGCCAAACAAAGGGGCGTGTTTTGTTGCTGCTTACATTGGTATGAAACCAAGAATGCCATCCTCTGGAGGGTGCCAAATGGATCCTTTGCTTACTGATGATGTGCCCACATAATATATTTATACACATATGTGTATATAGTAATACATATATGTGTATTTATAAATGTGTGTATAATATACACACATAATATCTATATATGTATATGTGTGGGTATATGATATATACTTATATGTGAATGTATGTGTATATGTATAACACAAATATATTTTATATATACATATACGTATGTCTGTGTGTAGATGTAGATGAATGTATGAATATCATAGCATATTAGCTCCAGTCCCTAGACCATTTGTCCTTGCTTGCCAGACTGGCACTGAGCCGTGCATGACAACCCTTCTCTCTCACTCACTCACTCACTCACAGAAGTAGATGCTGCCAGCCAAAAAGAAAACCACCTTCTTCTGCTCCAGATACATTGGCAAGCCACTCGGGTGCTCAACACCCTGTGGGTGCTCAATCACTGTTTACTGACTGGCTGCCTGACTGACAGAAGCAGAGCTGTCCCTTCTTTACTCTTTCATAGGATATCCGTAGAGGGGTCAATTCATTTGAATGTGAAGTAAATATGAGATTCTGAACAAATTCTTGGCTCTGACCAAGTGTGCTAAAAATGCATCAAGGAACATTTTTTTTCTGGTATGAATTTCTGCCCCAAAGCATGAAATTCAACTCAAATTCAGCTCAGACTGTGGGACAGGATGCCAGACGGCTGTTAAAATGGGCCCCTTGCATTGCCTATTTCCTTTTAAAAATAATCTCTGACCTATCCACCTGGACTTCTGATGGCAGCTTTCCATTCACTCTCAACTTTTCTCCTGCCTCGCTAACTAAAAGAAAACTGTATTTAAATTGAGGAATGTCCCTATCCATGACTTGCCAACATAGTAGAAGGGTTGCAAGAATTACTGAATTTTGGCATTAAAAAGGACCTTAGGGGTTGTCATGATACAGGAGGAAGATAGTGGCATTTGGCATCAGAAAACTAAGTTTCATCAAATCTTGGCTCTTCTTACTACTTGTGTGATCTTAAGCAAGTTATAGACTTCTTTGGGCCTCAATTTTCTCAACTAAAAAATGCACAGGTTTCTAAGGTAACTTCCAGTTCTAAATCTGGGCCTAGGTGCTTTCATTTGTGAAGCAAGTATGTTCTTATATTCAGATGAGAGTACTAAAACTTACTCCGAGTTACATAGTCAGTTAATAATGTAGTGGAGATTAGAACCAAAGGTTCCTGGGTTCAGCTCAGATGTTTGCTTGATTGTGCCATAATAGAATTGAAAAGAAGACAGAGTTAGGATTTTGGCAATCTTACTTTTTCTGTTTTCAGCAGTTCCAGAGCCTTTTCATACTTGTGAGATTTTACAGCTAGAGAAAATTGTATCCCATCCCCTCACTTTCCAAACAAGTGGTGATGTGACTCCTTTGTTGCTTGTATCCTCTCTCTGCCCCCTGGGCTCTGCTGGACTCTGAGTTCCTTGAGAGCAGGCACTGGTTTTTGGTCTTCTTTATATCCCCATAAGGCTTAGCACAATGCCTGAAACAAAATAGGTGTTTAATAAATTCTTGTTGACTCAACTTAGATAGTAAATAGAAGACAGAAGATTCAAACCTACTTATGTTATGTCCAAATATCTGTTATCCATGCACTGCATCGTAGCTGTTTCCACCTGAGGCTAAGAAATACTGGCTTTGCGGTAATACTTGCACTTAATAAAGTGTTATCATTTATTCCACATTAAACCATGCTGTCTGCAGAGGGGCTCAGTGCCATAGTCTCCTATGCTATTTTTTTTTGGGGGGGGGTCAACTTTGGCTAACTATGACACTGTGGAGCTGTGCTGGCTTTACATATAGACGTGGTAGGTTGTTGTTAGGTGCTAGGATTTGAGGGTATCTGAAAGATCCTCTGCTCTAAAATATCCTTTCATCAAATCCATCAGAGTGCTGGAATTCCTATCATTAGCAATATATTGCTTGACATTGAGACACTGAGTTCAATGAAAATAACCCTGAGAGAAATAAATGATATGACTCATTATTACCTTAGCAAGGATTAGTACAATAGAGGGTAAGTTCCTTGAGGACAGGGACTTTTTCATTTTTGTCTTTGTATCCCAAGCACCTAAACACTGATTGGTACATAGTAGAACTGAGATAGATAGAGCTTTAATTAAGTGCTTACTATGTATGCTGTGCTAAGTGCTGGGGATATAAACACGAGTGATAGTCTCTGTGCTCAAGCAACTTTTATTCTAATGGTCAGGGAAGAAGATAACACAGGAAAGGGAGATGGAAAGTCAGGGAGAGAGGGAGGGGAAAAAGGAGGAAAAGGAGTCTGGAGAGAATCTAAGCATGAATGACTTTCTTAAAATGGTGGCCCCAGGAAAGAAACCTCCATCAAAGAGGAGAGCTTCAAAATGGAGGTTTCTCCAGAGTGGTAACAGAACAAGCAAGAAGAAGGAGGAGAAGGAGGAGGAGAAGAAGGAGAAAGAAGAGAAGGAGGAAGAAGAGAAGAAAAGAGGAGGAGGAAGAGGAAGAGAGACAGAGAGGGAAAGAGAGAGAGGGAGAGAGGGAGGGAGGGAAGGAGAGAGAGGGAAAGAGAGGGAGAGAGAGAAAAAGAAAGAGAGAGAGAGAGAGAGAGAGAGAGACAGAGAGAGAGAGAGAGAGAGAGAGAGAGAGATGCTTCTTGATTGCTTGATTTTTAAGGTCATTAGATCATAGAAATTATCTAGTCATACCCTCTCACTTTGTGGATAAGGAGACTTAGGCCCAGAAAGGGAAAGATGAAAGCTATGTATGGTAAATTAATGGCATAGCTAGGGCTCAAACCTATCTCCTGACTCTTCCTAGACCTGCTCCACCAGAGCAGAAGTTGGACTGGTTTGTCTCAAAGTTCCTTTGCCAGTTCTAAATCTAGGATCTCTGGCCAAAAACAAATGTCTGATCTGCCAAGTAAAGCCTCAAGAAAGGATAGCCTAAGACAGTTATATTTTCGTAGTTTGAATCAATCGCTTTTAAATAGATTAATTTTGTTTTTGTCATTGGAACCTGAGAGTGATAAGATATTGTTCAGATCAAATTCTTATTTATTAAGACAATAGAAACAGCTGGGAAAAATCATTTGGACCGTTTCATCCAACAAATCAGATCCCCGTCATAGCACTCTGATACTTTGGTCACTGGTTAGCCTGAATCTACCTGAAAACAATCTATTCAGTGTCCTCTGAGGACCCAGTAACAGTTAAACTATTTCTGTTCTCAAGAGGACAGTAGGGGAATGCATTTGTTCTCCCCACCCCACTCTCTCAAAAAAGTTAGCAAGAAAGTGACCTATTGTTCATTGGATCTGGTTTTCCCAAGTTTCCAGGATCAAGGTGAAGATCAACTGAGTGCCTGGCCCTTAGTAGGCACTTTGAAAATGCTTGTTTCCATCCTTATTTACTGCTGCCTCCCTCCTTGGTTTAGAGACTATTGTGATAGCAATGTTAAGGTCCAGGATTCATCTTCTTTGTGGATCAGGTAGCCTGATTCAGTTCTCTGGCCATGTCTTGCCCACTTGCAGATGCATTTCATGGGTCATGTGAGAGAGAGTGTAGCTGGGCCAAAAATAATAGTACACATTTCTATTTTGTTTTAAGGTTTTCAGAATGCTTTTCCTATGACTCTGAGAAAGGTAGTAGTACATGTATTATTAATCCCATTTTACAGGTAAGGAAACTGTGGTTTAAAGTTGTGAAGTGACTGTCCATAGAAGGTGTTGGATATATTTCCAACCCAAGTCTCCTGATTCAAAGTTTAGCATTTCATTTTACACTTCCAATGAAAGTGCATGTCTACTCCTACTCCTGGAAAAACCAAATCAACCCAAACCCTCCAAGGGTGTGTGTCCCATTAACCTCATCTTTGTAAATGAAAGATAACCTAATTTTCCCATGTGAAAGAGGAAGATGAGTTCTAATGTGGGAAAAAATGTTGACCAGGGATATAATAAATTCCATTAAAGAATGAGACAACAACAACAAAGAGAATGAAACAAACGTTTTAAAAAAAGAAATATTTTTCTTGTTTGATTTATTTTGATTTTATATTACTCCTGTTTTCTAGTATATCCTTTTCCCCTTCATGTCCCAAAGATCCATCCCTTGTAACAAATGATTGGACCATTTCATTGTTCTACCAATACTGAATTGGTGAGGCTGGGTTTCCGTTACTCTCCAACATTGAGTATTCCCATATTTTCTCATCTTTGATAGTCTGCAGGATATGAGGTAAAATCTAAGAGTTGTTTAGATTTGCTTTTCCTTATTATTAGTAATTTAGAGTAGTCTTTCTGAGATTTGGTAATAGTTATAAATTCTTCTTTTGGGAATCGTTTGTTTATATCTTTTGACCATTTATCCATAGGGTAATGGCTATTATTCTTAGACATGTTTAGAGCATGGGTCACCTGGACTAACACACTCCATGGAAAGAATGACCATCTGTCCTTTCTTGGCTAATAATAATGTATACCTTGGTACACTGGGGCATACCTGGCCTAGGTCTTGTGTATGTAATGCTCTTGTTCTTATGTTTGTGTTAGTTCCCTATGTATCAGATTATTGCCATCAGGTCATTAGCAGAGACATTTGGTGCAAAGATTTTATTTCACAACTGACCGCTTTTTTTCCCCTTATTTTAGTTGCATTGATTTTGTTCCAGAAAAAGTTTTTCAATTTCATGCAGCTGAAGTTACCCAGGAAAATACTTTTCTTATCAAGAACTAGCAATAATAGTTAAAACATCATCATGCTATAACTAATAATAGCTCATATTTATAGAATTGCTAGTATCTATATGACACTTTAAGATTCGCAAATGCTTTATAAAAGTTACATCATTTGGTCCTCACTATAACCCTGTGAGGTAGGTGCTACTACTATTATTATTATTGGAAGAGAGTGAGACTGTGCAACTCTGCATCACTTAAATCCTATTTATGTATGACTCAAAAGACATCACCTGTACCATTTTAACCTATCTTGAAGTCCTGTGGTGACAGGCAAATGACAAAGCAGCAGAAAGAGACACTGGGAGCTGTAGTCATAACTCTGTACACAAGCAGCCCCAGGGCCATAGAGTCATCTTTTCACTCAAAGCAGCAATGGGATTCAGCCCCCTAGGTGTCTGAGCAGCCTTTTAAGGATCACACTGCTCACCTTCTGCTGTGAGGAAGGGGCTAGAAAAGGTGCCCTAAAAGTTGTCTGCTTACTTGACCCTGGTCTGATTACTATAGCAGGCAGGGATCCTACCCTGTGGTTGAAACACAAAAACTGTACAAAAACTTCTGCAAAGATGATTCTACTCACCATCAGCACATGGAATGTGCTCATACCTATAGACAATACAAAATCCAGTAGATCTGAAAGACTAATAGCTCTTGTGAGAGAAGCCAACAGGTGTAGCATCCAAATAGCAGCCCTGTGTGAAACAAGGCTAGCAAATGAAGGTCCTCTTACTGAAGCTGGAGCTGTATACACATTTTTCTGGAGGGACCATAGCGAAAGAGGATGTTGTAAAGCTGGTGTAGGTTTTGCATTCAAAACTAATCTAGTCAACATACTTGTATGCCTCCCAAAAGGAGGGAATAACAGGCTCATGACAATGTGATTACCACTTGCAGGAAAATGCTATGTCACCATCATGAACACCTATGCTCCCACTATGATGAACTCTGATGAGGTCAAAGGAAAATTTTGTGAAGACATGGAGACTCTCATCATCAGTGTACCAAAAGAGGACAAGCTTATAATTTTGGGTAACTTCATTGCTAGAGTTGGTTCAGACTACCAGATATAGCAGGGAGTCCTTGGAAGGAAAGGAGTTGGAAACAGCAAGAGCAAAGGTCACTTTATACTGAAGACTTGTACATCTCATGACCTCATCACCAACAGTGTCTTCCATTTACCTAAATGCAATAAAACTTCATGGATCCACCCTTGCAGTAAACATTGACATCTAATAGACTATGTCATTTTAAGAGAAGAGACAGGATGTGAGAGTGATGAAGGCAATGTGTGGTACAGAGTGCTGGACTGACCATGGACTCATCCTCTCTAACCTAAATATTTGCATTCAACAAAAGCAGCCGCCCCAAGGCAAAATGACTACCAGAAGAATTAATGTCAACAGATTAGAGTGCTTCTCTGAACAGGAACAGTTTGATGCTAACTTGGAGGGAAAATTGAACCAGCACACAGTTAGCAACAGTGGAGCAGAAAAGGAGTGAGCAGCTTTCACAGATTTGATGTGCAGCACTGCATTTGCTCATCTGGGTCAGAATACTCACAAACACCAAGGCTGTTTTGATGAAAATGATGGGGAAGTTCAGAAGCTGTTAAATGAAAAATGAGAACTCCACAGGGTTTATGAGCAGGATAATTTATTAACCTCTAAGAAGACATCATTTAATTTCATCAAAAGTAAAGTACAAATGAAGCTTAGAGAGATGCAGGTTTCATGACTCAGTAAGAAGGCAGATGAAATTCAGTTTTATGCTGATAGTAACAGTCCAAAGTGCTTTTATCATGCCCTGAAGGCTATCTATGAGACAAAAACCTATGGTGCATCTCAGCTACTCAGTGCTAATGTAGTCACATTGATTAGTGAGTGATAAGGACATGATCCTAAAGAGATGGACTGAACAATTCCATAATGTTCTCAACAGACTGCCATTAATCAATGGCTGAAGCCATTGACCATTTATCTTAGTTTGAAGTCAGTTCCTCCCTAGTTGAAGTTTCAACTGAAGAAGAGGTTTTGAATGCCATTGGGCTCCTTTTGTGTGTCAAGGCACCTGGTGCTGATTCTATGCCAGCTGAGACTTACAAGGTCAGGGGTCCATTGCTCATACAAAAGCTTACTGAAATTTTGCAGGTTATATAGCAAGAGGAGCACAAGTACAATGGGCTGGCAACATTGTCTGAATGCCAAACCTGTGCTTGCAAAAAAGACTATTTTATGGAGAACTCACACAGGGTAAGTGCTTGCATGGTGGTCAGAAGAAGTGATACAAGGACACTCTCAAGGTCTCTCTTATGAACTTTGGAATTGATTGTGTGACATGGGAGACACTGGCATGGGACTACTCAGCATGGTGTGCCCACATCAGAGAAAATGCTGTGCTCTATGAAGAAAGCAGAAAGGAAGTAACTGAAAAGAAACATGAGATGCACAAATTTAGAAAATCCACCCCAAATATTCACATGGACTATTTGCTCCCCACATGTGGTAGAGCATTCTGAGCTCTTATTGGTCTGATCAGCCATAGTTGGATGCATTGTAACTTGACTCGAACATAGGGATGGCATTTTGGTCCTCTGTGAGAACTAAGGACAACAAGCAACCATTAATGCATCAAAATGGTGGGGTTTTTTTGAACTTGGAAAAGTACTGGATGTTGAGTCAGAATTCAGTCCTACCCCATAAAGTAGAGCATTTGAAGATTAGGGCATACTATGCTTCATCATGAATTTGAGTGAAATTTTTGAATCCTTTTGGTTTCTTAAATGGGTTTCTGAATTTTGAGAGATACCTGGGCATGTGTTCCAGGCAGAATGCTGTATGGATGGTGGAATGAGTCTACCTTCACTGATTTCCAGGTCAATCTCTTGCTCTTTGGCTTGCCTCTGCTTAGGACATGCCCTTTTATAAGGAATTGTACCTGCACCAACACTTGTCATTGCAAACCCAGCCTTTTGTGGGCACAGCTGCTAGGCTTCCCTTTGAAAATTGGCCTCTTGATTTCAAACTTTAAAGATTCAAAATCATATACCCATAAGTATTTTTCTGCCCCTAAACACTGGTTTTCCTAACTAGCTTATGTGGATCTGGATGTTATCTCCTTCCTCAGAATGATTTGCCACTTGGTGACATGAGTATACTTAGAAACCTAGGGGGTGATTGGGGAGGGGGTAGTGAGGCAGGGACCAGGCCTGGCTCCTGTAACCAGCAGTACCACACAATCCAATTTGTCAAGGTTGGAAGCAGACTTACTGAAAGCCTTGACCCGTGTTTCTTATGCCAGAGAGTTAGGAGAAAATACTAAAGGGAAAAGTGGAGCCTAGGGAACAATGCAAACTAAAATGTGGCATACACCAAACTTAAGTTGGCCATCCTTCAGTAATTCCTGCTCTGCATTTAAGGGAAAGTCTGTCTGTTTCCCATTGCGATAGAGCTATAAATTGTCCTTTAAAAACTACACAGACCCTTGTCTTGCTTCATGCAGGGCATTTGCCAGCACTGGCTTCTTAATAAGTGCCTAAAATTTGGATGAAAGAGTATATATAGGAACAGGAGCCTTTTTCTGAGCATGAAAGGCCTCTGTACTTGCAGAATAGGGACTGGCTGTTTCAAGCACAAATATGTACTATAGGGCTCCCTATGCCTTCTACTCAAAAAGCGGTGCTGTGAGATAGCCCTGGAATTGAAAGAGCAATGAAGGTCTGTCTAAATTTTTATCCCATTACCAAATCACATACCAATCAAACTTGGTCTTGATGAATAGCTCAACTCAGATGGTTCCTAAGTTTCTGTAGGATTCTGTGAATTACTTCTAAATTCCAATGGATATGCCATGAAGACTTTTTCTCTTTTTTTCCCTTGTCTCCCACAGCCATCCTCACTTTACCCCTCAACATGATCTGCTTCCCTCAAATAGTTGTTTCTTTCTTACATCTTATCTGTTCTCTTCCTTTGCTTTTCTGAAAGATTGAGGCTACCCTCATACCTTGACTTTTACAACCTACTTTCCCTTCTCCTTGCCCTTCCTGTTCCTATAAGTTTCCCATGGCTTTTTTCTTTCCTTTTTATTTTTAGCCTCCAAACACTGGCTATCAGTATGCATGGAGAACTGAGGTGATCATGCTGGAGAACTGGGGCAACATGGAATCACAGAGGCTGGAAAAGGTGCCTTGGAGGTCATTGAGCTCAAATGGTGACTGAACAGTAATCTTTTCCACAGTCACCTTAACAAATGATGTTCCAATCTCCACTTGAAGGTTGAACAGTAAAGGGAAATCTACTATCTCCTGAGGCGGCCAATTCTGTTTTTGTACAGCTCTAATAAGATGAAATTTTTCTATATATTGAGACGCAATCTTCCTCTCTGCAAATTCTGCTTTTTGTGCCAAATTCTGCTTACTGGTGCCAAGCAAAATAAATCTCTCTCTTCCACATGGCAGTCCTTGAAATGTAATTCAATTCAACAAATGTTTATTAAGTCCCCGTTATAAACGGAACACTTTACTAGGCTCTGGGGGAGATACAAATTTAGGTAAAGTCCCATTCCTGCCTTCATGGAGTTTATACTCTAGCAATGGATCAGTGCTAGACCTTCCAACCCACCCTGTTGTCTTTTCTCCAGGCTAAATCAACTTAGTTTCTTCCACTGTCTTAGTATCACCAGGATTCAAGTCATTTTACCATTTTGTTCTACCTTATCTGGACATGCTCTGGCTTGACAATATCCTTCTTAAAATTTGGAACATAGAGCTGAGTGTAGCATTCCAGATGTAGTCTGGCAAGGACCTTCCTTATTCTGGTCATGGTCTTTCTATTAATATGATTCAGAATTTATATTCCTAATGAGACAATTTAAACCTGTTTGAATTTGTACTTGATGTTCTTTTAAAGATAAGTTCACTTGTGTACAAATAGATATATGTGTTGGAAGGGTTAAGAGAATGAAGGGAGTGGTTTATTGTGTTATTTGTCCTAGGAGCTGACCCTAAGGACAGTTAGTCTCAGGCCTTGCAATCCCCTAATCCAGGGGCAGGGAAAACTGCAGCCTCGAGGCCACATGTGGCCTTCTAGGTCCTTAGGTGTGGTCTTTCGAATGAATCCAAGTTTTACAGAACAAATCCTTTTATTGAGGGAATTTGATCTGTGCAGTTTGGATTCAGTCAATGGACTACACTTGAGGACCTAGAAGACCACATGTGGCCTTGAGGCTTCAGGTTCCCCACCCCTGCCCTAAACAGTGCTGCCCTACATAATTTGATTTGGTCTACTGGGATCTTCTGTATCTTCTTCTGTCAAGTAGAGAGAAGATGGGAACAACATGGGTTTAATCTTAATCCTCCTTTTATAAACCAGGTACCAGACTTTTCCAGTGTTGGCATATAATGGATCATGAGCAAGTCATCTGGCACCCATGACAAAAACTTGAGTGCCTTCTTATGGAATTATTTTTCAAACAACTGGTTTTATTTGAATATTGAGTGACAAAACCTAGGGCTAGCCCTAGGTGTAATTATGAAAAAATTATGTAATTATGAAAGTGATCCTTTAATGTGGGGGAAGGGAGGAGGTGGTATTTGTTGTCAAGTCCAAGTACTTCATTTTACAGATCAGGCAGATGAGGCACAGAGATAAGTGATTTGCCTAAGGTCACATGGGTAATGCATGAAATCTGAACCCAGGCCTTTTGATTCTAAATCTAGCATTCTTATTTCTCCCTCCATGCCCTTCATCACTCTTTGCTGTTGTCAGCACCCTGTCCTTTTTCCTAGGATCCCAGTGCCCTCCTGTTGGCTCTTAGCTGCTCAGGGTCACTGACTGTGGTATTGTATTGAGTCCTGTCTCTCACAAGATGTCAGATTCATACTTCTTTCTCTGCCCCTATCTTGTTTCTCATTCTACAATGACTGCTCTTATCTAGTTGTTGTGTTGGCAAAGCTGACAAACTTGTTCATTCCCTAA
The DNA here is from genome assembly GCA_028627135.1 of Pseudochirops cupreus. Taxonomy (NCBI): domain Eukaryota; kingdom Metazoa; phylum Chordata; class Mammalia; order Diprotodontia; family Pseudocheiridae; genus Pseudochirops; species Pseudochirops cupreus. The sequence goes on along the minus strand of CM053580.1, from coordinate 288,131,196 downwards.
GGTTTCAGTAACAGAGATAGCTTCATGTGTTACCCCAGCAAGGGTATTTATACTTTAATGAAAGAACATTCCTTAATTACACAAATGAATGAATCTTTAGGAGTAGAACTGCAATCCTCAGAGGTGAGCAGGTGGGAGAGAAAAACTGGAGGGAGGGGAACACTTTCTGGATCTCTTCAAATCACAGCATTAAGAAAATTACCTCTTCTGCCTATGTATGAGAGTGAATGTGGACAAGGCACCTCCTCTCTCCAACTTCTTGAGTTGGAGGCAACAAAGACCCCAACAGAGAAGCTTTGGACAAAGTGATTCATATGGGATTTTGGATCTTTGAAGGAAAATTTTTGATAAATTGAAAGAAATCAGTCCAGACTGGAATTTAGTTATGTAAACAAAGTTTCATGAATGATTTTCTTGTTTTCCTACAGCGAGTCTTAATACTTAAAAAAAAATCTACACAGACAGCATGAGAGTGTGAGGGGGTAATATGAGTGCCTACAATAATCCTGAGCAGAAATGACCCTCCTCTTTGATTGAAGAAGCTCAAAATTAAGGTCAGGATATTAAAGGACAGAGAGGTTAATGAGACCTGGCAAAGATTAGAGAATAAACCATTGACAGAAGCAGAACTGAGATTACTGGTTCTTGGTCTCCTCTTTTATTTCTCCATAAAACTGAACCTTTCCAATGGTATTCAATATTTATGCCAGACAACATGGTCTGGCTTCCCAACTTCTACCTACTGTTACTCATCAACTCCCTTGTAGAGGTATGGATAGGGATGGAAATAGTTTGGGGCTACTCACCAGAAAACTGCCTCATAGACTTATAAAGCATCAGGGTTGGAAGTTACCTGAGAGGTCATCTAATTTAACTCCTTCAAGATGCCCTGAGGAAACAGAGACTTAGAGAAGTATTTGCCTAAGGTCACACAGCTACTTCATGTTAAATCCAAGACTAGAAGCCCATTGTTCTGACTCCTATCAATATTCTTTGCATTATACCATAGTACCCTCTCTGGACATCTCTTATTCCCCAGGGTGATGTCAGAAGAGATCTTATTGTTAGAACACTGCCATGAGGGGAAAATATCAGGGCTCTAGATCTAGAGCTGAAGGAACTTCCTAAATCCATCCCATCTAATTTATTTTGCAAATGAAGAAACTGAGGCCCATGGAGGTTAAGGAACTTAGCCAAGATCACATTGTAAGTAAAGGTTAGAAGAGGCCCATAGTGCAATTTAATCATTCAATCAACTAACATGTTTATTAAGTATTTACTATATCTGATACACTATTCTTGGCATAATGAAAGAAACAATAAAATACAAGACCATATCTAATGGAGCTCCCAGTTTAGTCGTGGAGATAATCTATGCAATGTGATAAGATAAATAATAATACCAAGCAATAAATGGAAGGTCTCCAGGGAAGGTAAACAATAAATGCCATAAGAGTTTAGAGACGGGAGAGAATTGCTGCTCATGGTGCTATCAGTAAAGACTTCTCAGTGCAACTATTGAGCTAGGCACTGAAGGACAGGCAGAATTGATTAGATCCATTTCCATTTGGTGGCCCCAAAAGATACCGCTATTTTTGCCAAGATCCTCCTGTTTAACTTCCTGCACAGGTTTAGCCTAAGCATTGGAAGACTATAGCTTAGGACTGAAAAATTACATACACTCACTTCCCCCATAGTGAAATAGTGATCTCTCTAATTATGGCAGGCCTGCATTTCATCAGCCAACGGCAAGTTCCCATAAGTGCGACGCACCTTGTTAGATGGCTTCTGTTTTCTGCTAATTACTCTACGAAATCAAGCACAGATTGTGACACAATTAGATTCTGCCTTTTACATTATTTCCTTAAAACATTCTTGACGAGAGGAAATCTCTAATTGAGGAATCTAATTTTTTTTTCCTTCTCTTTGTAGCCGAAGAACCCCTTAGCACCCGATTTTCTGCTTTGGAAATTGTCATTTCCATTGCAAACCTTAGAGAATTCAGTTTAAAAAAAATATGAGCAGAAATAGGATATTAATAATACCAGGGTGAGAAGAACTCCGTAAAACTGGTTTTTAAAAAAACCTCTCTAAAATGGTTTTTTTTTTTAAAGTTCAGGTTTCACATTTCAAAGTTTTATCAAACATTTTCCACCCATAATTTAAACCATTGTTTTCCAAGGGAAATTTAATAAGAACTGCCATGTGTTTCTGCTTAATTTTGGAAGGCTATGCTATGCAGTAAAGATTCTCATTTGAAAATAATTCCTGTCCTTATTCTGGAACTGCCAGGGGAATAAAATAAAAAAAGCCTGTTACAGCTTTCGAGTTTATGTTTTGCCCAAAGCCAAGCAGAGCTGTAAGATCAAAAGTTTGGAGTTCAGTTCTAAAATGAGAACCCTCTTTCTTGGACAGGGTTGACCAGTAGAGAGCTTGGATCCTCTGACTGCCCACTCCAGGTTTGCTAGTAAATGGTTCAAATGTGGGGCTAGCTTCATCCCCCATCCCTGGTTGTGAGTCAGGCCCCTGTGGATCCGTAGGCCTGGGAAGCAGATCCCATGGAGATGGAGCAAACGTGATATTTTTAGAGCACATGTGCAGTAGGGGTCCCCCATGCACGCCACGCTTTGCATCTGGCCCCTCAGAGTAAGGGTGGGAGAGGAACACAGCACTTATGCTTGCTTTCTGCTGGGCTCATCTTTAGCCAGAACTATTTGTCAACATGACATATTCATCCACTAATGTTTAAGGATGGGCAAACTGGGTCATGTTTTCTATTCCCTAACAATCTTTCTTTCTCACTTTTAAAAATACACAAAGGAGTTTAATTCTGTTCAACTGCCCCTAAGCCTTTCCACCCTTGGCATTGATTTTTAATATTATGAGTTTCCCATATATTGTGATTTCCATGTAAATCCTCTGGATACCAATTTTAAAGGGAAGTTGTATGCTAGAATGCTCCAGGAATTCCTTTCCTTAGCTCTTCTTCTCCATCCATTCAAAATGCTGCATGTCATGAATGAACCAGACTAGAGGGGCCAATGGCCCCTCCCCGAATCAGAGATGATGGATGTCATGTGGGTGCTTGAATTGGACCCAAAGTCTTCCCCCTTACTTAATGGCTCCCTCTCTACTTTTCTCCCAACTCAAGTGAACAGGCCAACACATGTATCATCACTACCTTCTTCCCACCTAGGAGAGGACCCAGGATTTTGGGAGGCAGAAAAATGACAGGTCAGCTCAAGACTTTCCTAATTAGATGAGATCTGCTGGCATTCTGTTAATGGCAAATGGTGCTGGGTTCCTTCTTTGACATGCCACTAGTGCTCTTGAGACTTCCTGTTTGCTATTGCTCCCTTGGCAGAGGTTCAAAGCCAAGAGCAGAAAGGCAGCTGTCTATTTTCAATCCCAGTGAACTCCTCAGCACTTCTCAATTTCACATGGACTGTTTTTGTACAGACCCTTGGTTTTATAATGGTTTCCCTAACTTTGCATTCCTCAATACGTACTCTTGTGCAATCGATAATGGGAAAAACAGGTGAACTGCTAAGTTTCATTCAAGCTGTCCACTTAGCTATTTTTACCCTCTGTAAGTTGAATCAGCTTTCTCTGTCTTCTTTTCCTGTAACAGAAGGAGATCAACTGCCTCTGAACAACAGGGAACAGGAGAAGCCTGCTCTTTCCTCTGTAAGCAGTTTGCCTAATTCCTGTAAAGTTATTTTATGTTATATGATCTCAGTGGGAATAGATCTCTTTCCCTCAGATCAAACTTGAGAGGGAGATCTAAGTAGGGTTTTAGAAGCCACACCCAGCCTGATAAAGATAATCCAATTATTCATTTTGATTGTATTCATTAAACTATTATTGAGAGGTAGTCTCAGCTAGCAGATAGAAGCTTGCCTAAGGGACAAGAACACCAGAGTTCAAATCCCATCTTGCACACATTCTGGTGTTTGTGACTCTTGGGCAAATTGTCTAACATCTAAGGATTCTACTCAGACTCTTCAAGGTTGGAAGTGGTGGGGAAGGTGCTGGTCCACTTTGAGAGAAACAATTTCCTTGCCAAGAATCCGTTGTAAAGAATAAATGAAAATCACAGGTCTGATAAGAAAAAAAAAGTATTAAACGCCTACTCTGTCCCAGGCATGATACTGGAGATACAAGGACAAAAAAAAAAAAGTAGTATGTGCTCCTAAGGAGCTTACAGGGTAAACATTTTGTTTAACAACATACATAGAAAAGCAAATCCAAGATATACCCAAAGTAATAGTGGGAGGAGGACACTAGCAAACAGGAAACTGAGAAAAGGTGTTGCTTGAGATGAGCCTAGAAAGATTCCAGGGATTCAAAACTTCTTTGCAGATTGCTACAGGCTAGTCCTACATGATAGTTGTATATGATGAGGAATTTCTTTCAACAGTGCTTTGCCTCTTGAATTTCCAGTGATAAAAGCTGCTTCAGGCATTGAGGGGAGGACAAATACTCCAGGGAGAAGATCACTAGGGCTTCATATCCTTTGTGGAATGAATATCCCCCGAGAGAGCCTGCCCCAGCATGGATGGCTGCTAAGCTAGCCCAGCATCAAATAGAAAGCCTTCTAAATGCTGGATGTTTTCAGAAACTCCAGTGTCCAGGATCCTGCCTAGAGGGCTTAAATGGCAAGGATGGAAGGTGACTGACTGCTGTGTAGAAGATGACTTTGCGTAGTTTTCACTGTGACAAAGTGGTACTATGGAGCTGGTGATTTCTCACAATACCAGGTGCATTACAGATTGGTGTGTGGGTTTTTGTGAATTGGCTGCATATAAATGAGGAACATTTAAATGAAAAGGGGATCTAGAAACTTTCAGGAGTTTTTGGCTCTTATTTATAGCTGCTCAAATAAGCACAATGCTTATTTCCCTTACCTTATGAATTAACATCACAGCATTCTTTTGGAAATACTTAAACTAGATTCACGTGCATTGATTATATTAGAATGGAATATACTGGCTGGATAGAGAAACAGACTGTTTTTTTTTTAATTTAATTTGAGGTCCTAGAAGCATGGGGACAAAGAAGGAAGGAAGTTGGAAAGCCCGAGAGGCCAAATTTGGCAGACACAATTGAGGAGGACACTCCAGGTAAAGGAGAATGAGTGGGAGAGGTGGCTGGTCCTAAATGAGTGAGCACTCTTCAGGTCTATCATGTGTACTGTCACACATGTCACAATCACACCCAGACTGGCCTGGGATGTCTTCCCTCTCCTCTTTACCCAAACTCATTCCTTCTTTCCTCCAGCTCACTTAAGACTCACCTCCTTCAGGATCTTTTGGAATTAGTTCCGTCTGCCTCCAGTTATTCTAAGCATTGTGCCTTGGGAGGCACAGTTCAGGGATGTATATCATCTCTCTCTCCCACCCATCCATTCCAGATGATTTCTACATCTTATATGACTTTGCACCTTCTGGGATTGATGTGAGGAAAACCACTTTATAAACCAAAAATCTGCTAAATCCTGGTCATCGTTATTATAATGAAAAATAGTCTAGTTCACATTTCTTTGTAAATCTTTGTGTTTGTTCTGTCTCAATTGATCACTCAAACAGTTAACAAGCATTTATGAGGCACTTACTGTGTGCCAAGATCCATGTTAAACTCTGGGGATGTAAATAAAATGCTACAAACATTCTCAGCCCTCAGGGAGGTTAACTTTTCATGGGGGAAATGACATGTAAATGAGCAGTTATTAACAAGACACATACAGAGTAGATACGGGAATGTGACTTCACAGGGGAAGGCAGCTATGCTCCAAGGACTGAGAACGGTCTCCTACAGAAGGTAGGATTTGAGTTGAGTCTGAAAAGAAGCCAAGAGGTCAAGATAAAGGAGGAGAGAGCACTTCAGGCATCAGATGCTTCCATCTCTCCCATTTGCTAGGATTACACAGAAAGAAGGTACTCTTCTTTCATGTTTCCTTTGTAGAGTATCTATCCCTGGGAGCCTGGCACAGGACATGGAGAGCTGGAGTCAGAGAGATTCTAGATTCAGGTCTTGTCTTTTATCATACTGCCTGTGTGAGCCTGGGACAAATCACTTACCCTCAAGCTCCCAACTAACTCTCCAAGACTATCCATTGCCTAATAGTTGCCCATTTGTGTTGATACAGGGAGTTTCCTCACTAGATACTCCCTAAATCAAAGGAATTGTAAGTCTGGAGAAAAACCAAATTTCCCCCTTTCCACATATATCTTACAGATAGGACTTAGGATAGGGTCACTCATTAGTGATACACTGAGTCACTGAGTATACTCTAGCTATCTTTCATGCCCACTCAATTATACTCTTAATCTCCTTTGGGGAAGGGGCCAAGGTATTGTTCTTCATGTCCCTCATAGACTTTAACACAATCTCTTGTACTAAGGATCATAGCTTTTCTTTTAGAAGAGACCTTAGGGTCACATAGACCAATTCCTCATTGAACAAATAAAGGAACTGAGGCTCAAAGTCGCACAGGGAGCAAATAGCAATCAGGATTTAGGCACAGGTCTACATCCAGCATCTTATTCTCTGTGCCACAGTTACCATTATAATAGATGCTATACAAATATTTAATTGATACTCATAGAGCACACTGACCATTAGGCACAGTCAGTCACTGTCTTTGCTTTCTGGGAGCAAACTTTTGGGGTGAAGGCAGTGGAATCATTTTTTTTCATGATTTATTTAAATTAGAATATGAGTTAACAATGTCCCTTGTCTGAAACGGAGGCTTACTTGTAAGGTGTTATACACATTAACAGATTATCTATTTTTTTTAATAGATGTGGCAACGTTTAGCAGCATCTAAAATCAGAGGCTGGGTGTTAATTGTAGACAAAAAATCTCCCCATATCAAAACAGGTCTAATGTTAATTAAGTCAGAAGGAAAAGAGGGCTGTTTGATATGGCAAAGTGACTGCAAGTCTGATTGTGCATGTGTGTGCATGTGTTTGTGTGTCTGGTAGAGAGAGAATGGGTTGGAAGGGCCAGTATTTGAATTCGAAGGGATGAAAGTACAAGAAACAGAGTCCTAGGACCAGGATTGTGATCTAATGGGTATCTTCTAGGCCAGCTCCAAGGGGGATCTGTTTGTGTGGCCCTGGAAGGTTTTCAGGTACTAATGGAAAGGGCCCTTTCCCATTTGCTAACTTGTTATTTTATTCCTTTGTATCTGGGTTTATAAAGAATAGACTTAATTTTCATTAGACAAAATCATCTTTTTTGAGATTATCCAAATACAATAAAACAAAATTGTTTTTCAAAGTCAGCTTCAGTGAGTAGGGACCCTTATTATTATTATTCTTTTCTTTATTGCTTTCTGGTCCTGAAAATGAATTAAAATCAATTGTAACCCCAAAAGGAAGGTCTGTGTCATTATCTCTAATTTCCTAGTGGGAAACCAGAAGTGGAGAACAGTTCCAGTGACTCACCCAAACTCACACAGTCTGGTTGGGTCTCTATAGCCAAAGCTAATGGGATTAGAGGGAAGCAATCATCTTGAGAAATCAAGTTAAAAAAACCAAACAACAGTTTTGGATTGAATTATCTCATAATTGTCTCCATTCTCCCCTTGATGAAGGCTACAAAGATCTGGATCTTGTGGAATCTGGGGCAAGTTACTTCTGTTTCTACCTCTTTTGTTTTGTCTGTGAAATGGGGATGGATTTTATGGTTTTTCTCTTTTCTTTAAATTTTTTTTTCTAATTTCTTTTAAATCAATAAACATTTTTTTTCTCTTTTCCACTTCATTTTCCCTTACCCCTCCCCATGGGAAAGAAAGACAAACAAAATCCTTGTAACAATTATGCGTAGTCAAGTTTAACAGATTTCTGTATTAGACTAGTAACAATGCTTTTTCCATATTTGTAAGGCAAATGTAATTAGAGCTAAGAACATGTGGACTATGAAGAGACTTGTGTTCTTGGCTTGTAAGCGGCTATCTTAGTTGCTTAGGTGGTGAAGTGGATGGAGTGCTGGCCCCAGAGTCAGAAGGACCTGAACTCAAATCTGACCTCAGACAGTTATTAGCTGTGTGACCTCGAGCAAGTCACTTAACCCAGTTTGCCTCAGTTTCCTCATTTGTAAAATGAACTGGAGAAGAAAATGGCAAAAGTACTCTAGTGTCTTTGACAAGATAAACCCCGAATGGGGTCACAAATACAACTAATTGACAAAAATGACAGCATTCCTATGGATCATAAGCAGTGTCAGGAAAGAAAAGAGGAAAATCCTGGGAATTGTTTAGTATTTGGTCAAACGGTGGACAGTGAAATTGTTCTGTCTGATCTAGTAATGGAAACAGTGACATGGCACTCCAGCAGGGATGAATTTCTTCCTGTTTGCTCACAGAGAGCTTGATATTTTTCTAAGAGCCTTTTCTTGGGAGACTATCAGTGATCTGGTCCCTTGTATAACCAACCAGGACCAACATTCATTTGTCATAGAGAATGCTCTTCCATGCAAAACATCAACCTGTAATGAATTCCCACGTCTTCTTGGCCCCTTCCCACCATTTCTTTAAAAACCACATTCTCTCAAATTGATGGTGGGGTGTTTGGGGGAGGGAGACTAGAAACCTTCACTGCCTTTTTCCTTTGACTGCTATGTCCCAGATCCACCATCTGATCTGAGTGAACTTCACAAAATCACTTAAACTCTTGGGTCATCGTTTTCTGGCACTCCTTGCTTAACAGGATGTTCAGATGAATGGGTATGCAGAAGGTAAAGGATAGAGAGAAACTTGGCAAGGGCTGGCTTCTTTTTCCAGATCTACAAAGCCAGGTTGGTTAAAACGACTTGTTCACTCAGCAGATTAGTGGCAGAGCCAAGATGAAAACCTGATCTCCTCACTTCCATTCCCTTGCTCTTTTCACACTATGATGGAGGTGCTTTGAGCACTTAAAACTTCCATACAAATATAAGGGAAGAATTCTGATTAGGCATCTTTTTTTGGGTGGTTAAATAGTTCTATAAAGTACCTCAGACCCATTTTGGTTTATTGCTTCTTTTGTATCCCAAGGTGTGCTCGGAAAACAAACTAAACCTTTACCCAATCTTGTTTCTTGGGAATAACAGCTAACATCTGTATTGTGCTTTCAAGTTGGTGAAGTGCTTTACATCTATTATCTCATTTGAGCCTCACAACAACTGTGTGAGAATATAAATACCGTAGCTATTATTCTCCTCATTTTATGGCAGAGGAAACTGAGGTTCAGAGACTCACACAGCTACTAAGTCTCAGAGACAAGTTTTTAAATGTACATCCTCCTTACTTCAGGTCCAGCAGCCTATTCACTGTGCCAGGCTGGGGGTATGGGAAGTTGGCTCACTTTGGGGCTGTGGAGTTTACGATGTAAATTTCTGAAGAGTCCAGTGCTCAAAGGAAAACTTAGCTGAGATCCCGTTCTATGCTTCAATTATTTTGTCTTTTAGACATGTCTGTTGACAATTTCCAGGGCATCTGTTGGGGTTTGGGCTTAATATTTATCCAGAGACAAGGTCAATTTTGTGCACTTAAACAGAATGCATATTAGGCTATTTTGTGATTGGGTGAAGAAAAGTACAATGCCAGGATCCATGTTTCCTTTTCTATCCTCTCCACACGACACTCTGAAGGGTGTTCCTGAGTCTGAAAAACTCAGTGGATGATCCAAGCTCTTAATTGCTCGAGTATTCCCCATACCAGGGGAGTCGAGTGACCAAGAACAGAAAAAAAAAGTGTAATCACTTGAGGCAACAGTGCAGATTTGTTCATTATATTTCTATATATTTCATAATAATAGTGATGATTGCTAGACTTTTTATTGTACTTTAACATTCACAAAGCACTCTAAATATTTTATCTCATTTGATCTTCATAACAGCCCTCTGAACTCCAGGTGTTTTTGTAATGCCCATTTCACATAGAAAGAAAATAAGACTGAGAATAGTTAAGTAACTTGCCCAGCTAGTGCCTGTCTGAGGCAGGATTTGAACTCACATCTTGACTCCAAGTCTACTCTATCCACTCTACTCTTAGAAATATTTCCATTTGCTACATTCCATTGTAATGTAAATGCAATTCTAATGCTTTTTTAAAAAAGGAATCCTCAAATGGTATAGATGTCAGTGAATTCTCAATAGATAATTAGAAATAAAAGATCACCTCTGCACAGTGGCATGAGAGAACTTTGGACACCCATATATCATGTTGGGCAGCCAGGTAGCGCAGTAGATAGCGCACAGGGCCTGGAGTCAGGAAGACTCATCTTCATGAGTTCAAATCTGACCTCAGACATTTATTAGTTGTGTGACCCTGGGCAAGTCCAAGTCACTTAACCATGTTTGCCTCAGTTTCCTTATCTGTAAAATGAGCTGGAGAGGAAAATGGCAAACCAATCTAGAATCTTTGTCAAGAAAACCCCAAATTGGGACATAAAGTGTCAGACATGACTGAAAACACTTAAACAACAATAATATGAATATCAGCAAGCTGAATTACAGCAACCTGCCACTTTAAGGAATATTTCCATGCATGATAGATAAAAGAGAAGACATTGGGGAGTAAATATATGATGTGGCTTAATTTCAGCTGGTTCAGCCTTTAGTTGCTCAGTGAACAAGGTTAAAATGTAGGATACAAGGGATAAAGTCAGGAGCACAGAAATCCCATGTGATTCTGGGCTTTCATACCCAGGATATGGGAAATGGATATAATTCCACTTGCAATCTGCCTACCTGTGATCTGCAGTGAGGTTGCTTCCTTGTGCTGAAGACTTTTTTTTTTATTAGTAAAAGAGGCAGGTTGGAGGGAGTTTTGCTTTGAATCCGCCAGGGAAACAGCAAAGAGAGTCCTGAACTTTAAAATGATGACAGGGCACATCTTTTACAGTTTTCCCACAGCCTTAAACCCCTACCAACCCACTCTTATTGACAAATGAGAGGGCCGGGGCCAAATTAATTATTTTGGCACTATTATCATACAGACCAATTCAGAGCATTTATTTTAAGCTGAATATTAAACCTATTTATTTTCTCTTCTCTTAAGCTTTTTCTTCATAGCAACATTGTTAAAGCCCTTTGCTCTAGAAATTGTTCAAGTCATTTCCATATGAATCTTATATTCTGTAGTTTGAAAAAGTGCAAAAGTATATCACTCCTTTCTAACTGCCTCCTTTTCTTCTTCCTCCTTTAGGGCGTGAATAATTCTTGGAGGGATGCAGAGAGGAGGGAATACACCAAAGTAGCAGAGAAAGGATAGCCGGAATCAAAGGAAATATGCACTTTCCCATTTTAAAGAATGTATTTTTGGAAAGATGAAACAGGTTAAATTCTAAGTCCAAGCTTTAGTTTATAGTTTTCTTGAGAATCCCTAATAATTTCCTTTAAAAATTGGCTCATATATTTGATCATTCTGTCTATAGCCCACCTTTCCAGATTTCTGAAACATTACTTCCCTTTATGCTCTCTGTGTTTCAGGGAAACTGATGTACTTGCTGTTCTCCAGGCTCTGAGCTCTGTTTCCCAACTCTGAAACATCGTGTATTCTGTCTCCCAGGATTGGGCTATGCTCTCTTCTTATCTACTTTTCAAATTCCTAGCTTCCTTCAAGGTTCCGCTATGAGCCTTTTCCTAGGGAAACCTTTCTTTATCCCTTTAATTGTGAGTGTCCTTTCGTTCTTCCTCAAATAATTATTTGTATAATAATAATAATAATAATGATAACTATCACTCACACAACATCAAATAAGCCTAGGCATATGTATATATGCCCATATACATGCACACACAGGTACACATATATGCACGATCATGTAAGTATACAGATATGTGCAACAATACTCATACATATGTCTATGTGCACATAATCATTATATGCATAAACACATGTATGATTGTGCAAAATGTATATACACTGCACATATGTCATATGAAATTAAGCAATTACACATATTTTCATGCAATGCATAGATGATTTACATATGCATATGAAAACATGTATATTTATATGTACATATATTAATGTAGACATTCATGCTTGTGTCCACATATGCATATGTAACGCACCTGCATGTGTATATGTGCACACATACATGTATATATGCATGTTTGTTAACATGTTGTACCCCCAAGTAGAATATCAGTTCTTTGAGGGCAAGAACAGATCTGTTGTGATTTGTTTTTGCATCTCCAGTGTCTGGCATTGGTGCTTTGAATGGTTTCTTCCCTGCCAGAAGTGCTTAATAAATGTTCATTAGATTGGATTTGGTCAAACCACCAAAGTGGACAATTTCTTTCTTCATTTTGCAAATGAACCTTTGCCTTCACACCCTGGGGCAACTGTAAGAGCAGTGTTGAGGAAATAAGGTTAATACTAGATTTGTCTGTGCATGTATGTATTTATATATAAATGTGTGTGTATATGTGTGTGTATGTATGTATGTATGTATATATGTATGTATGTAACAAAGCTCAAAAGGTGAGAACTTAAAAAACCTGAAGTTTTAACTAAAGCAAAAGAGTTGACTCTTTGGTCACTTTTTTCTTCCTTTTTTGTCCGTTCCAAGGCTCAGGGTCAACACACTAACCTACTCCTGTTTTCCCCTTGTCTCAAATGACTCAAACAACATCTAACGGTTCTTCCCACCCTTTACTGTTCCCCCTACCCCCACTTCATTATAAGGTTCCCTCTGTTCCCATTTTCTCTTTCTTCATTGTGAGCAGCTGTGCTCTTTTCTGGGCAATGTGATTACAGCAAATTAGCTGTAAAATAAAGCAGCACTTTTTTTAAGGGAGTTGTGGAAGAAAAGGTGGCTAAGGGAACAGTAATACAGGGATTATTTTACAATAAGCAAGTGTGGACAAGGAGCAGACGAGTAGAAGAACTATTGCTTATGGAGCTGGTCCCAATCCTCTCCACAGGGTGGGAGAGCCCACTTCTTTCCCCTCCCAGCTCTGGGGAATCTTTGCCCTGACGTCTCGGACAGGAAGCTTTCCTGGGTTGAATCAGAGTCTCTGAAGTGTCGGTTCTCCTCTTCTTGAAGCTGCTTTCTGAATAAAAATCCCAATCTGAGGGGAAGGATGGATGTGTGTGATGGATATGATTGTAGTAACTAAGCTGTTGGATTTTCTTTTCACATTTTGCTTTAAAAAAAGTATTTCCTGATGAATATTTTCTTCTTCAGTCAGAAATATCAGACTGTCATCAAAACAGGACCTGGCACATAGTAGGGATTTAAAAGAGATTCATGGAAGTGAATTGGATTACAATAGAGTAAAATTCCAAAATGTTTTCAGAATGAAAAAGGACAAAAAAAAATAGATTTGGAAGATTAAAAAAATATGAAGACCACGAATAGAAACGAGGTTTCACTCCAAATCTTTTTCATATTACAGGTTTAAGGGACTTTTGTCATTATCATTGTGTCCTCTGTTATTACTTAATTATTGTACAGAGGACAGAATGCTGGTTTGGGGATCAGAGGACCTCCATTCGGGTCCCTGATCTGTCACTTACTACCTGTTTGACCTTGGACATTTGTAGAATGAGAAGGTTGGACTAGTTCCGTGGTGTCGGACTCAAATAGAAATGAGGGCATAAGGATACCTTGGGTCACATATTGACTCAATTAAAAAAATGCCATGTATCTCTGTTTTATTGTATTCTTATTTATTTTGTTAAACATTTCCTAATTCCATTTTAATCCAGTTAAGGTCACACTTAAGAGTGCTGTGGGCTGCAGTCTGCGACCTCTGAGGTCCCCTCTATCATTAAATCTATGATCATATGATCATATGGTCTGTGGTTTTATGGTCCCCGAGAGATTGCATGGTAAAGTCCCATTTTAAGTGAAGTCATTAAGTAGTGAGGCCACATAACATGGTGGAATGAAGACCGAACTGTCAGAGCTGGGAGGGAGACCCTGTGGTTACCTCGCCTCTCTGGGCCTCTAGGAGTCTGTGATTGTAATTACTGGGCACTTCCTGTGCCTAGCTCTGCTTTAGGCACTGCAGGGATGTAGACGAGGTATAATCACAATTACTAACTCTCACGTAGCTTGAAAAACTCTTTCTCTCCACACGTACATACATGCATATATATATATATATATATATATATATATATATATATATACACACACACACACACACACACACACACACTTACATATATCTGTACACATAAATACACACACACACACACACACACACACACACACACACGGTCATCCTTTTGAACCTTGCAGCAACCCTAAAAGATAGATAGCATAGGTACTATTTAATTCTTATTTTACAGATTAAGAAACTGGGTCAAAGAGGTGTATATGGTTTGCCCAAAGAGGCACAGGTACCAAACCCTGGTCCTCTAATTTCATAACCGGGGTTTTTGTCATTGAACCCTAGCTGCTGTGAAGGCGTTTGTTTTGTGCTTGGTGGTAAAGGTTAGTAAGAGATTGGAGTCACTTACCTCTTTGCTGCTTCTTGCACACGAATTCCAGCTCTTATCTTGGTACCTTTTCAGAGGCTCTTTCTTTTTCTTTTCCTTTTGGTGAGGCAGTTGGGGTTAGGTGAATTGCCCACGGTCACACAGCTAGTAAGTGTCAAATGTCTGGTCAGAGGCTGGATTTGGACTCAGGTCCTCCTGACTTCAGGGCTGGTGCTCTCTCTACTGCATCACCTAGCTGCCCCTCAGAGACTCTTTCTTATGAATGGAATGCACCTGCTCATTCCTTTCATAAATTCCCCAAATCCTAAAGTTCCTTCAGTTTTCAGCTACATGAAGCCGGCTCTGATCTCTCCACTTGTTAGTATAAGGGAACTTTGTGACTATTTCCCACCAAGTGGTGACCCACTGCTGAAATCAAAGTGTGCCTTTGGTCCTCCCATTCTTTTGCCCTTAAGGAACAGGGAGCTGAGGTGCTGTGTGGCTTGTGCTATATTGGCTGGGAATCTAACAGTGGCAAGATGGAACCCAGACAGGGAGGGACAGAAAGACAGCATCCTTTTTTTTTTTTTTTTTGCTTTTTTGGAGGGGGAAGGTAGGGCAATTGGGGTTAAGTGACTTGCCCAAGGTCACATGGCTTGTTTTTTTTTGTTTTTGTTTAGGGTGTGTGTGTGTGTGTGTGTGTGTGTGTGTGTGTGTGTGTGTGTGTGTTAAGTGTCTGAGGCTGGATTTAAACTCAGGTCCTCCTGACTCTGGGGCTGGTGCTCTATTCATTGTGCCACCTAGCTGCCCCAGAAAGCATCCTTCTTAATCATGGTGCCATGGCAATCCTGCGCATTTAACAGCTGATGCCAGGGGCCTCAATGAATAGATTCTTATTAATTTCAAATCTTGGAGGGTGAACTAGAACTTTCTGTATTCCCATCATCTGAAGAACTCTTTATTAAGTCTAGGATTGAAAACTTTTTTGTTCAGTTGTTTCAGTCCTGTCCATCTCTTCATAATCCCATTTGGGGTTTTCTTGGCAAAGATCCTGGAGGGGTTTGCCATTCCTTCTCCAGCTCATTTTACAGATGATGAAACTGAGGTAAGTAGGGTTAAAAAGCTACTTCTTGCTTAGCTGCTTGAACTGGCATGGCTTCATTAGTAATCTGAGACAGGTTCCTCTAAGGCTACCTATGTCTTTTCTGCTACCATTTAATGGCTAGACAATAACTGGGTGAGTTTGTACCTGGGTCTCTGCTGGACACTGTCTCTTCTCTGCCCCTTTCTGTAGAAGACCCTGTGAGTTGGAGAGACCTGGAGGTCTGTGAGTGATCTGCTGGCAGCGGCAGCGGCAGTGCCCACTTGCTAGACTGCTGTTGTTGGTGCTATTGAGTGGACAAATCACATCGATAGTGCACTCAAAGGCCTATGAAGGAGTAAACAGTTACATGAAGCACGGACTCATTTTTCAGAGAGGGGGAAAGAAATTCAGAAAGACTAAAATGATCTGCCTACCCTTACAAAGCTAACACCCCAAGACTCCTGATTCCAGGTTCAGTGTTCTTTCTTAAGTACCACAAGGCCTCTCACTAGAACATCATTTTAAGATCCATTTTCAGATCTGAAACCTATGTTCCTATAAGCCTATGATCTTTAGGTGAGAGGTGGTATGGGGTAGTTGAAGGAGCATAGGCCTTAATTTGAGAAGAGCTGAGTTTGAATAGTGGCGTAGCCACTTAGTAGTTTTGTGATAATGGGCACATCCCTCGGCCTTTTTGTGGCTTTGTTTTCTTTCTCTTTTTCCCTTAAAAAATTTTTTTTTAAATTTTTATTTATTTATTTTTTTAACTTTTTACTTGTGGTTTCCACAAGATTTTGAGTTACAAATTTTCTCCCCATCTTTCCCCTACCCACCACCCCAAAATAGCCATCCCATTGTATAACCCCTCCCCCAATCTGCTCTCTCTTATACCCTCCCCCATCACCCCTCTGACTTTCTGGTAGGGTGAGATGTGTCTCCCTATCCCAGTGCCTGTATATCTTATTTCCCAGTTGCATGTCAATAATAATAATAACAATATGCATATTTTTATTGTTTGATTTTAGAACTTTAAATTCTAGATTCTTCCCATTCCTCCTTTGCCACCCACCCCCACTGGAAAGGCAGGTAATTCAATACAGGCTGTACATGTGTAGTTATGCAGCACATCTCCACAATGAATGGCTTTATTGTCTTGTATGTAAATTGGGGATAGCGATACTCATATTACCTACCAATACCGAGTAATTTACCTGCATTTCATAGGAGCATAGAAACAGAGTTAGAAGGGGCCTTCCAAGGTTATCTTGTCAACTCCCTCATTTTATAGGTGAAGAAAGTGAGCTTAAGGGACTTGTCCAGTGCCACACAGGTGGCAAAAGCTGCAGTTTGTGCCCAGCTCATCCTAGAACTCTACATCCAGGGCACTTTCCACAGCACCATGCTTCCTCCCATGCCTGGAGCCTCACAGGACTAGGGGTGAGGAAAGCACTTTAGAAATGAGCTATATTTACTTAAATACAGAGAATTCTACATCTCTCCCTGGGATCTTCTGGAGTTTACCCAGTAATAATAAAAGTAAAGACTGCTATGAAATCTCTTTACCTAGGTCCATAAAAATAATTCATTTTTTCTTTCTTCCTGAAGAAACATTTGTCAACTTTGGGGCAGCTGGGTGACACAGTAGATACAGTGCTGATCCTGGAGTTAGGAAGACCTGAGTTCAAATTTGGTCTTAGACACTTAACAGCTATGTGACCCCAGGCAATTCACCTAATAGCTATCTGCCTCAGTGTCCTCAATTGTAAAGACAAAATTGAAGACAATAATAGCACCTACCTCCTAGGGTTGTTGTGAGAATAAAATGAGATAATATTTGTAAAGCACTTAGTAAAATGCCTGGCACATGTAGATCCTTAATAAAATCATTCCTTCCTTCCTCCCTCCCTCCCTCCCTTCCTTCCTTCCTTCCTCCCTTCCTCCCTTCCTCCCTTCCTTCCTCCCTCCCTGCCTCCCTCCCTTCCTTCCTTCCTTTCTTCCTTCCTCCCTCCCTTTCTTCCATCTTTCCTCCCTCCCTTCCTTCCTTCCTTCCTTCCTTCCTTCCTTCCTTCCTTCCTTCCTTCCTTCCTACCTTCCTTCCTTCCTTTTTCTCTTTTGGAGGCAAGGATCCATTATGTTCCATGGATATTTTGAAGATTTTTAGCTCCCCTAATTATTTAGAAATATTTAACTTTGCAAAGCCCCTGGTCTCCAGACCCCATTTACTAAAGATAATAGCACAACAATTCAGCGCACCTGCAGATAAAGCATCAGGAGAAAGTTAGAAAGAGTAAAAAGTCTCTCTCTGGAGACATCTGTTCCATGAAGTATCATGAGTAATGGCCAAGGCATAGCATGGGAGAAACATCTGCTTAGTTCCCAGAAAACCATTGTGAAGAAGTCCAGGTAGAATCAGGCAAATGGGAGAGGAGTAAGGGAGCACCCAAGGCCTGGGGTTTGGGGGAGCACAGGGGCAGGAGCTGGACTGCCCAGCCCATCTCCCTTCGTTCTTTCCCTCACCACAAGGAATGGAAGTAGCACTGTGATAGGTGAGATAGCACACAGGCAGATTGTCCACCAGATGGTACAATCTTCTATTTAAGAAATATTTGAAAGGGCAACAAAATACAGCAGAAACCATCCGACAGTCCACATGGCTAATGCAGCATTCGCCAAAATGACTGCAGTGGTGGTGTTGGGGCGTGAGAAGCAGGAAACAAGGATGGGAGACCCTCGAATGGTGCCGCCTGGACTGGCTCCAAGATCACCAGGGCATGGCTGAATGTCTCAAGCCCCTGAGTCTTAAGTCTAGAGCTGCAAGGGACCTTGGAAGGTATTTATCTAACTCCTTCATTTTACAGAAGAAGAAAGGTGAAGTGACTTGCCTAGCATCACAGAGGCAGTAGGTTGGAGAGCCAGGATTTGGATCTAGGTTCTTTGACTGGTCTGACTTTCAGCTCCATGATTTTTCATTCCATTGTAGTATGTTGCCTCTTTAAGAAATAAGATGCTTCTTCTGTCATGGTTTTCAGTATTTCTCACCAGTCGTCACATTGAAAAGCAACCTGATGAACTACTTCTGGCGTCAGGAAGCCTGGTTTCTGGGTCTAACTCAGACACTTTTTAGCTGTGTAAGCTTACACACAATTTCTCAGACCTTTAGTTTCCCCATCTGGAAAATGGGAATAATGAGACTTCTACTACTTCTTTGTCAGGCTCTGAAGTCGTAAACCAAAAGCTGTTAAGTAAATGTAAGCTATCTCTCTATGTTTCTAGCTTGATATAGTAGGAAGAGGGCTAGATGTGAAGTCAGGAGAGCTGGGTTTGAATCCCAGCTTTGATACTAGCTACCCTTGTAACCTTGGGACAGTGACTTCAACTCATCGGGTCAAGAAAGATTAGTTATAAAGTGAAGGGGTTTGTATTGGATGACTTCTAAAGTCTCTTCTAACTCTATGGTAATACCCTTCTCCAACATCTACATGAGTTTGATGGACTCCCCAGGTTTGATTGTATTCACAGTTTCTTCATTTTCTTTATCTCTCTGGAGATAGAAGGGGACAGCAGAAATCAGAGAACAACCAGAATGGTGCAAGATCCTGAGTCCAAGCCATATGCTGATCATTGGAAAGAACTGGGGATATTTAGCCTGGAGAAGAGGAGACTCAGATGGAACATCATGGCAGTAATTCAAATACTGAGAGGGTCAGCATGTAGAAAAGGGATGACAATTGCTCTGTTTGATTTCAGGGACAGAGCAGCCAGTAGCAATGGGTGAAAGTTGCAAAAATAGAAAATTGAGACTTGATAAAAAAAAATCCTAACAATTAGTGCCCACAAAAGTTGAATAGTCTGTCCCAAGAGCTGGTGAGTTTCCCCTCACTGGAAGTCTTCAAGCTGAGTCCAAATGACCACTATTTGTGTCTATGATAGTAGTAATTCTTTTCTAGGTATGGATTGGGTCTCTGAGGTCTCTTCCAACTTTGGGATTCTGGGATTTGGTCATTTTTATTCTTACCCAGTTGAGAGAGTTGGTATTTGAACCCAGGTCCTGTAGCTCCAAGTCTAGTACAATTTCCATTGGACCATACTGTCATAAGGGCTAACTACCTCCTAAGAAGTTAAGCCCCTATAGATGGATAACTTATGTCTACTTTCTGATAATTTTTACTTTGCTACATCTCAAATCTGGCCTCAGACACTTACTAGCTCTGTGATCCTGAGCAAGTCACAACCTTGTTTGCGTTCATCTGTAAAATGGGTTGGAGAGGCAAATGGCAAACTGGTACAGTGTCATTGCCATTGTCATGGGGTCATGAAGAGTCAAATATGACTGAAATGACTGAACAACAAATGTCTCAGTATTCAGTTAGGGTCACTCAGGAGAGGATTCTGAGAAGGTTGCGTATGTCCTCATCATCTTCTTTCTCTGAGTGACCTTGGAAGACTGACTAGGAGGGTCCTAGAATTGGTGTCCTGGTCAAAAGGAAAAATAAAAAACTCCTTGGCCTATGAAATTATAGCTTTTGATATGGGATGTACATTCCTTCCTAGGAAGTATCCCTTTAACTGGTGAGAAAAGGATTTTTAGTCCTTTTTGCTTTTTAAATGATTATTTAATTGGCTTCTCTCAAGAATTAATTTTATTATTATTATTTTTATAAATGTGATCACATTAGTCATCACAAGTTGTCTATGAGGGAAGAGTAATTTCCTGTTTCCAAAAAGAAAAATGGAGAACAGAGATGAGTGAAAAAATTTTGGTGAGATTACTTAGCGATAATCCTGCAGTCTTATTACAAAAAATGCCTGAACTGGTTACTTAGAAATGAGAGTCCAGTGTTCATATCTTGAGAATCAGAGGATTTATGGCTGGAAGATACCTTATAGTTTGTCTAGTCCAATCCTTTCACTTTATAGATAAAGAAACAGAGACCCAGAAAGGTGCAGGGACTTACCCCAATCACTCTGCTAGGTGTTTGTACTTTTAACTTTTGTGTCATTTAAATAACATGAGAAAGTATTGCCACCCTCTCTCTCTTGTTTTACCCTCTAATATCTGTTGCCTGGGATTTGTCAATTTGGGTTTAGCCATTCTGGAGAAATTTCTGGCTGGACTTTATCTGAATGTGCCCAGCCTCAAGGACAACGCAGTGTTATTAGGCTCTTGATCCAAACTAAGAAATTGTATTAGGATTAAAAAATGATAGCAAAACTTTTACTAAAGGATTATTCACTAAAAATAATAATAATAAATAATTCAGCACTTAGTTTGGGAGGTGGGTCCATACCTGTGAGTTTGTCAGCATTGCCAGGTTGTAGCATGGAACCTCCCTTCTCCAATGTGGATTGGTAATTCATCTGTAATTTATACCTTAGAGAATTACCTGGGGATTGAAAAGTTAAATGACTTGCTCAGGGTCACACAGCTAGTATATTCGAAGCTTTTCCTAACTCTAAACTCTGCCCTCTATTCATTATACCACACTGCTTCTCAAATAGTAAGGTCCTATAGGACGTTTTACATATAATAGGCTTAACAAAACATCTTCACAAGATGGCTCTTCAGGGGCACATTGTATAAGGTGAGATATACTTTCAAAACAAGTCAGTAACAAGTTCAAACCATAATAGTGTGGATTCTACAATTCTCTTTAGGCATTTGATTTCTTTCTTAGATTCATTTTCATCCCAAATCTTCCAATTTGGATAGAGATTTAACCAAACATTAGGTGGGAAGGGGAAGGGAACATGTATCTCTAGCACCTAGAACAGTGCTTGGCACATGAGCATTTAATAAATGGTTTTTGATTGACTGGCTGACAGCTGGGAACCTAGAGCAGCTGCCCAGTTAATTGACACGAACTGTTATTTGAGGTGCTTGGCCACGTAAATCTAGGTATTGTCATGATGATGCATCTACCTTTTGATTTAAATGTAGCTGACAGATAGGAAATTCCACAACTGGATTCTGGATATTCAAGGAATCAGAAAGGGGAACAACTCCAAGGGGGACTTCCTCCTATGAATACAGCATCAGGCTCTCTATATTTTCCAGTGGGACATCACAATCACAAACTCAAAGAATCTTCAAGTTGGGAGAGACCTTGGATGTCATCTAGTCTAACCCTTATGTGAAGCATGAATCCTTTCACCCTTTCAAGGTCTTGTGTTCCCTGCAGACTCACAAAGCATTACTGCTGTCTCCTGTTTGATAAAGTATCTATACACACGTACTTTCATATCTCTGGGTCTCTAGACACCATCATGAGAGTTAAGGTCGGAGATGAAGGTCAGGACGGTGATTTCAAAATCAAGAGAAGGGTGTTTACCACAACCAATCCTCAATCCTAAGGTTTGTTTTGCCTTTCAGCTGACAACTTTCAATTTGCTGAACTTCCTAACACCTTCACAGATAGTTGAGTGCCTGTTTTGCCCAAGGCAGGCAAGAAAAGAGGAGAGGTTGGTTGGCTTTGGATAAGGTTTATCTGTGCCCCACTTTTTATTCCCTGTCTCTCACAACAGTCAAGCTTTCATTAACATTGACCAGATGCCCAGAAATCACCTAGTGAGTTCCTTTTATAAATTCAAAACAAACAAGTAAATATAAAATATGTGGAAAAGATTACAAATCTAGTCTGTCTGGATGGCATTTAAAATGGATATAGCATGATTTTTAATGTACTGTTTCAAATGTCATGACAGCTGTCCAACTCTGTAATTTTAAAATATATTTTATGTTATCACATACATTTGCTATACACTCTATCAAATACATGAGTAATATGGGAAAACAAATATGTTTGCTACCAGGGCTGACTCACGCCTCCCTTGGATGCCAGAGACCGACTCCTTAGAGCACCAAATACATACCATTGGCAGCTTCAAAGGGGGATTTTTAGGCTTCATTTCTTCTAGAGGATTGTACAGCTGTACCGGTCCATTAATGACTGGCAATTTGGATGGAAGAAAACGAATCACAGAAGCTGGATGGAATCATAGGTTTTGACTTTCACAGAAGAAAGGGAAGGTCTATGTTTGCTCAAATTAAATGAGTCTAGAGCAGGGGTTTTTAATCCAAGGTCCACAGACCTAAGAGATGTCACTGGATAGGTTTCAGAGGTCTATGAACTTGGCTGGGAAAACATTACATCTTTGTTTTCACTAACCTTTAACTGAAATTCAGTATTTCCTTCAATTTTTTAAAAACATTATTCCGAGACAGGTTCCATAGATTTCACCAGAACACCAGAGAGGTCTGAGACATGCAAAAAGGTTAAAATCCGTTGGACTAGAAGCAGTTACAGAGAACAAAATGCAAAGTTTATGTACATATTGAGGAATGTAAAGCAAGGTAGTGATCAGTGTAGAAAGTAGTTCAATAGGGAAGGTTTCTGGGAGGAGGTGATGTTATCCTCAAACGTTTAGAGAAGAGAGAACCATCAAGCTTGAAGTCACCTTGGGGTTCTCAGAAGGGCCCATGCTTGCCATTAGCCTGCTCATCTCCATTCTGCCTATTCTGTTCTTTTTGCATAAGTAATTCCACCTGAAATTGCATTTAATGTCATGCCTGATCAGCTGGCAAGCTGGGATGGCTAACAGCCACCTCAATTATTCAGAACTAATTTCTGAATTCTGAGCCAGTGAAAAATTCAGCCTGGCTGTGTAAGGACAAAGGTATGATTATCAGGCAATAAGTGAAATGAGATCAAGCCAAAGTCACCAGATAGAAGAATCAATATTAGGGGTCCGAGAGGTTCAGTCCATAGTTAGGAGTGGGAAGTAAGAGGACCCAAAGCATTATTCAACTTGGAGAACTTGGGCTTCAGTCTAGGAGGTAGAGTCAGAGAAATGATCAATAGCTGCAGACAGGATTGATCAAATAGGAGAATAAGAACAAGTGCCAGGAATTCTCTAGGAAAATGAAAAGGTCAGAAATATGAGACTGGCATTCATAGCCTGGTTCCAGAGAACTGGATTTAATTTTGGGAATAACTGGGTTCAAATTCCACCTCACATACTTCTTAGATATGTGACCTTAAAAGCTAAGGTTCTTCATCTATAAAATGGGGATAATTATGGCATCCACTTAACAACATAGGAGTTGTTATATGAAATTAGAGCATATATAAAGTACTTTTCAATACTTGATATATAAATGCATTTTT
>CM053580.1:288069694-288107022 GCA_028627135.1 Pseudochirops cupreus | reverse complement strand
TTAATTTCTGCCTCTGAAAATTGCCTGTTCATATCCTTTGACCATTTATCAATTGGGGAATGACTTGTATTCTTGTAAATTTGACTTAATTCCCTGTAAATTTTGGAAATGAGGCCTTTATCAGAGACATTGGTTTATACTCATCATTTTCAATGAAATTCAGATAAAAATGGTCCTGAGATAAATCATTGTCCTGTTGTTGTTCTTTTATATCTAATATTCTTGCACATATGGATAAAATAAGTTTTTTTGTGATTCAACAACAATATTGGGATGACAAATTATCTTCTGTAGGCTAACTAAAAACCTCAGTGTAAATTCAGCTGGAAACAGGACAATGAGGATGATAGTACCACATCCTATTCCCACATTATTCTGGTTTTTCTTTCTAGGTCTCTCTATTTTTTTTTTCTATTTTTTTGAAAAAAATTCATTCCTTGTAGGTTGGACATTATTTGCTATGGTGACAGCTATAAACAATGTTGGTTTTTTTTTATAAATAAACTTTTTGATGCCTTTTCTTTTTTACATCATCATAGTTTTCCTCAGTATCCCTCCAATTCTCCTTCCAGAAAGTCATCTCATATAACAAATAGTATTTTTAAAGACAAAAGAAGGAAATACCAGTATAACTGATCAATTCATCAAAAAATCTGAAAATATTTGCAATGTGCAATACTTGTGGACTTTTTACCTCTATAAAGGGATGGGGGGCATAGCTTTTCATTTTTTTTTTCAAATCATGCCTTCTTCTTTATAATTTTGCATCATTCACTGTGTTTGTGTACGTGTGTGCTTGTGTGTGTGTGCATGAGTGTGTATGTGTGTGTATGTGTGTGTGTGTGAGAGAGAGAACAATGTTGTTAAATATTTACAATTAAGTGTTTTGTCTGGGCCATTGTGGGTTCAGTTAATGACACTGGTCTTGTTCTGGTATCATTTATTTATTGGACTCATAAGAATATTTTTGAGGTTTACATTTGTAGTATGAGTATTTGTGACCCATTTGATTGTGAACAATAGTGACCTTCTGATCATCATTTGAACCACCAATTTGTATCTTGCTTATGCTTCCATTGTACTGGACTTCTTTCTATCATATTAGATGACCAGAGATGTCTCATGTCCTTATTCTTTGGGGGTTCACTCTTATCTCTGACCTTTTTTGCTTCTTAAGATTCTGGAGTAAAACTTTGTGATTGAAGTTGAACTTTTTATTTTGTTCTTTGACTTCTTGTATACTTGTATACTCAATTATTGATTGAGGTGATCTAGAATTTCATATGTGTTTTAGTACTCCAGATTCCAGTGTGCATGTTTCTTTCATTGTTGTTGCTTGTTCATTTGGGTAATATGTTGTTCAAATTTTCTACTTTACTTATCAGCTAGATCTTCCAGTAGAAAGCATGGCGGTGATTATAACAGTAATTGAGAGTCAGTCTAGTGAATATAGAGCTGGCCTTACAATCAGGATGACAAGCTCAATCCCCAAATCTCATACATACTGGCTATGTAACATTGGATAACTCTTTTTTAACCTCTCAGTGCTCTCTAGCAACTCATGCAGTTTGGAATCTCTTCTTAGACATCATTTAAGAAATGTAATGGGTGATCTGTATTGGTAGTACAAATTGCATCACTGGGAGTTTTCTATACCAATAAGATCCCAGGTCTGGTAGCAAAAGAAACAAAAAAAATGTTGTGTATTATCATTGTCATCATCACCATCATCATCATCACCGTGGCTAATGGACATGGACACAGACATGATTGAAAATGATTGAAGAACAACAACCAATTCTTTCAGTGATTCTCAAATGTTTTGCTCTTATGTGTAAAATTTACTGAGGACCTCAAAAATAATTTGTTTATATGGGTTATATCCATCAATATTTACCATTTAAAATTAAAACAAACATTTTCAAAATATCAATTGATTTAAAATCATGATAATAAACCCATTACATTTTAACATAAATTTTTAATGAAAAATAACTCTATTTTCAAAAACAAAAAAGTGAGAAGAGTGGCATTTCTTTACATATTTTTACAAATCTCTTTAATGACTGACTTAGTAGAAGACAGCTGGATTCTCATATCTGCTTCTACATTCAATCTGTTGCACTATGTTGTTTGGGTTAAAGTATATGAAGAAAATCTGGCCTAACATAGATATGTAGTTAGAAAAAGGAGGAGTATTTTAATAGGAAAATAACATCTTAGTATTATTAGGAAAATAATTTTGACCTAGCAGACCCCCTCTTGAGTCTTAAAGATCCCTAGAGGTCTACAACCTACATTTTGAGAACTGCTGATTTAAGTGATACTGAGAAATAAGAGAAAGGAAAAAGAGAAAAAAGAAAAATGTAGTAGGTAGAGAAGGAAGAAAATGGAGTTTAGTGGTGGGGGGAGATTTATCATCAAGGGACATTCAGGAAGAACAATTCCAATTAAGAGCAAAGTGGAGTTTTTCTGAAGAGACCAGTGTGAGTGCACAGGGAGCTCACCAACCAACTTAGATTAAAAAAAAAAATAATTGTAGAGAATTTGAAAGCAAGAACATATCACACTCTTGTAAAATTGTTAAGAATGTTGAAGCCTAGAATGAGCTGAGCCTGGCCAGGGATGCATAGGAAGATTACAAGGTTTTTTTTTTTTTTTTTTTTTTTTTTTACTATATTGGGAAGGAAGGAGGATCAAAGAAAGGGTAGGACCTTTGTTTTCATTGGATGGGTTAATGACAACTCACAATAGAGCTGGTCAAATTTTATTTTGTTTGTTTTGTTTGGCAAGGTGAATGACCTTTGCACTGGAAATAAAAGAACAAAAATGACTGAAAAGGAGTAAGAGAAAACTTGACCTTCAATGAATTCAGGTCACCTAGTACAGATACACTATATCCTTGGATCCTGAAAGAATGGACAGATGTGATTAATGAGTCACTATTAATAATATTTGAAAGTTCATGAAAAAATAGGAGAGCTACTACAAGATTGGAGGCAGAATGCTTTCCTGATTTTCAAAAATAGGAATAGAATAGAATTGGCAAATTGAGTGTAACTTCAATTCCTGGTAAAATCCTATAATGCATCATTAAAGAGATGTTGGCAAACATCTAAAAAGAGAAACTGATTATAAAGTGTTTCACCAAGAGCAGACCATGCCAGAATCCCCTCATTTCCTTTTTTCATAGAATTACTAAACTAGGAGGTAAGTAGAATGCCATAGATATAGTTTATTTATGTTTTAGCAAAACTTTTGACAGAATAAACTCATACCATACATGTGAAAAGATGGAGAGACATGGAACAGACAATAACACAATGAGATGAATTGAAAACCAGTTGAAGAGCAGTTGTCCACTGTTCACATTGACAGGACAGGCTCTTGGGCTATTTAACAATTTCATCAATGACATGGATGGAGGAATAGAAGGTATGTTCACCAGATTTGCAGATGACACCAACTGAGAGGGATAACTGATACACTGGATAAAAGTGTCAGGATTCAAAGATATTGATAGCAAAGCATTGGGCTGAATGTAATGGGATTGCATTCAGTAGAGATCAATGTAAAGTCTTATACTTGGTTGCAAAAATTAAATTGCCCGGCACAAGAGGGGATAGAAATAGCTAGAAAGTAGTTTGCCTGAACAAGAACTGGGTATTAGGGGACACGGTAAACTTAATGAGTCAACAGTGGGATGTAGCAGCCAAGAAAAGTTGAAAAATACTAGCTAACATTTATATAGAACAGTGGTTCTCAACCTTCCTGATGCTGCGACCCTTTAACACTCATATGTGGGCATATCTGCATGTGGGCCGACCTGCCTGGAGACGGATAGAGGAGGTTCCTAAGACCATCAGAAATATGTGTTTTCGGATGGTCTTAGGTGACCCCTGTGACCCCTGTGAAAGGGTTGTTTGACCCCAAAGGGATCACAACCCACAGGTTGAGAACCGCTAATATAGAGATATAAGGTTGTCAGAAATCTCACTCTTGTTTGATCCCCTAACAATCCTTGAGGTAGCTACCATTTTTCATCTTCATTGTACAGATAAGAAAACAAAGACTGAGAGCGGTTAAGTGACTTTTACAGCATCACATGTCTATAGACGTCAGCATCCAGGGGTGGATTCCAACTTAGGTGCTCCATATACTATTCCTCTTAGCTTCTCAATGAAAACTTAGATTGCAATGTGGGAAGCATAGCTTCTGGTAAAAGGGAGGAAATAGTCTTGCTATACTTGTCCTTCATAAGATGTGATCTGGAGTATTGGGCTTAATTCTGGATACCTCAGTAGAAGAAATCCATCAAGAAGTTGTAGAGTTTCCCAGAGGAGGGCCTTGAACTCCTTATCCTATGAGAATCAGTTTGAAGTCATCTGGTAGGTTTAGCCTGAAAGAGAGAGGGCTCAGTGGGGGCCTGATGGCTATCTTTAAACGATCTATAAGGTTGGGCTGTGGAGAAGAGATTCTACTTATGTCTCTTGCCCCTAAAGGCAGAATCAGGAGCAATTGGTGGAAAATGATGGAGTCTGATTCAGGATTGGTGTCAGGAAAAGTTCTCTAGCAATTAGAGTTATCCAAAAAACACTTACTTGAGGTGGGTTCCTCCTCTTGGAGGTCTTTTAGTAGATATCAGACAATTATGTGTCAGATAGTGCTCTCTTTCATGTATGAGTTGGAATAGATAGACGCTGGGATCCTTCAAACACTCAATTTTTTGCTTCTGTGTATGCACACCTACTGGAAGAGGGGTAGGAAGTTGAAATCCAGGACTGTACTCAGAAAGAGATGTGAGAGGAGTCATTGAAAAAGCTGGGCAAAATTGTGAAGCAGAAGTTTACCTTTCTAATCTTGTCACTATCACTCTCAGCTTCACTTCCTCCTTTTCTGGTATCCTTTCCTGGTGCCTATTTTGTGCCCCATTATTTTAAACCAAAGGTGCTAACCCTTTTTTTTGTCTCATGGACCTCATCTGCAAAATGTGGACCCCTTCTTAGAATAAAGATTTTAAATCATTAATAAAGCAAATGCAAAATTTCAGTTAGAGGTTAGCAAAAATAAAGATGGATTTTTTTTTTCCCTCCTTTCATGTTCATGGCCCCACTGAAACCTCTCTGGGTCCATGGTCTCCTGGTTAAAAGCCCCTACTCTGGGATCTTATTGTCATCTGCCTATCAAGTAGGGAGCTACACAGTTCACAATGCTTAATCACTTTTAGTGGTGTTTATTCCAAAGCCTTAATGTCCCAAAGGACAGAACTCTAATGACAGAGTGAGTTGCTATTTGCTTTCAGGAGGCCACGCTTGACACCCTTTCAGGTCATACCCCATATACAGTAGGTGGAGCTGACATGGGGTGATCAGGCTCAGCCCAACAGTTAACTCAAGACCCTGTTGGGGTCTCAGCCCATGAACAGAGAGGGCTTGTCTTGGTTCTTGCTATTGCCTTCACTTTTACAAGCTCCAATATTCATTAAGAAGGGTGAGAGAGAAAAAAGAAAGAACAATAGAGTTCTTAATTGGATCCCTGAAAGAGATACTGCATTTCCACTGATTAAGGCAATTAAAAGGTGCGGACGCTGCTGCTCAAAAGCTGACATCTTCAGGTGTCTCATAACAAAAATTAATACCACTACTAGCTGTGCCACCTAGTCATGCTGTAAAGTAAATTAATTACTGCAACCAAACTCATAATAACAGTTCAGGCAGAGTTGTAGCAATCTTGTGGTTTACCATCAGAGACTGAGCTGAGACTTTTGCCTCTCTGCTACCCATGAGCGCAGCCCAGCAATTGCTGACTGTAACGTTTCTATTGTATGGTTTATGCTAAATATGCATATCTTAATTGCATTAGTCAAAATAATTAGCTAATATATTTTTGCATAATGACGAGGTAAGCAAATATCACCATAGCTCAGTGGTTCTTGCATGAGTAAATTTGGAAAATTAATAGACTCCCAATTTCCTAATTATCTGTCTTTTATTCCATGCTCAAACAAAGAAATGCTACTGCACACTCCTGGGCATCGTGTAATTTAGTTTGCACCTTGAAAATTTTAAAGCACCTGTGTTTGTTGTTTTTCCCCCCCATCTTCTTCCCTTTTTGCAGTAAAAGGATATAAAAATATTGCTTCTTCTTCCCATCACCCTTAGATTAAAATGATTCAGAATAAGCTGTAGATTGATACATTTTAATTTATATATACAATTGGGTTATGGATCACAAGACATTTTTATGTCCCTAGAAGGTATAATTAAATTAAAACAATTACCAAAATTTTTTCCAAAGAGACAATATAAAGTAGGCACTGGGGTTCTAAGATGCATGCTAATTGTCATTGTGTTACATGAGCCCCCACACCAAATCTATTAATCCACAATGTCTCCTCTCCTATCCCTCCTCTGTCTTCTTCTCCCTTCCCTACCCCTTTTTTCTTCTCTCCTCTCCCCTTTCGTCTCCTTTCCCCTCCCCTCCTCTCTCCTCTCTTCTCCCCTTCTTTCCTCTCCTCCCATCTCCTCTCTTCTTTCTCCTCCCTCCCCTCCCCTTTTCTCCCCTCTCTTCCTCTTCCCTCCTCTCTTTTTCTTTTCCCTCTTCTACTCCTCTGCCTTCCCTTTTCCTCCCCTTCCCAGCCCTTTCCTCTCCTTTCCCTCTCTCTTCTCCCTTTCCCTTCTCTCCTTTCCTCTCTTGTCTTCTTATCTCTTCTTTTCTCCTCTCCTCCTCTTCTCTCCCTTTCCATTTCCCTCTGTACTCCCTTCCTTTTCCCCTTCTTCCTCCCATTCTATTCTGTTCCACATCACTTTGTTTTATTTTATTTCACTAGCTCCCAGTTTCCTCAAACTGTTCTCACGCTTACCAGTGGTGCAGCAATGATTATTCTTCATCGTTGGAGCATCATGGTACCCCAGAAGGACAGATATGGCCAGTGGTAGAGTGGGAGTTTCCCTGCTACTAGTCGAACTTCTTTTTAGTTGAGCATAGTTTCTTTCAGGTATGGAATTTATGGGCCTACACCAATTTGCAAAACATTTATGTGCCGCCTCCTGATTTAATAGAACCTGACCATTCTCTTTAACAGCGTTAGTTTTTCCCTATTCTGCTTGTGGAAGCATGTCCTTAGCATGCTAATCTAGTGTGCAGAGAGAATAGAAATCTGCCCAAGAGGACAGCTTAGCAATTTGGTAAAATACTCTAAAGAGCCTGAAAACATTCCCACTTCAACACTTTCAATGTCAGGTTTCGGGCTACCACTTAAAAGGAAGAGTGTGCTGGGGCCTGAAGCCCACCACATCTGGATGAAATCCTCATACTAGAGCCCAAGCCATCAGTCTAACAATAGGCAAGACATTTAAGAAAGAAAGCAGCTGGGTGAGGATTTCCCTTAAGTTTCCAAAGAGTCTTTAGATTTCCTTTGGCTTATGGGAAAGCAATCGGGAACCTGATAAGCGAAAAGATCTTCATTGGATGTCACTTTGTCTAGAAATAAGCTCTGATGGAATCAATTCCCTCTGCAGGTGTGTGACTTGTTAGGATTCTATCCCTGAGACCACTTGGGCTGCCTGTCAGAGGCAGAGCTCCATTTGGGTATCTGGAGCAGGTAGCAGCTGTATGCTGTAACATCATTAGGTATCACATTAACTTCCACGCTCTCATACAAATTGCCAGCAACTAACTATAAAGGGAGAGAATGTAAAGCTTGACAAGAAACTCAGTTCATTTTAACTTGTACGTGTGAGTGGAACAGCCTTTAATTAAGATGGGAGAAGAGATGAAGAAGCACTAAATAGAGTGCAGGAGGCCATGAAGGTATGTTGTCATTGGCTATGGAACAATAGCAGGTACAAGAGAAATAAATCTGGAATTCTAGAGGCAGGCCTCCAATTCAGTAATGGGGCTGGCTATCCAGGAAGGAAGGGGAAGCTGGTCCATGGTAAAGAAGCAAGAAATTAAAATAAGGACAGTTTTTAAGAAGCTGGAAGTGAGGAAGGGGAGAAAAGAGGGAGTCAAAGGGAAGATCAATAAAGGGAGAACCAGGAGCTATGGTCTTTTGTGGAAAAATCAAATAATAATGCCTTAATGTTGTCACATTACAGCAAGGCATTTGACAAAGTATCACAGTATCATTAGAGATAATATGGAGAGGTGAATTGGATGACACTACAGGTAGGGGATTTCAGTACTGAATAAGTGAAATTTGTCCTAGAGGAGGTGCCATGGAGTGCTGGGCCTGGAGTCAGGAAGACCTGAGTTCGAATATGGCTTCAGACACTTACTAGCTGTGTGACCCTGGGCAAGTCATTCAACCCTGTTTGCCTCAGTTCCCTCATTTGAGGAAAAATGAGCTGGAAAAGGAAATGGCAAATCACTCCAGTATCTTTGCCAAAGAAAGCCCAGATGGGATCACAAAGAGTCGGCCTTGACTGAAAAACGAATGAACAACAACCTGGAGGGAAATCTCTATAGAGTAATTTAGATCTCTAGGGATCTAGACATAGCAGATATGTGGATTTGTTTTCCTATACTTATTTGGTCTTTTAAAACCTCTCTCTCTCTCCCTTTCTCCCTCTTTCCCTCCTTCTCCCTCCCCTATCAGTCTGTCTCACACATTTATTACCTATCTCACATATCTATCTATCTATCATCTATCTGTCTGTCTGTCTATCCATCTATCTATATAACTAATCTCCCCATCTCCTTAATGTAAGAACCTATTATTTAAACTGAACCCTTGAGAAAGGAAGGTTAAGTTTATGGTTTCCATTTGATAGATGATGTATTAATAATAATGGTTCATAGGATCATAGATATGGAGCCAGAAGGTAGCTCTGAGACCATCTAGTCAAACGCCCTTCATTTTACAGATGAAAAAGCTGAGACCTAGAAATGTTGGTTGACTTGTCTGAGGTCACAGACACAGCGTGTGGCGGGGCCAGGATTTGAAATCCAGTCTTCTGAATCTAACACTGGTATGTCTTCCACTCTGCCACACTCTCTTCAATTAGAGGACATCTCAAGGTTTACAAACCTTTTTTTGTTGCTGTTGCAAAAATCCTATGAGGTAGGCAGTACAAGTTTCATGATCCTTAGGTAAACACTAAGTCTGCGGGAGTTTAAATATCCAGGGTTATACAACGAGTACATAGCAGAGCGATGTGTAGAACCCGAGGAGAGTTACATGTTGAAGTAAGGAAGACCTGAGTTCAAGTTCAGCCCCAGGAACTCACTAGCTGGGCAAATCATTTAACTTCTGTCTGCCTCAGTTTCCTTAACTGTAAAATGGGAAGGATGATAGCACCTACTTTCTAGGGTTGTTGTGAAGATCAAAGGAGATAATATATGTAATGCACATATCACAGTGCCTGGCACATAGTATGTGCTTAATAAATAATGTTTCCTCCCTTCCTCCCTCCTTTCCTTTCTCCCTCCTTCCCTCCCTCCCTTTTTCTCTCCCTCCCTTTTTCCCTCTCTCCCTCCTTTCCTCTTTTCCTCCCTCCCTTCCTCTCTCCCTCCCTCCCTCCTTCCTTTATTCCTCCCTCCCTGCCCTCCTTCCCTCTGACCCTTAGACCAGAATAATTTGCATTACACCACTTTTTCTCTCTAGTACCAAAGGCAAAAAGTAGGACAAAGATGTTAATATGATGGAAAGAAAAGGGAAATAATTTGAACTAGTGTGTAAGCATAGTGAAAATACAGGCTGACTTGGGAGAAAGATGGCCAGGATGAAAGGCTAGGAAAAAGGGAGGGAAGAGTGGCAGAGAATCAAGAACAATCAGCGTGTCTCTTCTTCTTGCCTCCACTTTTTACTCACTTCTCATTCCGGAGTGCACTGTGGTCTCTTTCAGTTTCTGGATAGCTCTTGATGAGAAGTGCTAGGGTTTTGTCAGGTCAGAGAGGGTGTTACGGAAGAAGTATGATAGGGATGTGGGTGGATTTTATTTTTCCTCCCTTTTCTTTTTCCTATACCTGTTCTATCTCCCTAACGTGCCATCATCTCTTTTCTACTTTCAGTCAATTAATCAGTAAATGAATCAATCAGATTTCCAGAAAGGAGCAAACCTCTTTGCTTGCAGCTAAGTCTGGCAAGGGGGAGTAATTAGAAAAATAAATCGAGTACAAACCATAAAAGACCTTGACTATGAGGTTAAGGATTTTGGCAAATGGGAGCCATTTATAGTAAGGTAGTAAGGGTGGAACATCTAACCTGCCACATCATTTAGGGGACCAAAGAGAAACATTTCATTTGTGAGACATCCTATGATAAGAAAATGCCTGGTTTCAGCTGAAAATGTATCACCTAAGAGCCCCAAAAGAAGCAGTTCCTGATGAAAAGACAGTGATATAGTGTTTCCTATTTGGTGCCCTGTTCAGTAGTCTCCCTTGTATTCCAAATCATGACCAGAAGTCACCATACCAGTTTTCTTCACTTTCAGGATGACCTGAGACAGTGGCCCCTGCTGATGAATAGCTCTGATTTCAGATTGCCTTTCTGGTTGTATAATTTCTAGGATTCTTTCTGGCTTAGGTTATCGGACACACAAGCCTCATTGAAAGTAGATTTCATGGTATACCACACTAACAAAAATTGTTTCACAGTCCCTTTCCTATCAACCTTTTTTTTTCTGTCTGCTGAAAAGGAGGATGTTTTTTTCTCTTGCAGACGAAAGTCTTTGGATGTCTTTAGTTTCTTTTTATTTATTGGCACTGCAAAAATCTGGGGACAGTAAATGTACTCATTTAGCAGGTTTTTTATTACCTCAGTTATTCTTTTAACTGGCCTTCAAAGTATTATTTATTATAATACAATTATTAGAGCATTGAATAAAGTCAGGAACCTGTCAGCATTTTCATTATAAATCCCAAATTTCAGGGGCCGTGCTGTGAGTTTGGCAAAACAATTCTGTCTAGGGGAAGCTTGGACAATTCTCAAGACTGCATTCCTAACATAAGACCTCTGTTCCCACTGCAGCTTTAGCGGGATGTGGTATTTTTAATTCAGGCCCCAATTCTTTCACAGTGTTAGCCTGGGCTGTTAAACAGCTGCTGTGTTTAGCTACAGATGTGAGTGTACTTTATGGAAGTGATCACTCTGTATGTGAGTGCATGCCCACAAACAAATATGCATACATTTTAGATATCTGATACAATTTTGACATGGCAGCATTTGCAGGCAAATTAAGGAAAGACAAAATTCAGTTTTCCATGATACTATTATCTTGGCTACACTGTGAACTCCTGTGCATTTTACAACGTGCTCTCCCTCCTTACCTCTACCTCTTAGCACCTTTAAGTGTACCCTTTTATTAGAAACATTTCCGGATTCTCCCAGTGGAGTTTTCCCTCTCAAAAAACAAGCAAAAAACTCTGAACCCTCTTAATTTATTCCATATATATTTTGTATCTACTAACTTAATGTTCATGTTGTCCCCTCCTTCCTCTCCATATTAGAATGTAAACTCCCTGAAGGCAGGGACTATCTCATTTTTGCCTTCAGATCTCCATAACTTAGTATAATGTCTCACATGTAGCATACACATAATAAATATCTGATGATTTGAATAGATACTTACTAGCACAAGGTTAGGGGGAAATAATATTTGTCAAACTTAGTCTCACTGACAGATAGTCCCTGCACTTAAGTTTTAAAAGCTGAAAAGGAACGACAAAGACCTTAAAACCCAGGAAAAGGAATTTCTTTTGGCCCAGTCGACGTCCCAGTCTCCACATGGAGATACAGCCAATACTTCCTTTGCTTCATAATCTTTATCCAAATGGAAGCTAAAAGCAGTAAAGGAAATAAATGTTCCTCATCTTGTACTCCACACTTATTGTTTAAACC
The DNA here is from genome assembly GCA_028627135.1 of Pseudochirops cupreus. Lineage (NCBI taxonomy): Eukaryota > Metazoa > Chordata > Mammalia > Diprotodontia > Pseudocheiridae > Pseudochirops > Pseudochirops cupreus. Next base: position 288,095,180 of record CM053580.1, on the reverse strand, counting down.
TTCAAAACTTCAAAAATATGAAACCATTTTTCTTTGGAATTGGCTTTCTTTCCCTTCCTTAATGAGGACTACAATCCTGCCAAATTTGAAGTTCACAGCTTCAGTCATTTTTGAGTTTTTGAAACACAGATAAAACATCTTGGAGTTTTTTTTTAATGACCAAAAATGTGCAATTTTCCCTACCTAGGTGTATGTTCTTCTCACAAATATATCATAGCTATTTGTGGCTAGTTGAGACAGCCAGATAAGCTCTTCTGTTTGCAAAGTACAGTGTACCACAGAAGGCTTTGGCATTCTTATCCTATATTATACTCCAGTTATCTCCCAATTTGATTCCCTTTCATGACCACATTTTCTGGTTGGAGGGGTTTGTCAACAGTTGTTGATGAGTTGGAAGAAGCTGGCCAGGGAGTTAGTGGGCTGACTCCTTAACTGGCTGCCACCAGGGCCCTGCTTTTTAATAGCATTGCTTATTAGGTTTTTGCCTTCCCTTTTTCAGCTTCCAAAATCCTCTGAGAGATGCCAGATAATAAGAGACAAATTGTGCAAATTAAATGTCAGGAAGTGGAGCATTATTGAGTGAGCTTTTTGCCATGTATGGTACTGCTGAGTCCCCTCTCCCCAAGCCAAATACTCCTTCGAATTGGAGGAGGTTTGATGGATTGGGTTTTTTAAAAGTTAAAACATGACAGATGCTTATTTTCATTTTTTTTTGTTCATCTGGTGAAACCAGAAGGGGCCCCAAAGAAGTCATTAATGTCCACTGTGCAAAGGCTATAGGAGATAGTATGGAGAGAGGACTGCAAAAGCAGTGTTGTTCTCCATATGTATCCTAGGCACTTCCTTATGTTCAGGATACAAGGATAAGAGGGGGAATCTGTTATAATTAACTATATGATACATATGGTGGACTAGAAAGTTTACTCCTTGGAGACTAGTTTAGTTACAAAATCAAACAAACAATGAACACAGAGTCAACTAACAATCGATCTCCCACGTGTTGTCAAGGAACTCTGGGGGCTTACAGTTAGCACCAAGTCAGGAAATGTGCATATCCTAATACAGATTCCTCATTTTCTGGGGCAGGAGATACAGTGAAAAGAGGAGTGGCCTTGGAGGCAGAAGATCTGAGTTCGAGTCCCACTTTGTCCATTTACTACCTATGGACCTCACTGTCCAAATCTGAAAAATAAGGAAAGGGTTCATAGGTTGAGAGCAGGAAGGAACCACCCCATCCTCCCATTTCACAGATGACAAAGCTTAAGGACCAAAGAAGAGAAGTAACTTGCTTGAGGTTACTAAAGGAGTAAATAGAAAATAAAAGATCTAAAATTAATCTACTTTTCCTTAGAAATCTAACTTAATTCCATGTTCTACAGAAGCAAAAGTAAAAGACAACAACATTGGGGTGGCTAGGTGGCACAGTAAATAGAGTACCGGCCCTCAAGTCAGGAATACCCGAGTTCAAATCCAGCCTCGGACCCTAAACACTTACTAGCCATGTGGCCTTGGGCAAGTCACTTAACCTTAATTACCCTCTAAAAAGCAAAACAACAACAATAACGAAAAACCAACAGTTTACAATCAATCAATAAGCATTGAAGTGCCTACTCTGTGCCAGGCATTATGTTGGGCACTGATGATACAAATACAAAAAATAGAAAATATTTCAAGAGTGACAAAATCACTAACATCTTGGCTTGATCTGAAATCACTAGAAAGCATGTGCTTCCCTCAGCAGAAGACCCTGTACACGTGGTCAACTGAGAATCACCAATCAAAACTGCTATTTTTAGCTACACCTCCCTAAGGACCAGTAAAGTATATATTGTTTGAACTCCATTCCATTTCTATGGATTCAAACATTACTCTCAGTAAACCCTGGCTAGATAAGAGTAAAAAAAATCCTGAATGTGAAAGCTACCTCAAAGATTCACTCTCTGTGTGACCCTGGGCAATTCACTTAACTGCTGTTTCAGTTTTCTCATCTATAAAACGGGCAAAATGGTAGCAACTTCCTCATAGGGTTGTTGTCAGGATGAAATTAATTAACATGTGAATCATTTTGAAAACCTTAAAACACCACATAAATGCTTATTATTATTAATTTTTCAATGATTTAAAATAGTCCAAGTTAACACTGGTGTATCTCACTTATCACTGAGATTATTTCGCCTAGTCATTTCCCTTTACCAATCCAATGTCCGTAGTATCTGTTTACAGGTACTATGATCAATGGCACAGAATTTCAGATACCTGTATGCCAATGAACTTGGGTGTGTGAATTCCTTTTAAGCATTATTTTTTGTTCTGTTCAACATATCTGGAACTATGCTGGATGTCTTCTGAGGGTAATTCCAACTAGGATTCCCTTAAGAACAATTCTGGGAAGTACTAACTTCCTGTCTGATAAACAAATACACAACTATTAGAATGTCCTTTTTTTTTTCTCTAGTTGCAACAAAAAGTAGAGTCCAAGTTATTTGAAACTACTAAATAAACATGAAAATTAATTGCTTCCCCTTTCCCCCAGGTCTGTAACTTTGTAGATCTCAGTAAGTACTTCCCTCTGTCATTTATTTACAGTTGTAGAGAGCTTCCTGGGATACTGAGAAGTCAAGTCACACAGCCAGGTTATGTCAGAGGCAGGCTTTGACTCATGGTTTTCCTGGTTCTGGGTCAATCTTCTTTCCAGTCTTCTATCCTCGGTGCCACACTGCTCCTTTCATGTTATACAGGCTTGGAAACTCTAACTCCATTCTGTTTGGAATTTTATGATTTACTCTGTTGTTGGTGTTCATTTGTGTCCAACTCTTTGTGACCCCATTTGGGGTTTTCTTGGCAAAGATACTGGAGTGACTTGCCCAGGGTCACACAACTAGTAAGTGTCTGAGGCTTTATTTGACCTCAGGTCTTCCTGACTCCAGGCCTCTATCTACTGCATCACCTAGCTGCCCCTAAATTGCTGGTATTAGATTTATTTTTGTGGACTAAGTCACTGATGGGCTATGGTTTAGGAAGCATTTATTGCTCGGGGGATGTAACACTTTAATTAGTTGTAGTAATGATATCTAGCATTTATATGACTTTTTATGGTTTGTACAGCACTTTACACATTTGATCTTCCATTTTACAGATGTAGAAAGTGAGGCTATGTCAGGTTAAATGACTTACCTAGAGTTACTTACCCAGTAAGCATTTGAAGCAGGATTGGATGCAAGACCTGAAGACTCCAAGTCCAGAACTCTGTCTACCACACATACCCCTTAGCTGCCACATGCATCCATTAGCAGCACCATGAACTTTCCCTCATGATGGAGAGAACATTTTGTTCTAACTTGTGCTGCATATATGGCATTCTTTCCCTCTTGTAATCATGTTTTGAATGGGGATTCTAGTAAACCACTCCCATGAAGAGGGTGCCAGAGGATTATCTCATTCTGAGAAAGCAGAAGTGAAGGGAGACAGCAGCTGGCCCAGGGAAAGATGCCCGTGTCTGTCAATGAACTGAGAGCAATGAAAGTCCTGGAAAGAAGAAATTGGTAGAAAGTCCAACAAGAGGCATAAACTTGGACAAGAAAAATAAAATTCTGGGGCTAGATGTTAACCTAAGACAGGGGACATGTGAGAGAGTCCTAGTCCCATGGTGTTAACACACTTGCAGTCATAGATAAGGCCTCATAATTAACCCTTCCCCTCAAGTCAATCCTCTTTCTAATTTGTCTTCTACCTCTTAGACTCCATTCCTTCCTCTTTCCTTCTTTCATTCCTTGCCTCCCTCTTTCCCTCCCTTAAGTCTTTTCTTCCTCCCACCATCTCTCCCTCATTTCCATTCTCTATTCCTCCCTTTGCTATATACCAAGGGATCTTCTGGGTGTCTCTCTTTGCCATATGAGGATGATGACAGTGTCAAATATGAGTTTGGTCTGAACTAGGAGACTTGAACACTAGTAATTTACTAGCCCAGATGGTTTGGCATCATCCACAAGATTCTTTGCTTAGAGTGATCAGCTATGGATACCTTCTCCAGCATCTCAATATCATGCTTGGTTGTCATGGAACTCTGGAGAATAGGAGCATCTATCAACTCTTTTCCCCCTGGAATGTGGCAAGCAAATTCCTCTTCCCTTATTTCTGTGATTCAGAGTTGCTATCTATTAGAGCAATAATCCCTTACCTCAAGCATTTTTTAATATATTCTAATGTCTATCTGTTCCTGTCATATCTTCTCACAGCCTATGTCATTCATTGTACCTTATGGAATCACCATGCTATTGTTAACAAACTCTTATCTTATATCTCCTCCTTCTCTTTCTTCTCACTCTTCTCTAACTCTTCTAATTCCTGGAAACTTTAATCAGTATGAAAGATACTGCTTCCCTGGCCATCTGTTACATAACTGATCCTTTGTGACAAGCAGAGGAATGGATCCACTCCTGGGTCCAATCATGGCCATCTCTTTGCCACGATTACCAGCGACCTCTCTTTCATCTATGTGGTGCAGTCTGGATCCTTGTGGAAGCCTGTTGGTAGGCTGAGCTCTTCCTTTTCTCAAGGAGTTCAGTAACTGGTTCTCAAATGTCCTTTCAGTTCCTTAAAATGACCTTCACTGCAAGAAGGTGATTCTTTTATTTTTCCCTGATTGATTCTCTATAACACTCTTCAGAGTGGGTATGCAAAACATTCTCTTCTCTCCTTAGTCCCCCAACAACACCACCTCCTTTTTCTCTCTGTAGAGAAGCTCATTCTCTACTTTACTGAGAAGACGGTGGCCAATTGTAGTGAGCTCCCCTCTATTCCTCTCTACTTTATATAAAAGTCTTTCTATATCTGTAGTTCTTAAACATGAGACACTCCACCCCCTCCAGAATCTTTGAATAGATTTCAGGGATCTATAAACTTGGATGGGGTCAAAATTACGTTTTTATTTCCACTAACCACTAACTGAAATTTAATATTTCCTTCAATTATGAATAGACAACAAGCATTTTACTGAGAAGGAGTCCATAGGTTTCTCCAGAATGACAAAGGTCTCTGAGACCCAAAATAGACCAGGAACCCATCCTCCACTTTATCTCTCATTCTCTTCTGTGCTTTAGTCACAAAGGGAGAGAGGTGAAGCCAATCCCTTGACCTCATTCCTCCTTATCTTCTCTGGGATCTCGACACTCCAATTCTCTCTCTTCTTCAGTTCCTCTTTAGTGATTCTTTCCTCAACACCTACAAACAACTAAGGTCTCCCACAATCTTAAAATATGGTCAACAAACCTTGGCATTCCCTATATCTATGAGATCATATTTGCAAATGGCCTGGTACATGGTAGGTACCTAAAAAACATTTGTTCCCCTCCCTTTCCTTTCACAGCTTAAAGAACAGAAAAAGTTATTTATGTTTGGTTCCTTATCTTTCACTCTTCAATCTCATTCAGTCCAGGTTTCAACCCTACTAATTCTACTGAGAATGCTTTGTCCAAAGTTATTAAAAATATCTTAACTATGAAATTGAATTCCCCTTTCTCAGGCTCCATTTTACTTGACATTTCTATAGTTTTTGACATTGTTGACTATTTTCTTAGATACTCTCTCTTCACTTGGTTTTTTTTTTTAATCACATTCTTCTTCCTTGGTTTGCCTCTTACCTGTCTGATTACTCCTCAGTATCACTGGCTGTTCCATTACCCACGTTAAATCCACTAAACATGGGTATTTTCTAATGATCAGTCCTACTCCCTCATCTCATCTCTCTCTGCTGATCTCTGAATAGACAGCTCCCAAATATATCTGGTGTTCCATCCATCCTAAGCTCTCATGTGCTCTAGGAGCTTGTCTTCAACTGCCTGGTGTAGACAACTCTACTTGGATATCCCATTGGCATCTTCAACTTAATATGGTTAAAATGAAATCCATTATCTCCTCCCCCAACTCCATGCCTCTTTCAAAACTTCCCTATTTCTCCTGAGGGTATTACACTGCTTTGAGTCACCCAGGTTTCATCCATCCTCGGGGTTACCCTGGACTCGTTTTCCCTCACCACCTCTATATAATCAGATGCCAAGTGTCATTGATTCTATCTCCACAGTATCTCTTCTATCTGTTCTCTCCATTCACAGGGCCACTAACCACGGTCAAGCCTTTAATGGCTCCTAATTAGTGTCTCTGCCTCAGATATCTCTCTTTTTTTCAATCCATTCTTTTCATAGTTGATGTATATGGCTGGGTATTCCTAATGCACAGGTTTGACCATATTGCTGCTCTGCTCAATAAGCTCTCTATTATTTCTATGATAAGCAAGGAAGGAAACTGTGTGCCAGGTACTGTGTTAAGCCCTTTATAACTGTTATCTCATTTGAGCTTTGCAATAATCTTGGGAGATATGTGCTATTATTATCCCTATTTTAAAGTTAAGAACAAAGCTAGTGAGTATCTGAGACTGGATCTAAACCCTGAGATGTAGACTCAGGGCTCTATCTATTGCCCCACCTCGCCGCCTCAGCTTAAGTTTAAAAACCCTTCACATCCTCACTTCCACTAATATTTCCAGACTTATTTGATATTATTGACCCTCACACTCTTTGTTTTCCAGTGGTTCAGTAGGTGTTTATCAAGCTCAACATCCCATCTCCCATCTCTGTTCCTTTGCATAAGCAAAGTGTGCTTTTTATGTTCCTGGAATGCATTCCTTCACTTTACCTTGCCACCTGCAAGACTCTTGTATTTACTTAGGTAGCACTTGAGACCCCACATTTCTAATATACATACACCCACATATGTGGACCTTGGAGAAATTACCCCAAGTTCAGCAAATAGTGTGGGTTGGAACTCCCCTGCAAAGCCTTACCTCATAAGCTCCTACTTATGTGTTTACTTTTACCAGCTGGTCAGAGGGAGGACAATTAGTTAAAAAATATAGGACACAATAAAACGAGATAGGAAATACAGTGACAAAAAATAATCTCCTTCTGCACACACTGGATGTACCCACTCACAAGATACTCTATCACCAGCCATGGAAGGGTCTCGTACGCTTAGAACAGATTGTTGCTGTGATTGTTTGTTGTTCTTGCTGATGATGATGCTTAAAACAAGTGGATCAGGGAAGACAAATGGATGTACATGTAGGGTCAAGGCAGGGGTACATGACAAGGACCCATATGTAGCCAGGATATATGCGTGGAAAGCACAGACATAAAGATTATACGCGGCCAGGGCACATTCATGTAAATAGCAAGTCGCCCATTTAATTCTAAAGAACAGTTTATGTTCTCTGGTGATATATTTGTACTGTGCTTAGTTTTTATTTGGTAACAGTCCCTTTTCTCTGTGGCCAGACAGGTTTTCTCTCTTGGGTGCAACAGTTCTACTGGATGAATTGTTGCTGCTAGGTGTCTCTGATCTTTACTCACATTGTCTTTGCTGTGTTTTTTGCGGATTGAACTGTTCTCTTGTATCATTTATTACTCTACAACTCTTTGGGAGGCTCTGCTAGCTCTCTGTTTCTATCTTCTGGTATTTTTAGTCAGAAGATATACTATCTTCAAGGCCACTAACAAATCCTGACTCTGACACTTTACTACGCGGCTTTGGACAGGTCACTATGTATGCATGGGCTTTCGTTTTTTTTAATTTGTAAAATGAGGAAGTTGAACTAGATGACCTTTGAAATCCCTTTTAGTTCTGAGTTTAAGCTCCTATGATCCAGTGATTTTACGAAGTTGTAGTGGCAAGAAAGCCTCTCCCTGATAAGGCCATGCTAAGCTCTTAGTTATGAACCACCCCCCCTAGTCAGACAAGCAACAAAAGTCAACCAGAGGCTTAGTTTACGCCTATATTTTTTACTTCATGTGTTTGGTGCTGATGGGAATTCTATGACCCCAAACAACTATCTGACTTAAGGTTAGAGAATTCTCAGAACTGCTGATAGACCTCCAATGCGTGTGTTCTATTTCACAAAACACAGTTGGGTATTCTCTCTTCCATCCCACAGTCAAGACGTAAGAAGAAAATGTATTCAGACAGAGTGCTGTGGGTGAGGAATAGAGAAAAGGCCAATTGCTTATTCTGTGGGGTTTGGGAAGGGAGAAATATATAATCAAGCTGGAAAGATAGATTGGGAGTACATTGGAAAAGAGTTTTAATAACAAACAAAGTAGTTGATACATCCTTAAAACAACAGGGAATCATGGGAGCTTACTGAGTAGAGGAGTAAAGTGACCATATCTATGCTTAAGGAAAATCATTGTGGCAGCTATAGGTTACTAACCTGAGAGATGGGAATAATGGCATTGTCCTTGACAGAAATAGAGCCAATAGTAGAAGAAAAGATTTTTGGGGAAAGATAATGAATTATATTTTGTATATGTTGATCCTGAGATGTCTCTGGGACATACTACTTTAAATGTCCAATAGTTAGTGATGCAGTTAACATTTCTACCCTGATATCTCTCCATATGTATATGTTATATTCCCTTGTAGGATCTTAAGGGCAGAGGCTTTTTCATTTGTGTATTCACATTACAGCATCTTTCATAATACATTACACATGGCAGGTGATTAGTAAATGCTTTTAAAAGCTGAGTTGAATTAAATGTGTTTTTTTTTTCTCCAGTGCTTAAACCATAAAATACTTTAACTGGAATACATTTAAAGAAGGACTGTGTGATGAATTTCAGGGGATGGGATATTGAATGGAAAGCTTGCATCCTCTGCCATGGGCATGCTGGGTAACAATACATGTAGACCAAGAAAAGAGGTGACAGAAAGAAACCAACTGGTATTGTCAATAAATCAAGTCTTGGATCACAATCAGAACTACAGGAGACCTCACAAGTCATCTAATACAACTGCTTCATTTTACAAAGGAAAAAAAAACTGAGACCCAAAGAAGTTAAGTGATTAGCCCAATGTCACACAGCTAATGAAAGTCAATGATGGGCTTTGAACTCTGATCTTGAGGCTTCCTGGGTACCATCATTCTATTGCAGTATACAGCTTCTCCTCTTTGTCAATAAATATTCCATTCTATTGATCTTATAGACCAAACAATGACCCTACTTCCCAAATGCCATGAAACAAACATAACAACTTTCTTCAGATTATAGGTACTGTTTTCAGTGGTTGGAAAATATAGTCATCCACAGGGTTCATGACACCACAACAAACAACTATTAATAAATTAGTATCAATTCTTTTGCCAAGTCAAACATTTGATACTCAGAAGATAAATGGTGGAGGGAATCTAAATCATAAATTCTGATGAGAGAGAGCATTAATTTGGGTGCCATAGTGGGGTCACCAGGGTAGTCTTGGGAGGCATGTTGAAGACACCGAGATGTTTTGTTGAGAAAGGAGGAGTAGGGTGGCAGGGATGGACTTGCTTATTTGTCCAGAGCCAACACTGCCTGAATCCAACATTCCCTTGAGGCACCGGGTTGGGTAAATTAAAGATCTCAGGATCTTGAGCTTCCTCTCTGGTCAATAGCAATAAGAACAGACCTATCCCCACCCAACTGCAGCTAGGGAGCATGACATGGAACATATCTCCCAAGTCCTTTGATCTTTTTCCAAGAGATTTTATATGAATAACAGCAGGTATATTTCTACATACTTGTGGAGCACAAATTCACTCATTTCCACCTGATTGGGATTAGTAATTTCCTTTAGATGCCTTTGATCTCTCCGAGAATCTGAGTTCCTTGGATATGGTTCTGCAGTGCCCCTTTCCTTGCCTATCCATTTTTCACTCATACTATGATTTCCTCCCCATGTCTGGGATTTGTAGAATAATAATGCCTTTCCAGGTAAATTAAAGTCTGAAAGAAAAAAGAAAAAAAAAAGCAAGCAAGAGAGAAAGCATGGCTAATGACCATGGAGGGTTTAACCCATATTTAGCATCTCCTTTTCAGTAACTGATGAAGCTTATGGAGTAGATGAACCAGCTGGTATTAGTAAAAGTGTGAAGATCTGTGATGGGGGAGGGGGCAGGAGGGGCTGTGGGTGTATTTCAAAGTCTGTTGGATGCAAATGCTTTAATTTCCTTTGTTAATCTGCTCTCCATATCTGCAATGATTTAAGAGAGGTTTTTTCCCCCTCTCCAAAACAGTGAGTGAAGGATGCTGGTATTGTGGCCCACACTAGATTGTAGACATGTTAAATACTGTATAGCTAATTTGCATTTGGGAAGCATGTATTAAGAAAGCTTATGAAGTGGCAGAGCAGAAGGAACTGGGAGGTCTGATCTCATAAATTGGATGCATGGGTGTGAGGATGAGAGAGGTCATGGGGAATCTAGAGAGAAGGGTAGAATGTCAACTTCTTGAAGGCAGGATTGTTTTGTGCTTTTTGTGTGCCCAGCATAGGTGATTATCAAAAGAATGAGAGAAAGAGTTGGGATTTCATTTCATTTTCCAATGAGGAAATTTCCTCTACCAATATGCTCATTGGTGTTTGCTCTGACCCTTACAGTTTTGGAGAGTGACTTGGGGGTTCTGAGAGGTCAAGTGATTTGCCCAGTGTCATGCAATCACCATGTGGCAGAACCAGTCCTTAAACCATGTCTCCTGGCCTCAGAAGCAGTCTCTCTATCCACTATGAGACAAGAAAGGGAGTTCCTGCATCATGAGGTCATATATCCATTGAATCACTGGAATAAAGATAGTCAACACCATTGGATCAATCTTGAAAAAATCTGAGAATCAAATGAAATAACGTTTATAGAAGTATTTTGAAAGCTGTAAAGTGCTATACAAATGAAACAACAATGGACATCTGTTATACTTTATTATTACTTATGTATGTACTGAGAATGGGGCTAGGCACTATGTTGATTAGAAAGTGCCTGTCTTCATGGAAACTGCACTCTAGTAGAGGAATAAGACACCAACAGAGAGAACTCTAAGAAACAATATGAAATGATGAGCACAATATGGTTAAAAATGTTGTAAACTAAAAGTAAATAAATAAAAAAAAAACAAAAAATAAAATGTGTTTTGTGATGCCTCAGGGGAACTGACCAAAGGAATCACAAAGGAGGTGACAGGGATTTTAAAGCAGAATTCAATAAGCAATGAGAAGGAAGGGAAAGGCATTCCAAGAACAGGGAAAAGAATGTGTGTGGAGGTAAGAAATGGCAGCAGGAGCTTAGAGGCCAGAAGTCAGCCCACTTTGTCTGGAGCATAGAACGGATGAAGAGAAGGAATGTATGAGAAAATTGAAAAGGAATGGTGGTACCTATGCAATTCATTCTAATTTTGGACAACTTCAAATTTTTTTTTTTAAATATAAAACCTTAACCTGCTTTGCTATGAGTTATACCTATTGCTCCTGGCCCTGCCTTCTTGGACCAAGCAGAGTGAGTTCAATGCCTCTTCCATGCTAACCCTTCAAATACCTAACGGCTGCTGTCATGTCCCCTTTAAACCTCTTTTCTGCAGAACCAGCATCCACAGTGCCTTGGGGAGACCATAGTCAGCTCTTTGAGGCCAGGAACTATGTCATTTTTTCATATCTCTAGTGCCCAAGCACAGTGTCTTCCATATGGTAGATCTTAATAAGTTCTTATTGAGTTGAATTGAGCATGACGATTTCCTCATTTCTCTTACCATCCCATTCTACCCTCTTCTAAATGAGTTCTAATTTGTCTAACTCTTTCCTAGAATGTGATGTCCAGATCCAAATGCGATATTAACAGTATCCCAGGTCTGGTGTGACCAGGACCAACTGTGATGGAGCCGGTGCTTCCTTCATTCTCTATTCTATGCTTTACTCTAGAGTAGCTTTTTTTGTTTTCATGTCATGTTGTTGACTCATTCACTGAACATAGTCTCCAAGGTCTTCTTCATAGGAAGTGTGATCAAACCTTATGTCCTTCATCCTGTACTTGTAAAGCTATTTTTCTTTCTACATTTATACTTTCTATGCTACTGTCTATGGTACCAGGCTTATCAGATCTTTGTGGATAATTTTCTCCCTTCTCTTTTTGGTTAGTCAGGCCTTCTTGATTAGATTCAAATGACATCTAGACAAATATGTTGTTATCAGCTCTTGTTAGATACATTCTTCCTTTGATCAGAGATCCATTATTCTTCTATTTTAAGCAAATGCCCAGAAATCTATATCCTGTTCTCTAATACTGTCTTCTTAGCCACCTATTCACTATCCAAATCTAGCCTTTTCTCTTGCATTACTTTCAACTAGCTCTAGTGATGAAAACTCCATCTATGTTCCCAAGATCTCTGCAACCTGTTCTCTACACAGCTGCAGGAACAAACTTCCTAAAATACCACCAGATACACATAACACCTCCCTCTAAAATTTCTCCTGTTAGTTCTCATTTTCTGTAGAATAGAACCCAAGTGGCTTAGTCTTGCATTTTCATCTCTCCACAGTGTTGCTCTCATGTAACTTTCCAACCTCATCTCCTACTTCTCTGTACAAACTCTTCTTTGGAGTCAATTGATCTTCATGACTTTTTTTTCTTTTGCCCTAAACTTCTGTTCGCATTTGTCTTCCTATCTATGATGTTTTCCATTTCCCTACTTATCTAAGTTTTCTCTTTCTTTTTCTTTTCTTTTTTTTTGCTTTTTGGGGCAGAGCAATTGGGGTTAAGTGACTTGCTCAAGGTCACAGGGCTAGTAAGTGTTAAGTGTACAAGGCCACATTTGAACTCAGGTTCTCTTGACTCCAGGGCCAATGTTCTATTCACTGCGCTACCTAGCCACCCCATAAATTTTATCTTTCAATGCCCAGGTCAAGTCTCTTGGATTTAGAGGAGAAGGGTTCAAATCACGACTCTAGAACTTGCTAGTTGTTTGGCCAGTGTGTGTGTGTGTGTGTGTGTGTGTGTGTGTGTCCATGTGTCCAACTCTTTGTGACCTCATTTGGGGTTTTCTTGGCAAAGATACTGGAGTGGTTTGCCATTTCCTTCTCTGGCTCATTTTACAAATGAGGAAACTAAGCAAAGAGAGTTAAGTGACTTGCCCAGGGTCACAAAGTTAGTTCCTGAGGCTGGATTTGAACTCAATTCCTCCTAATTCCAGGTACAGTGCTCTATCTACTGTGCCACCTACTTGCCCCCCCCCATTGTGTGTGTAAATATATAGAGATATGCATACACACATATATACATGTATGCATATATATATTATATATATCATTTCATCATTGGGGATGTATATGACAAGAAAAGGAGTCAAATCATGTATCAAGAGCAAAAGATAACAGATTGGTAGATGGAGTGTTATATTTGTACCTCTGAGATATTGAGACAATCAGAGAATAGCCTCCAATGTGTTGTGTGGTCCTCTAAGGGAAGATTCATTTAAAGTCAAGGATAAACATTACGGAGGAATTATGACACGTGCCAGAAGAGAAAGTGTCCATAAATGACATCTGTCTTCCCCACTACATTGCAAAGGAAGGCAGGGACCAAATTTTATGCTTCTTTGTAGATCCATTAGCACCTAACAGTGCTCTTTAAAGAGCAGACATTGAATAAATGTTTATTTACTGCAAACAATTCCAGTATCTTTGCCAAGAACTTCCCCCCGCCCCCCAGAAAGGGGGTCATGAAGAGTTGGATATGACTGAAAATGACTGAATAGCAAGTTTCCTTTAAAACTTAACTCAAGCCCTATGTTCAACTTGATACTTTTCCTGATCCCTTTACATGATAGTGCCCTTCCTTTCACATTCTCATTCATTTTATATATATTGTGCATATACTTATATACATACATGTTATCTCTCCATCAGAATTTAAGTTCCTTGAGGGCAAGTACCATTTTGTCTTTTCTTCCCATGTAGGACCTAGCATAGAACCTGGCCCACAGAAGGTGATTAATAAAGGTTGATTGATTGAATTGTACTTCCTGGCAAAGACTGAGGTAGCCAATAAATCTTGAGGTCATCCTGGAGGGAGTCTTCTTTAGAATCATTGTTGTGTGACTTTTGAGTGATTGAATAAACTGAGGTTCCAGAGAGGTTCATCAAGACTGATGCCTATTGATTGCTCTTACAATTGCATTGTGTAGGTCAAATATTACAGTACTTCAGGGGATCCATGATCTCCCTGATATAGGTGATCCATCCAAGGATGTAGATCACCATTCATTTGACTCAATTTTTGTTTTGTTTTGTTTTGTTTTCCTGTGGGAGTCTTGTCTATGTGCTCCTATGTTCTTCTATATGGGTTCTGCTCACCATGATGGGGACCTTCATCTAACAGTATGTACTGGAACAAGTTCTAAGAAAAAATCCTATGAACAGCAAATCTTAGTAACTTATACATTCTAAGCAATGTGTCAGTTACATAGAGTTTTTATTTCTGGGATATTTCTTAGAAATTGTGCCAATATCTACTGTTAGTTGTCTCCAGCTGGAAGGGATCTTGTTCTCCTCCAAACTCGCGTGGCTTATACCTTTCTATTTCACTTTCTTATTCAATTGGGAGAAGCTGCATGGCATAGTGGGTAGACTTAAAGTGAGGAGAGTCTGGATTTGTGTTCCCTTTCTGATGGGGGGAGGAACTATGAGCAAATCGCTAAGCACCCTTGAACCTTAGTTTTTCTCGTCTCCAAAATGGGGATAATAATGTCTGTAATCTCTAAAACATAGGCTTAAATAACTCAAAGAGCAAGGAAGGTAAGTAAGGAAGTAAAGAGGAAGGAAATGGCAAACCATTCCAGTATCTTCACCAAGAAAAGCCCAAATGGGGTCATAGAAGATTGGACAAAATCGAAAGCAACTGAACAACAATTTATGTAAAGTGCTTTGCAAACTGAGCATAAATACCAATTATTATTATCATTGTTAGTATTACAGTTATTTCCGGTGGAGTCTTAACTACTTTGTTAGGCTGTAAGCTCCTTGAGGGTATGAGTTGGGTCTTCTTCCTTGCAGGCTCTACTGCACTTACAGTGCTTTGCCTATAGCAGGTGATTGGTTGATATACCAATCAGAGGGAGATATGATGATCAGAGGGGCACATTACAGTACTCCTGAAGGATAGCATTCACCTTTCCCCTCCCTACTTCCCACCAGTCAAAGCAATTTACACTGAGGTCAGTTTTTCCTGGAGGAACAAAAGATATTTTGCTAATAAAATGTCTTTTTATGTTTCAGAGTTGTCTGCCACATACCCCCCTGTTGGGTCCCCTACCCCCAATGCCTGAATTGAAAATTGTCCTGTCATCAAAATCACAAACATGATTTCTTTATCAGAGGTCATTACCAATTATTTTGTAAAGAACTGTCGCTTCAGTAATTACCTGATTTTATCTTTTTTATGGAGGTCATTTATATTTCATTATTGTCATGTTATGGCCTATCTGCCTACAAAGAGGCATATATTAAAACCAGCAACTTTGCCTTAGTCACAGAATTATGGCCCTATATTTCATTTGTCGTTTTATCTACTGTTCTGGAGAAGATCATAGCTGGTTAGTTAAAGTGCTGGATAAATGAACACGGAAAGGTATAGACAACATATGGAGGGCGTCCTCCTCAGTCATTCCTTTTATTCTCCTCCTTTCTTTTCAAACAGTAGTGGGTGGTAATCTCTCTGAAATATTCATTTTGATTCAACTCAACAAATTTATTAAGTAGCCACTACACTCAAGCCTACTGGGGCATAATTCTCACCTTAAGGAACTTCTAGTCTAGTGGAGGTGGTGGTGGTGGGACAGATAAGACATTTATATGAATAACTTAGACAAAAGATAGAACTCTACAGGGGCAAAGGAACGGCATGGAAAGGCTGTGAGAAATTTGAGGAGAGAGAGAAAAAAACTGACTTGGTTTTTAACAGTAATATTTATTCTTGTGAGTGTTTCAGGGATTGGAGTTACTGAACTGAAACTTGAAGAAGAAAACCCTCTTCCTGGTTATAGGAATGGAAAATAAACACTTGTTCCCATAGGTAAAGCCATGCCTAGGAGATGTAGCAAGTTGTTTTGAAATGTCTACTGGAACTTGGAGAGTATTAGATCAGTGAGACCATGAGAAAGATAAGAAATGTGTGTGTGAACCTCTTTTCCCTAAAATATTCACGTTCCATTTCTTTTGTCTTTAAAAAGATTTCTTGCCTTGAATTTGGGGCAGAAGATGAATGGGAAGAGGGGAGCAACATGTCATTCTAGGCAGAGAGAGGAAACAGCCCTTAGGCATTTTGGAGTGTGATCCCTGCTTCTGCTACAATTGTGTGGATTAAGACCCTGGGTGAGTCAGACCTAGAACAGAGATGTATTCTGGGGTACCTGGATTGGCAGCTTATGGGAGCTGTATTAGTCAAATGGATAGAAGGAGGATACATTTTTCATTTCCACAGCATTATTTTTTTTGTCCCAGGTGACTGAGGCCCCAAACTCTGAAGAGATGCTCAAGATTCTTAACTCTAGCCTCTATTTCTTTTATCACCTGAGAAGGTTTTCTGTTTCAGAAAATAATTGGGAGACTGGAGGGGAGGGGCATGGTTCATTGGCATACTTTGCAGAGCAGCTCCTAAGAAGATTCAAAATTATTTTTTTTGTTTTCTTTCAGAATAAAAATATAAGTTGATATGGTTTGTATTGTTGGTAGAATTATATGAAATGAGTCAATTGGATTGAAGCAAGTTTCTAAGACATAAGGGGAAGGAGAGCCATAATCCTCATAATTTGGGATGATATGACATTTTATTTTTTTTTTCATTTGAATTTTTAATCCAGTTAGTGAGAAGAACTAAATATGCTCATCTGGGGGGCAAGAGGACAAATGGAGCTTTGGGCATTAAGATTGGAGAGGCTTTGAGACCTTACCTTGGCTGGTGGCTTGAGTAGAGCAACACTTGGTGGACAAATAAGATGTTACATTCCCTTTATACTTAGTTGTATGGCAGCACACTTCGTTGTGGTTTGCAAAAAGCAAGAGAATGAGGCCAGTGAAGATGACTATAACAACAATAGGACCATGGAGTATACAACTTGAATCACAAAACATGTATCACAGAAGAATTGGCAGATAAATGAGGGTATGAGTTGGGTCTTCTTCCTTGCAGGCTCTACTGCACTTGTGCCTCTTCATTCTCATATCTGCTTCACTAGATTGTCACAGTGTCAGACATTCTCACTAATTAAATCATCCCTTTAGGTTAAGCCCTTGTGTTTCTAGAAATTCACTTCAAAATAGCTTTGTTACTTGGAATCAATAACAGTGATCTCTCTAATTAGTACTAACTGACATATTGGCATTGATTAGATTACCTGGGTACTATAGGACTAGACCTCAAGAAGTTAAGTTTTGATAATAGAAAGGGTAGAGAAAGTTCTAGAACATTTGTTATTGTGTGGGGAGGGACAGGTCTAGGTGAATGTGAAAGTCCTGGCAGTAGGGGACCATGTAGAGTTAACTGTGTGAAGGATGTATGCTGTCTTGAATATTATCTGATGAAAACCCAGAAAAGCAATGATGTAGTATATATGTATATAGTTGTTTGATGATCAACAATATTATCATAGTGATGACACTAATAATAACTAATATTTATGTAGTACTTTTAAGTTTTGCAGAATGCTTCATAAACATGATCTCATTTGAGCCTCACAACAATTCAATGTAGTAAGTACTACAGGTATTATTGTCCTCATTTTTATAAAAGAGAAAAGTGAAAATCAGATAAATTAATAACTTTTTCATTCTCACACAAGACGTAAATGTTGGAAGTGGGATTTGAAACAAAGTCTCCCTCACTCCAAAATCAATAGTTTCTACAATAATCTATTTTGATGAAAAAAGCACAACAAGGAACAGCTAGGTGGCACAGTGAATAGAGCACCAACCCTAGAGTCAGGAGAACCTGGTTCAAATCTGGTCTCAGACACCTGACACTTATTTGCTGTGTGACCTTGGGTAAATCACTTGGCCCCAATTACCTTGCCTTCCCTCCTCAAAACAACAAACAACAACAACAACAACAACAACAAAAAACCAAAAGAAAAAACATGACAAGAGCAGAAAGAAATATTGAATCAATAGGACATGGATTTGATTTTCATCTCTATGCAAATGATTTCCACATATATGTATCCAGTTCTAATCTCTCTCCTGAGCTCCAGACTTGAGGAGAGGATGCACATAAGGAGACAGCTAGGTTTGTGAGTGTTTGTTGTTTGTGGAAAGGCTAAAGGATGGTGTGGCTTCCTGCTGTGCTATGATGTATTAACTTCTTGTTACTATGATGGATTTGACTTTCTGCTGTTGAGATTTGGGTTTCTGGTGTCTGAATAAATGTTTTGCTTCTGTCTTCTATGTGAAGAGTCTGTTATATTTTGTGATTGAGAACTATGCCGGCTATTCGTAGTCACCATCAATGCTGTGAATATTGCATTGGTGCTACAGTCACCAACTACCCTTTGAACATCTCAAACTGGATGTCTTGAAGGCATCTCAAATTCACTATGTCCAACCTACCTCTCTTACCAAATTTGCCATTATTGGGGAAGCATGCAACTATCTTTCTAGTTACTTAGACTCACATTCTTGGTGCCATCCTCAACCTTCACTGCAACTCGCTCCCTATATCTAATCTGTTATCAAATTCTGTTTTTTTTTTCTATCTTCAAAACATCATTTCTATATATTCCCTTCTTTCTACTCACATAGCCCTCACCACAGTACAGGCTTTCATCACCTCACACCTGGACTATTGCCATAACCTTCTCATTGGGCTCCTTGCCTGGAGTCACTCAACTCCATTCTCAATTCAGTGGCCAAAATAATTGCGTTACTTCTAGGTCTGTATCCCAAAGAAACCATAAACACAGGAAAAGGACGCACATGCACAAAAATATTTATAGTAGCTCTTTTTGTGGTGGCAAAGAATTGGAAAATGAGGGGATGTCCATTAATTGGGGAATGACTGAATAAGTTGTGGTATATGACTTTAATGGAATATTATTGTGCTATAAGAAATGATGAGCAGGTGGACTTCAGAAAAACCTAGAAAGACCTCTATGAACTGATGCCGAGTGAAATGAGCAGAAACAGGAGAATATTGTACACAGTAATAGCCACATGGTGCGATGACTGACTTTGATAGACTTGGCTCTTCTCAGCAACAGGAGGATCTAAGACGACTCCCAAAGCTCACAATAGAAAATGCCATCCACATTCAGAGAAAGAACTTTGGAGTCTGAATGCAGATGGAAACATACTATTTGCTCTCCTTTTCTTCTGTTGTTTTGTTTCTTCTTTCTTGAAGTTCCTCCCATTCATTCTAATTCTTCTTTACATAATGACTAATGTGAAAATATATTTAATATGAATGTGAAAATATGTTTAACATGAATGTATAAGTAGAGCCTAAATCAGATTGCATGCTGTCTTGGTGAGGGGGAGGAGAGAAAAGGGGAGGAAATTTAAAACTCAAAATCTTACGGAAGTGAGTGATGAAAACTAAAAATAAATAAATTGTTTATATTAAAAATTACTGTGCTAAAATATAGATCTGATTATGTCACTCCGCTATTCAATCAACTCCAGTGGCTTCCTGTTACCTATCAGGTAAAATTGAATGTTCTCTGTTTCACTTTTAAACTCTCCATAACTTGGTCTCTTCCTACCTTTCTAGTCTTCTTAGACCTTACAACCTCTCACATACTCTGTGATCCATTGACACTGGCTTCCTTGCTGTTCTTTGCCCGGCCTAGACGCTCCATCATCTTTTTTTTTTTTTTAAATTATTTATTTAATTTTAGTTTACAACATTCTGTTCCAGTCTCTTGAGTTTCAAATTTTCTCCCCTGCCCATAGCGGCATGTAATCAAATATAGGTTCTACAAATACCTTCACATTGAACGTTAGTGATGTTGTAAAGAAGGATTATAACCAAAGGGGTGAACAATGAGAAAGAAGGGACCAAACCAAACACAAACAAGAGAGAGCAAAGAGTTTTCCACTGTCTCTTGACTCTGGCCATTTTCACTTACTGTCCAGGATTCCTAGAACTCTTTCCCTCTTCAGATCTGCCTCCTAGCTTCATTGCCTTTCTTCAAGTCTCAGCCAAAATTCTGCCTTCTACGTACGATAAGTCCTTTCCCCCAATCATGCTTAATGCTAATACCCTCTCTCTATCACCTCCAATTCATCTTTTATACATCTTGTTTATACTTAGCTGTTATCACATTGTCTCCCGATCAGCCTGTGAACTCTTTGAGAGCAATGGCTATCATTCACCTCTCTTTGTGTCTGCAGTGATTAGTTCAGTGTCTCGAACACAGCAGGCACTTAATAGCCATACCTATTGACTGACTGACCCTTGAATCTAAATCTCTTCACTAACCTATCCCCGTCCTACCCTTCTATGCAATCTATAAGCCACCTACAACAACTTTGCTATTCCTTACACAAGACGTTCCACCTTGCAGCTCAATGCACTGTCTATCCTCCTTGCCTGGGATGCTTTGCCTCCTCACCTCTGCCTCTTGGCTTCACTGACTTCCTTCAAGATTCAGCTAAA
This sequence comes from Pseudochirops cupreus, assembly GCA_028627135.1. Taxonomy (NCBI): domain Eukaryota; kingdom Metazoa; phylum Chordata; class Mammalia; order Diprotodontia; family Pseudocheiridae; genus Pseudochirops; species Pseudochirops cupreus. The sequence continues at coordinate 288,074,692 of CM053580.1, read as the reverse complement.
ATATCAGCCTTTGCACGTGGATTTCTTCACTCCTCATACCTTCTTCCCCCAACCCAGTGCCTTGCTTTCTAAGGTTACCTCCTATTTACACTATATATACATATACATACATACATATACACATATGTAATTCTTTACATGTGATCTCCCCTGTTAGAATGTGAGCTCCTTGAGGGCAGGGACTTTTTGCCTTTCTTCCTGTAACAGGTGCTTAGCACCTGGAAAATAGTGCTATTAGCTTGGCAGAGAATAAGCATTAGTAAATACTTGTTGACTGACTGACTAATTTGGGGTGAGAAAACAAAGGCATGCAAAATTCCCCAGAAAGATTTGAGAAGGAATCTTGGGGAGAGCAATTCCTAGAAGGAACATTTTCTTCCTGAACATCTGAGGGATGGGGCTTGCATATCTTCTGTCCATGTTCTTCTTTTCCTACCCTCCACTATGACTGAAACTGAGAAAGTACAGTAATACTTGGAGCACATAATAAACATCTCTGGGAAAGGTGGGAGGAGATGAAGGAAAATCAATTGCTCTGTGCTGACAACTTCTGCACGTAATAACAATATTCTGTCATGATGCATTAGCGGCCCTTCCCAATTGTGTGTGTTTTTGCTAACAGGCTGTAAAAGTATAATCATATGAGCACTGAATACATTGTATTTGTGGGAATGATTCCCACCAATGTGGGCTTTATTATGGCCCTATAGTGCATAATGTGTTGCTTACTGAAGTGAGACATATCATTTTGCTATAAGAATGTTTATTATTTATTTTTTTGTTTGCTGCCTCATTCTCTACAAAGGTGCCTCCCAGGGATAGCTTGCTGGATTCCCATGGGTGGTGGGGTGGTGTGGGAGGCCATTATCTCTAGCTTATCCCTCCTCTCGCACCTTGTTCCCAAGCACTGCAGCTGACCCTGAAGTTTGGATGAGAAATCACCTTGAGCACCAACTTACAACCCATCTGAGACAAGGAATGGCTCTGCTCAGGTTCCTAAACAGCATTTGTAAAACTAATGTGACGGTGGAGGGGAAGCAACTGCTTTCCAACAAGGGCAAGGACCGGAGGGTAGTTAAGGACTGAGAGGAGAGTATCCCAAAGTAAAAGATCTTAAGTGTATGGGACAAAGAATACTTTTACATCAAATCTTCAGTGGAAGAACAAGTCCAGAGTATCACTACCACCATCACCTCACATTTACATGGCACATTAAAATTTACAAAGTGATTCCTTCAGAACTCAAATACTCTATGATCTCATTGATTCAGGAATTTCCTCAAGTTATATACAGATCATAGCCCATTCAAGCCTACTTATTCTATATGATTCATTCATTTCTCCCCAAAAGTTCACCACAGGGGTTCTACCTAACCTACTGGAAGCCCTCTTTAATTTTTCTTGACTTCACGAGGGTACTATAGAGGGGCTCCAGCCTTTCACCTGCCACTATCACCACATGACCAGCCTATCTGTGTGAAGTAGCCATGGATAGGTATTATTCTCATTAGCTATTTTATAGGTGGAAAAATGACTTGTCCGTGTTCACATAGGTAGCAAGTTCAGTAGAATGTGTAGTTTTTGCTATTAGAAAAGATCTTCCTTCATGTCCATCTGGTTTCTATTTGGATTCAAGACTTCTGGGAATCAGGAAAGAGGGGTGAGATGAAGTATGCAGAACTGAAAATGAAAGGAATGTTGTGAGTTATCACACTGAAACTGAGCCTGGATTGTTTTGTGGGGTTCAAGCTACTGACACAATGCCTCATGGTGCCAAATCACTGAATAACATTGATACTGGATCACCATGCAGTATAACATGAAAGAGAGACTGAGAAGTGAGACCACTGAGCTGGTTAGGGAATTCTCTCTGCTGCTGCCTCTGTCTCTTTGTCTCTTTGTCTCTGTCTGTCTCTCTCATTTCTGTCTCTATATCTGTCCTACTTTTTCCTAGTCAGAACCTAGAAGAATGTGAGGCAATGTAGGAGGACAGGGATTTCTGCCATTAGGACACACTTCCTAAACTATCTGCAGCCACAGCATAAATATTTTACCGTTAGATTGCAAACTACTCAATTAGATTTTAAGTTCCTTGAGGGTAGGAAATATCTTTTGCCTTCTTTTTCATCCCAAACACTTAGCACTGTATTTGGCACAGAATAGGCACTTAATGAATCTTTATTGAATGATCCATTGTGCTATGTAAAGGACCTAATGATTCCTCTTATTAGCCAAATGTGTTATACTTTAACATGGGGATCAAAACCTTTACTTCAAAGTTAACACAGTGAGGGCAAGGACAATTTCATTTTTGTAGCCCTAGCACCTAACACTGTATGTATATCATATAGTTAGAATTCTAACCCATCTCTTCCACTTCTAAATCCAGGATTATTTCTTTTAAGTCAGGTATATAACATAAAGAGGGATTTCTGAGCAAGAAAACATGGTACCAGGGAAATGTATCATCTGTTGGCCACTATAATGCAATTGAGACTTTTTTCTGCCCACCTGATTATCCTAGTCCAAGTGTACTCTCTTTCTCTCTCTCTCTCTCTCTTTCTCTCTCTCTCTTTGTCTCCCTCTCCCTCTTTCTCCCCCTCCCCTCCCCCGTAAACATGAGGCCATGAGATAAAATGAATAGATTGCTGGATTTAGAATCAGTAAGACTTGGGTTTGAATCCTAACTCTGACAGTTATTATTAGTTATGTGACTTTGGGTAAACCACTTCCTTTCTCTAAGCTTCAATATCTTTATCTATAAAATGGGAATAATCATCCTTGTACTGAAGAGTGATGTGGACAGCCTTTAGAGTTTTGGCTGTGTAGTCAGAAAGATCCTAGTTCAAATTTCACCTTTGACACATACTAGCTTTGTGACACTGAGCAAAGGTTGTACAGTTGTGTCCAACTCTCTGTTACCCCATTTGGGGTTTTCTTGGCAAAGATACTGGAGTTGTTTACCAGTTCTTTCTTTCTTTCTCTAGCTCATTTTACGGATGAGGAAACAAGGCAAACAGCGTTAAGTGACTTGCCCAGGGTTACACAGATAGTAAGTATCTGAGACTGGATTTGAACTCAAGGAGATGAATCTTCCTGATTCCAAAGCCAGTGCTCTATCCAGCTATAAAAGAGTTGTTGATCTGAAGTCATAGCGAGAATTTCCACACCTGGGGTTTGCTACATTAATGAAATTATTGGAAGGAAGTGCTGCCATCTTGCTAATTATTCTTTCTTGTTTCTATGCCTTGGGCAGGATGATCCACTGCATCCACAAAAAGAATAGCAATTTATTTTTTACTCCTTCGTATATCTCAGAGCCCTCTATGGAGCACTCACTAAATTCTTTCATTGATTTCAGCTTGCTACCCAATTAAAACTGACATCAAGGGCTTATTCTACTCCTGGCAATTCTTCACTAAGCAGGCAGGCAGTTTATAGACTGGTATGAATTGGATTATTTGTCAGGCTAATGATTTTGCTTAGGTTAGTTTTTTCTGTCAAGGAAACACCAATACTTCTTGTTTATAGAGCAGTTTCACAACCTTAACTCATTGAATGTTCACAATAACCTTGTGAGGTAGGGTGCTTCTTTAGCCCCATTTTGCAGATAAACACAGTGAGACTCAGTGAGATAATTAACTTTACCAAAATCACACAAATAATGAGTAGCAGGACTGGGACTTGAACCCAGGCCTCCTGATTCCAAGCTCAGTGACCTTTCCACAATACCACTTCACATGTTAACCTAATGGTGTATCCAATTATTTCCATTTAGTCATATTGGTCAGAAGGATATTTATCCACCATTGGTATTAGAGACAAAAGAAGTACAAAAATCGAAACTCAAATATTCCTTTTACTCGCTATGCTTATTAAACACATCTAATGTACTAACTATCTATCCCAGAGAGAACAAGTCAACCATCAGCAAATAAGTCATTATAGGATTGACACATCCCATCTTAATTCAGTGGTATTTTTTTTAACTGATGACTATTGCTTTCATTGGGAACTGTTAGTACAGATGCTTAAGATCGAAACACACAGGTTTTGGTCACACTATTGTTGTTTAATTGTTTTCTTTCCTATTAGTTGTTAAGAGCATAACTCAGCACTGTCCATCTAAATTACACAGGAAACTAACCTTAATTTTCATCTTGCTTGTTTCTGGAATAAATATTCCACTGTGAACCCAGTTGTGGAGCTTCTACTATCCAGGAATTGACTCAGAAAAATTAGAACTGTGGATTGTATGAACACAGGAAAGATAAGGCAAACTTTTTCTAGCTGGGCTTTTTAAATACCAGCCAATTAAAATGCTTAGTAGTGATATTAGTCATGCTTGGATTCAGACTCAGGTTCCACAGTTAAATTTTCAGTGCATTAATCCAAAGAGCTATTCCATCCCTTAGGACATTATAATTTACTTTAAAGAAATTAAAAGTGGGCTATAGTTAGTATGCTTTAAATTCCCCATCTCCAGTTGTTCCATATCCACTTATACAGCCCTACATTTGTTCAGCAGCCATGTCTCCTGTATTGGATTTCTCCTCATCCTGAAATCTTCCAACATGAGGCCATTTGCATTGATTGAAAAGGAGCACCTGCCAGACCTGTCAAGGATACTAAGGAAGAATGAGAAAGTGTCTTCTCCCCCAGGGTGGGTATAGTCTAGTTGGGAAAGTAAGATATAAATACATTAAAAAGCTAAAAAATAATACAGAGATGAATAGCATTCAATTTAATAAGCCCAGATATAGCACACAACTATGCACAATTACCCGCCAAATGGATGGCCCAGTGCTATAGGAAGAGGGAATGTGATTAGAGTTAGCAGGGAATGCTTACACAAGAGGGATGAAAACTCCATAAGATATGTAATGGGGGTGGGGAAGTAATGAGTTAAACTAGTCTCGGTTAGATTAGAAGATTCTTGAAGATATATGACTTGGTCCATTTCTGTCATTTTGGAACTTAGGGAGTTCCCTTGCCCCC
>CM053580.1:288010712-288069594 GCA_028627135.1 Pseudochirops cupreus | reverse complement strand
GGAATGGAGCTGACCTCAATATCTCAATGACAGCAAACATGTTGCACAAAAGTTCACAGCATGGAAGATTACAGCAACAGGTATTTTAAGCATCTGTACAGAAGAGATCTGCCACAGAGATACTGGGTCCCAAATATACCAAGGAGGTTTTCTCTCTCTCTTTCTTCTTTCTTTCTTTTTCTCTCTCTCTCTCTCTCTCTCTCTCTCTCTCTCTCTTTCTTCCTTCCTTCCTTCGTTTCTTTCTTTCTTTCTTTCCTTCTTCTCTTCTTTCTTTCCTTCTCTCTCTCTCTCTCTCTCTCTCTCTCTCTCTCTCTCTCTCTCTCTCTCTCTCTTTTTCTCTCTCCCTCCCCCCCCTCTTCTTTTTTCTTTTTCTCTCTCACAAAGAATCATCATAAAAGAGGCCAGAAGCAGAGGCTGAAATGAGACTGTAGAGGGCCTGAAATGCTAGCCTAAGGATCATGGAATTATACTACAGGCAATAATAGGGCAGCAGAATTTTGGAGCAACAGATTATAGTAGGTGTTACCTGTCTTTAATTTCTTAATGAGTTCTAAAACAGAACTCATTATCTTTCCCTGAAAATTTCTTCCTAATTCCCCTATTTCTGTCAAGGGAACCATCTTCCTTCCATTCACATAGTTTCACAATCTTATAGTCATTCTGGACTTTTCACTTTCCTTTATCCTCAATATCCATTCAGTTTCTAGGCCTCATTAATTCTACCATTATAACTTCACTTGAATCTCTCCCCATCTCCACCTTTTTTGAAAATACTACACCAAAGGCTGCCACCCAAGTGTAGGCCCTCACCACCTCTCACCTGGAGCCTGAAGTAGTCTTAGTTTATTCCTTTTTTCAAGTCTCATCTGTTTCCCATCCATCCTTCACACTGCTACCAACACAGTATTCCCAAACCATATTCCACATCACTCTAATGCTCAAGAAAATCCCTTGACTCCCTATTGCCTCTAGGACAGTGGTTTTTAACCTGTGGGCCACGACCCCTTTGGGGGTCTAAGACCCTTTCACAGGGGCCACAGGGGTCGCCTAAAACCATCAGAAAATATATTTCCAATGATCTTAGGAACTAAGATATGGCTCTTCTCTCCATCTCCAGTCAGGTCCACCCACATGCAGATATGACCACATATGAATATTAAAGGGTAGTGGCATTAGGAAGGTTGAGAACCACTGCTCTAGGATAAACTACAAACTCCTAGTTATTTCAAGCTCTTCACAGTCTGGCTCCAGCCTATCTTTTCCTAGGCTTATTCTATGCATGTCTTGCCTTCACACAATCTCTATTCCAACCAAATTGGCCTCCTTGTTTTTAATACATATTATATTTCCTATCTTAGCCAATAAACATTTAAGTGCCTACTATGTGCCAAGCATGGTGCTAAGCACTAAGGATACAAGGAAAATCATAAGAAAGTCCCTGCCCTCAAGGAGCTCACAGTCTAATGGGGAAAGACAACACGTTTTTAGAAAACACTGAAAGGATAAGGAGGGATACCCATTGGAGGAGCATGGTAAAGACCTACAACTGGATGGGAAATGATGATGTGGCTGCATGGGGTCCCCTCTTTAAATGGTGAAGTATTTGGGAAGAGTTCTCTGTTTACCTTCTCCAATCACAGGGAGGGAAGAGGCCCAGGGCTGAGGGTACTGTCAGAATTGATTTAATCTTTCTGGAAGATGAGTTACTGGAGACAATGATGAGGCCCAGGAGATCAGCCCAGTGGGTGACAGTCTTTGCACCTTCACATAGGTTGTCTCCCATGCATGGATATACCTCCTCCTCTCTTTGTTGTTCAATTGTTTCCTTTATGGTTGCCTCTTTGTGACCCCATTTGGCGTTTTTCTTTCTTTTTTTTTTTTTGGCAAAGATGCTGGAGTGGTTTGCCATTTCCTTCTTCAGCCCATTTTACAGATGAGGAAACTGAGGCAAAAAGGGTTAAGTGATTTGCCCAGAGTCACACACAGCTAGCAGGTGTCTCAGGTCACAAATTCTAACTCAAGAAGAGTTTTCCTGACTCCAGGCCCGGTGCTCTATCCACTGAGGCTGCCGCCTAGCTGCCAACCTAGCTGCCCACATGTTCCTTACATCTGCCTTTTACAATTCCCCTGCTTTTTTCATGGCTCAGCTCAAATACAAACTCTCCTGCTTGAGGTCTTTCCTGATCCCGACCACTGTTAGTGCCTGAACCAATCCTGGAGAATGACTTAGGAGAAGGCAGGTACTGCTTCATTGTCTTCATATGTGCTATGCCAGGCATATATTAGGAGCTTAATAATGTTTATTGAATGAATGAAGGAGTAGAATAATTCAACATGAGGTGGGTTGTTGTAGAAGGTTCCTCCTACAGGGAACTCACCCTCCTTCTAGCCTTTACTGGATTTTGTTTTAAAGTCACATTATCAAACCTCCAATAAGTCTTAGCCCAATGTGTCCTTGTAGCACGGGAGCAAAAGCTGCACCAGCCAATAAGCTGGGAAAGTTTAAAGTCTGGAACTAGGGACAAACTCTCTGTAGTTCAAGGGCCAGCACAACTATTTGGAGCAGTTCATCTCCAGAGTTTGTCAGCAGGCTAAAACAACTCATTAAACTCTACTAAGGCACGGACAGGTTCCCTTCCATATTGTCAGAGGAACTGCTCATATAGATCCTTAAAGTTTTGGGGTAATAGCTATCCAGAAGGGAACTGAAATCTAAATAGTGATTTAGTTAGATTTTTATTTGGGGTTCAATGAAACAGTTGATGCTTAAGAGAAGTCACCTATGGAAAAGGGAGTAGCAGGTGTGTGATTGTTCACAAAAGTATTAGCTACCTTTTAGACCAATTAACCAAATATCAGACCCAAGTACTCTGGGTCATCACCTTTGGGGAATTCTCATGGAATGGGGCTGAGTTCCTTGAGGATAGAGACCATTCATTTCTCTTTGTTTTTGTATCACTAAACAATTAATAAATGCTTGTCAAATTACTGTTGAATTAACTTATAGACATCCAATGGGTGGAACAGAAGTGGTAAGAAGAAGGCATGCATGGTAACCCTTCCAGTTAATGACAAATCAAGAGGGCATACTAGAAACAAGCTAGTTCTGTAATGGGCCTGTCTTGATGTTATTATTTATGTTTCCCTGTAGAGGTAACAGCAGTATTTTAATAATCTACATAACATTTAATTATAATTCAGTTACCTGATGCAAGTAATTTCAGTGCCCTTTAATATAACAAATCTCTAGTGTGAAATATCTAACTAATAAGAGATGACAGGTGGTTGTTATTCTGTAAACCTCACTGTCTTTCACTGGTACAGCCTCCTGAAAGGTAAACAAGTCATTCTCCAATCTGAGAGATTCCCCAAGCAGTACTCTGGGGAAACCCACATACTGAGTTCATGAATGCTGCACTAATGGTAAGATATCTGGCATGAAGACAGAGGTCACTGGAGATCACAGGTTGGGAGGCATTTGAGCTTAGCATCTAATTACCCAGAGGCATAGGTTTGGAGACTTAGGATGTGATTTTGATTGGGTCAGTGTTTCCTGATTTGTTCCAGTGTTGGCATATTCTGTGTCCAAAAACTTTACTATGAACCCTAATAGCCAACTAAGTAAAATCATCAAGTAAAGTCATCAAATCAATGATCATTTATTAAGTATCTACTATGGTCCTGGCTTTGATGTTGCTGTTGTTTGCATTCATTCTCAAAGAGGACCAATGACATCATAAGCATGATGAGTTGAGATTTGAGTTGGGATCCCTACGTTGGATTACAGTGAGGCAGGGCTGTGCAAAGTCATCATTAGCCTTGCTCTCTCCTCCAGAGTCATCAGAGTCCAGTGGCCACACAAAGGTTAGGATGACTGGTGATGGCCCCTGGCACTGTGCTGGGGACCTAATGAAGGCAGAAAACAGCCCCTGCTCTCAAGGAGATAAGTCTAATGCAGGATAAACTATGCAAACAACTACGTGCAGACAGAATAAAGACAGGACAATTTGGAGAACATCTCAGAAGGAAGATTAAGGAGTACCAGGAAAGGCTTCTTGAAGGTGGTTGAATTTCAGCTGGGGCCTAAAGGAATCCAAGGAAGCCAGGAGGTAGAGATAAGGAGAATTTCAGTTATAAGGAACAGCCAGTGGAAAAGTACAGAGTCCAAAGAGGGGGTATCATGAGATGAACAGCAAGGAGGTCACTGACTCACAGTACGTGGAGGTTAGGAAGGTATAAGAAAGGCTGCTAGGTGGTGTCGTAGTGCATAGAGTGCCGGACCCAGAGTCAGGAAGACTCTTCTTCCTGAGTTCAAATCTGGCCTCAGACACTTCCTAGCTGTGTGATCCTGGTTAAGTCGCTTAACCCTGTTTGCCTCAATTTCTACATATGTAAAATGAGCTGGAGAAGGAAATGGCAAACCACTCCAGTATCTTTGCCAAGAAAACACCAAATGGGAACATGAAGACCCAGATATAACTAAAATAACTGAACAACAACAAAAAGTATAAGAAGAATAGAAACATAGGAAGTGGCCATCTTACAAAAAACTCTGGATGCCAAGCAGAGAATTTTATGTCATCCTGGAGGTGGTAGGGAGACACCAGAGTGGTCTGAACAGGCTGTGACACAGTCGTTTTTAAGAAGTTCAAACAGAAAGCTGAGCGAAGGATGGATTGGGGTGGAGAGACTTGAGACAGGAAGACCAACTTGAAGGCTATGGCAATAGCCCAGGTGTGAAATAATGAGGACCTGCACCAGGGTGGTAGCTGTGTGAAGGGAGAGAAGGGGATATATTTGAGAGATATTGTAAAGACTGTGGAAAAAAAAACAAAACCATGATATGTGAGATGAGTAGGTGAGAATGATATCGAAGTTGTGAGTCTGTGTGACTAGGAGGGTGCTGATGGCCTTGTTAATGTAGATCACAATGCCTCTTCATCTTAGTAGAGAGTTGTAGGAGTTGCTATGGAGAGACTCATTTGTCACTTGGTGGCCAGCCTTTAGATGGTGAGTTTGACTCCAAGTTCAGAGTTCTATCCAAGGCACAACCTAGTCGCCTGCCATGGTGTTGTTGCTAACTTGGTTATCAGGGAAGGTTTTATGGAAGTGGTGAAATTTTGGTGTTTGAATTAAAGTGCTTGTTAGAATTTAGCAAGCAAATTAGGGACGAAAAACCTAGGACTAGGGAAAAGTATAAGAAAAGGCAGGAGAGTGTATGTAGTGTGTTTCAGGGGCAGATAGCATTGTTTGGCTAGAGCAGTGAGTACAGTAAGAGATAGGATTGAAAAGGCAATGCAGTTCCTGTTTATAAAGGCTGTTCTAGCAAAGGAGTTTGGTCTTTACACAGCAGATAATAGGGAGCCACTGAAGAGTATTGAGTAAAGGAGTAACATGACCAGAAATGTTATGAAAGTATGAAATAGCATGAAAGATAGTTTGCAAGGTGGAGAGAGAAGAAGCAGAAATGCTCTGAAAAGGAAACAGAAACTGTGCAGGTGGGTGTTAATGAGAACTTTGTACTAGTATGAGAGAAAAAAGGAAAGGATAGATTGGGAAATATATTGGAAATTCATTGTTTATAAGAATTAAGAGAAAGGAATCACCAATATCCTTGAGCTTATGAACATTGAAGTCTTACTTCATGATGATGATGAATGATGATAACATATAAATAAGGAATTCAAAAGGAAGATCAAATTTGGAGGGAAAGAGAATTATGCTGAATCCTGTCTCTCCTTCAGGATATGGGTCTGGAGCTTTACAGAGGGCCAGATTCTATAGCTGGAACAATGGAATGGACAAGACCATTAAACGTGAATAGAGTAGACAGAAGAGAACAGGGCCAAGAAATGCCTTGGCAAACATCCACACTAAAGGCTAGGAGGATGCTGAGGACCCACTGAAGGAAACACCAGAGGAGTTATTAGAAATGTCTCTCTCTTCCTGCTCTCTTTCCTCTTCCCCTTCTTCCTCTTTACTTCCTTCTCATTGAATTATCTTATGTTTACTTATTTGAGTATGCATTGAGTATAGAGAATGTGAGCCCCTTGACAGCAGAGATCATTTATTGTCTTTGTATTCAGTACATGGCACAGAGTAGGCATTTATCAAATGTTTGCCTGAATTGAATTGAACCTTGAGAGAGAAACTGTAAGAGGATGTTTATTGCAAGGAGTCTTGGGGAAAGTGAGTAGTGAGAGGTATAGACTTTAGGCATAGGCAAGTTTTTCAAGAAGCATAGAATAGAGAATTGAGAAAGGCGATGGTGACTTAGGATAGAGGGACCTAGGGGGGCTTAATTTAAATTTTTTTTAAGGATTGGGTATTTTTGTATGCAGATGGGATGGAGTCAGTAGCAAGGGAGTAGAGATAGATAACAAGTATTTTCTTAAGTTCATACTCATTTGATCCTCATCACAGCCCTGGGAGGTAGGTGCTATTGATATCCCCATTTTACACACTAGGAAACCGAGGCCAAACATGATTAAATGGCTTCTGCATGGCCATAATCTAGTAAAATGTATTGGGTCAGAGTTGAACTTGGGCTTTCCTAACTCCAAATCAAGGATTTTATCCACTATAATACCTAATTGCTTCAGAGTATAGTTACATCAAAGGTGAAAGTGACTGATAGAGTAAGGCCCTACTGAGTACAGGAGGAAATGGAAGGGAAACAAGAGCATAGGAAGTGAGACTGACTTTAGTGAGAGGTGTGGATGCCTCTTGTATAACTAGAAGGAGAAAAAAGAGACTGGGTTATGCCACTGAGAATTAAAACTGAGAGTTCAAGTTTTATTGCTCCAGTTTTCCAAGTGAAATAAGAGGCTAGGTTACCTTTTATAAGCATGTTTTTTGGAATAGAGCTACAGATGAGAGGAAAGGAGAAAAAAGTTTTATAAAATTGCTAAGGGGAATGGGATTAGAGCTTGATAAATGTAGAGTGGAAGGACTATTGAGGAGAGGCCAGGACCCAGAAGAAGTACCATGAATTTGTAGTAGGTGAAATTAGCTCTTAATTGTGTGACTTTCTCCAGCAAAATTCAACAGCCCTGAAATTGGCTGCTGGACGTTACTCAAGGCTGAGAATTATAGGTTGGAAATGGAAGATCAGAAAGCAAGGGAATGACTTTTTAATGGGAATAACTAGAGAGCACTAAAGAACATCCCATGAGGTGGTTAGAGGATTATTCCTTTTTCAGTATTTTTTGGGTCTTGCATTAAAACACCACACGGGGGTAGCCACCATATTAGTAGGGAAGATTTTGGTTTGGGTGCAGTGTCAACCACAGAAAACTAAAGAGGATGAAGTGAATTCTTTGGCCAGGGACTCTCAAAGGAAGAAAGTTTGTCTGATCCTGAATGCCATTCCTCCTTTACTTATCCAGATGTTCTCTCACCTTCAGTGTCTGCCTCAAATTTAACAGTCTTGCTGATGCCTTTCCCAATTTCTATCGATTGCGGTCACCTCACCTTTCTTTGAACTGATGGTACTTTTCCATACATTTGTCATGCATGTATGTGCCATAATGTTATAGCTTGCATATTGTTACTTAAACTTCCATGAAGACACAACATGATTTCAGCTTCTTGAGGACAAGGTACATGTATTATATTTCTTTGTATTCTTACCTCCCCGTCCCCTTCCTTCACTCATGCCCTAGAACACTACTCTATATACTAGTCATTCGATACACTTTTGTTGAAGGTATGAATGGAAGGGTTAAAAGCCAAGGGAACCTTATCACTACGCCAATATCCAAGCCAGTCCTAGAATCTTCCTTCTAGAGAACTACAGGGAGTGATAGGCATGCCCTGTCAGTCCCTTGAGGGAATGACTTCCAGTGGCTTGTAGAGCAGTGAAAAGATTGATGACTGGAATCAGAGGACTTTGATTCACATTGTGTCTTGGCCACTAACCCACTCCATGTGTGGTAGTGGTGGTGTTCAAGCAAGTCAGATTCTTCATGATCCCATTTGGGGTTTTCTTAGCAAAGATATTAGAAAGGTTTGCCACTTCCTTCTCCAACTCATTTTACTGATGAGGTAACTGAGGCAAATAGGGTTGAATGACTTGCCCAGGGTCACGCAGCTAGTGTCTAAGGTCAGATTTAAACTCAGGTCTTCCTAACTCTAGGCCTGGCACTCTATCCACTGTGCCACCTTGGTGTCCCCACTCCCTGTGTAATATCGGACAAATGACTTTTGGGGCCTCAGTTTCCACAAATAACCTTTTAAGTCCTTTCCTGCTTGACATTTATGATCTGATGACTCTGATGCATCAGATTCTACTGGATCTACTATGCTCCCTAGGAACAGAGTACAGCCTCTTCCTCCTCCCTTCATGCTGACCACCTGCCGGTTGGTTTTCACTAGCACATGGGTGTCACTGATTCACCTTCATTCTGGGTGAAAGAAAGGGTGTAGCAAAAAACTCTAGGATCTTCACCTTGTGCCAGACATGCTAACAAAACTGGCAGGGTGGAAATGAGTTGAGAACTAATGCGAACGTGTTTGTGAGTACATAGGGCTGAGAAAATGGCACTTTTCGTTCCGGGTGGGAAGGGAGAGCCTGCTGTTTCTTCTGACCCTGGGACAGAGCTACTGGAGTAATGATGCAGAAGCTGTCAATCACAGTGTGTGGTGGGGGAGGGGGCCTCAAGGGGAAAAAAATCCACACACATGCAAAACAGCCCCCAACAAACATCCAAAAAGGCAACAAGGGAAATCAGTGGCTCACATTCTAGACCTACCATATGCCAGAGGATGTTGAAGAAGCAAAAGGCACAGAGGAGTGAAGCTGTGAGTGTGAACAGAAGACAGAGGCACACACATGTTTACAGGGAAGGGGGTGGTCATGATGAAGGCAGCAGAATCAGAAGTGAACTGGAGAAGGCAGGCTGACAACTTGACAACACAAACAGCATCAAAAGAAAAAGTATGAGAGAAACCTCAAAAGCAAATGGGATCCAATTCTCTGTTACCCATAGAATCCTTTATTTGGATGTTCAGAGTCCTACACTACTTTTATAGGTTTATCTCCCATTATTGTAACTTTGAGAACCTTCTAGTTCAGCCAATAAAGCCAATCCACTGTCTAGAAAACATTTCACATTTTTCTGCTTTAGTATATATTCATTATGGAATCATCTAGGTGACAAAGTGGACAGAACCATGCACTGGGAATTAGGAAGACTCATCTTCCTGAGTTCAAATCAGGCCTCAGACATTTACTAGCTGTGTGACCCTGAGCAAGTCACTTCGCCCTAACCCTTAACCCTCAGTTTCCTAATCTGTAAAATGATCTGGAGAATGAAAGTGCAAACCACTCCAGTACCTTTGCTGAGAAAATCCCAAATGGGGTCACAGAGAGTCAGACACAACTGAAACAAGTGAGCAACAACAAATGGGTTAGAGAATTCAGGTGGACTTACATGGAAACAATGGGGTCTTGAAGAACTGGCAAGAGACAAATGAAGAAGACATTCCAGGCAACAGAAATAAAATCTGATAACAAATCTATGTTCATGGTAGTTTTGCTGATGGTGGATTGCTCCATTAGACTCCTGTTCTCCCCCTCATCCCCGAAAAAAGAACCATGTTAGTTGCTGCTAGAAATGTTCCTTAATTGTTGGAATTCAATGGCTATCCAGGGATCATAGGATTTTGGAATCAGAAGGGAATTCAAAGAAGGTCTAATCCAGCCTTGTCGTATACATGAAGAAGCTGAGACCCAGAGAGATTAAATGACCTTGACCCACTATGGAAATCTTGTTTCCTTCCAAAGTTTATTGAAAGTTCACCGTATTGGGTAGACAGACTCTTAAGGAGCCTAGGTATCTGTAAGGCTTGCACTGGGCAACCAGGCCAGAATAAGTCTGTGCTAGGTCATTCTATGGTACTCTCACCCAGCAAGTCTGTACTAAGTCACTCTATGATGCTCTCCCCTCCCACCTTCTCTTTGAAGTCACTTTGGTTATATGCAAGAAGCATTTATTTAGTACCTACTGTTGGGGTTTAAACCCAGGGATGCCAAAAAGCTGTTGAGGTGGGGCCTCTGCCCACCTAAAAACTTTTGTGGTTTCATGATATGTTGTGGTGGAACCATCTCAAAGAATTCAGACCAGAGTCAGACCACCTCTAATCCAAGTGTAGGCATTTATTGAGATTGATGCCTCCCACGAAGCGGGCTAAGTTCTAAGAGAAACCAGCAGCTCTAATGAAAGCAAGATGGATTTTTATAGGGTAAAGATGCAATTACATAATCAAAAATTACATAGAATGGAGAAATATCATTAATATTAAAAAGGCAGGAGGAGTTTGTTAAGGGATTAGGTAATGGAAGAGGGGTCCCACCTATGGTTTGGTGGTTAAACATTCTGGTCATTCTGCCCTCCAACTGGCTAGCTATTGTGGTCCTGTCTGGTTAATACAGATATATATTGTGGTCCTGTCTTGGGCTAGATGGATGATGTGATTGTGACTGAATACAAGAACACACCTGTTTCTGTGGGAATGGGTCTGGGGGCAGTGACCTGGTAGAGGCAGTAGCTAGGTTCCCATCACATGGACACATCTACTGTTTCTGTGGGAACTAAGAGTTCAGGGAAATATCTATTGTTCCAGTGAGCAGTGAGGCATGTATGAAGAAACTAGGATATTGGTGGAAAGGGGGGAGTGGTTAGGTAGGTACAGTGGGCCTGCTGTTCAGTGGGGCCAGGCCTATAATGAAGTTAGACTATTGGGGCTGGGGGCAGCTTTATTAGGATTCCATCACCTACCATATGGAAGGTATTATGCTGGGTTTTGGGGCTTTAGAAGTAGTCAGGCACAGATCTTGCTCTCAAGGGGCTTCTGATCTAATGGTGGAGGGGAGAAGACATATGTGTACATCTCTCTCTATTAATATCTATATAGAAAGGAAAGCATGATAAGTACAAAGCAGGCCTTTAAGAAGACTATTATGAGATTTTGAGAAGAGGAAGATCACTTAGATATATCCAAGGGAAGAAGGACATCAATACCAAAGATCTTTATTACATTCTTATAGTATGTGATGTTTAAAGTTTAAAATAATTTAATATTTATTAGTTTCCTACCATATACAATGGACTGTACTTTTCTATTTCTTTACTGATCTATTTATTTTAAACATTCGTTTTAAAAGATTTTCATTTCCAAATTCTTTCCTTCCCTCTATCCCCTCCTCCACCCCTTGAGAAGGCAGGCATATTTATACATGGGAAGTTGTGGAAAACACACTGTGGACTATATGTGGTGCTAGAGAATATATAAAACATAGGTAAAACATAATTCCTGTGCTCATAAAGTTTCCATTCTAGTAGTAGGAACTCCAAATAAAATTAAAAGGAGGAACTTCCAGGTCATGTGAATGATCAGATGGAGGACTAGATATTTTCTCTGATCCCCATGACCTCTCAAACCTCTCCAACACAGAAACAGCTTTGATTTTAAAAGGAGGTAAAGAGAAAAAAATCCAAAACCCTTGGGCCTGAGATCACTTACCACTCCTCCCCCTACTTCCTACTCCCCTACTCTTCTGCATCAAGGATGCAGTAGCAGAGCCAAGGATATAAGGCAGACTTGCAACAAAAACCATCTCCACTCCCTGTTTCTTCCCTTCCTTTCTCTTTCCAGTGTTAGGGAGATCCCAGCTTCAGACTATGGAAATTTGCCCTGTCTGTGATAGATGACCAAGTGGTCAGAACTCCCAAGGAGCAGAAGACATTCAGAGGCCAAAACCCTGTAGCAACAGTGCTGC
The DNA here is from genome assembly GCA_028627135.1 of Pseudochirops cupreus. NCBI lineage: Eukaryota > Metazoa > Chordata > Mammalia > Diprotodontia > Pseudocheiridae > Pseudochirops > Pseudochirops cupreus. The sequence goes on along the minus strand of CM053580.1, from coordinate 288,057,812 downwards.
AAAGCTCTGAACCACCAAGTTCCAGGTCAAAGAATTAAGGCATGGAAGGAAAGGGACATGGCACAAGGACAAAACACTGTGTGTGTATGTGTGTGTGTGTGTGTGTGTGTGTGTGTGTGTGTGTGTGTGCGTGTGCATGCTGTATAGCACTCCAATCTAGAGAGAAAGAGCACAGCATTCAGTTGGAGCCAGTTCTGACCATCCAAAAGTCAATTATGGTACAAACCTAGGCTAGTGAACTGGTAATTGCTCAGAGGAGGAAGCTGAGACACTTTGTGGTCCAGTCCCTGAAGAAACTACAACCAGAAGGAAGGGAGTTAGAAAGTGAGTGATAGGGAAAATAAAGGGAACAAAAAGACAGAAATTACTAATGATTTCAGCAAGAAGAAAACTCAAAGACCTTGAACACAGATAAATCAACTGAAAAAATAGTAACAACAGAAAGAAATATGAACTACACATCTAGTAAACATGAATAAATAAACTATGAATAAATACTGCAAAACAAAAGAAAATCATCCAACACTTGATGAGACAGAGAGCCCTGCAGAATTTAAAGAGAACATAGAACCATAACACACTATTCCTGAGTGGTTCAAAAGAGAATTATGAGAGCAAAATTTGTGGCCTACATAGCAAAAATAATAGGCAGAATAGAAAAACTTGACTCTTCGATGACAAGCCTAACCAAAGGAGCAAAAGAGAGAATAATAGACTGGGAAGGCAATTGCACAGAAGTGAAGGACAATCTAACAGAAGAGAAGCAAAAAGAAAAACAAAACCCCAAACTAACATTCAAAGAAAATGTGCTCATTTTGCAAGCAAGATATACTGATTTCAAAGATAAGATGTGTAAAGACAACCTAAAAAGAAGAATATGACAGGGCAAAAAACTTTAATGCCATAATGAAAGAAATAGCAGAAGATAACTGCCCCGGGCTTCTGAATATAGAATATGAAATTACAATTGAAAGAATTCACAGATTTCCTCCAGAAAAAAACAAAAACTAAACAACAACAACAAACCAAGGCTACAAATTATGAGACATGTAGTGGTTAAAATTAACATTTCAATTTGGAAACAAATTCTGCAAATGACCAGGAAGTAGACCTTCAAATACAAAGGAAAAGACATACAAACAAGGTAAGACTATTTTATACCCACTAGAAAGTGTAGGAGGGAATGGGATAATATATTCTGAATAGAAATGGCCTATTTGTAGGCATCCAACCTACAAATCTAAGCTTAACCATACAGGAATAAAAAGATGAATGTTCAATAAAAAAGAAGAGTTTGGAACGTTTTTAGGAAGAAAACCATAACTGAAGAGATTATTTGCTTCTCAAACAGATCAAACAAAAGAAATTCAGGAAGAGTGAATAAATGAAGCATGCAAGGACAGCAAAAGTAACAACAGAGACCAGTAAGATACTTCATTCTAAATGAACACAAGGAGACAAAGATGAACGCAGAAATCTGGTGGAAGAAACAGTGAAGAGATATATGAGGGGCATTATGAACAGAATCTGATTATATCTTACAGGTGAGTGTGTGTGTGTGTGTGTGTGTGTGTGTGTGTGTGTGTGTGTGTGGTGTTACAATATGGGAGAATACTTGAAAGAGGGGAGGGGAGCAGGGTGATAGAGAGGACTATGTGAAACATGAGGTGAAATCAAAGACTTGCAAAGAGGAAAGGTGACCTCCATGGGCTCAGAAAGAGAACAGCCTACAGGGGAGAAGATGAGGAGGAGCAAAAAAGTATTAAAAAAGGAAGATGTAAGAATGAAGGCTTTACTTTGATGGTGGGAGGAGGTTCCATTGATAAATGCTCCAATTGGTGAAGAGAGATGGTCTGTGAAAGGAGATAAGGTTCTTACTCTGTTTGTGGCCTAGTGCTCAAAAAGTCCACAAATCCAACATTGGGAAGGAAAAAATTGGAACCCTAGGGAGCAACCCTGAGGAAGTGTAGGGGCATCAACTCAGGAAATAAATTTTGAGGCAAATGTGGGAAAGAAAAGCTAACCAGGAAAAGGCATAGATCAGTGGTCAATTGCTAGATCAGTGGTAGACTGCATAATCAGAAGAGGAAAATTCTTTACCATAGGAGAATGTATTCTTCTACACCTACAATATATGGCATTGTTCTGGGAATGAGGCACAATGGAAGAGGGGAATCCTTGAGACAAGTCCTACAAGTACCTAGAGGGGAGAGTCTAAAATGAATACCTTGGAAACACTGATTACATGAGGATTACAGAAAAAGTAGAGAGACCAGATAATTATAGGGGTCATGAATCAGAGAGAGTCTGGAGAAGACAGAAAGAGAATTTTTTCTTTTGCAAAGTGGTACAAAAAACAAAATGTAAAGACAATGAATAGGACTAACTGAAAAGGAGGAATGGTAAAGCAAATCTACTTGACTAAGAGGAAAAAAAGGGAGTGAGGGGTAAAAATTATATAACCAGTCGAAATCACGATAATAGTAGAATAAGCAGAACCCTAAACAATGACACAACGAATGAGAAGAGGAGATTAGGGATGAGGGGAAGAGAGTCGGTCAGAACAGGGCCACCTTTAAAGAGATTAAAGAAAAGTAACTGAAGCAATATAATAATGTGATTATAAAAAAGAAGGGAAAGCTATAATTTGAAAAGAATCTTCAATATTAGAGACACATGAAGGAAAATATAAACCTAACTATTTCATAACTTTAAATATAAAGGGATTAAACAAGCCAATAACATAAAAAAGAATGATAGATTAGATTAAAAAAACCCAAACCCTACAATCTATTGCTTATAAGTAACATATTTAAAAATCAAAAACATTCTCAAAATAAATCCTAGGGGATTGAAAAAATTTACTACACAACAAATGATTCTGAAAAAATAGGAGTTGCAATCATGTTACCTGACAAAGCAAAAATAAACATTCAAAAAAAGGGAGGGGATAATTGAGGAAAATTATATATGTATGTAAGTGTGTTCATGTGTATATATGTGCCTATATGTTTATATGTATATATGTGTGTACATAAACACACATATATATATATATTAAGGAACAAGAAAATGTCAGCAATAAATTTATTTTCTCCTAATTCCTAACCACCAAATTCATAAAGGAAACATTACTGGAGTTTCAAAAAGACATACACAATAATAATAGAAGACTTGAATCTCACTCTTCCAATTCTGGATAAGTATACAGAAAGATAAAAGAGAAAATATGGAATTGAATAGATTTCTGGAGAAAGTGAAGTGAAGACTTATGGTGTCTTTTAAATGAGATAGCAAAAGAATATACATATTTTTCAACACTGCATGGAACTTTTGCAAAAACTGACCACATAATAGGGTATAAAAATATTACAAACAAATTTAAAAAGGTAGAAATCATCAACATATCTTTCACAAACCATTATGTAAGAAATTGATTCAGTGACTATAAAGAAAAAGATTCATACCTCAATGAAGATTTTACCATAAAATCTTAAATAATGAGTGCAAGAGCAAGTCAAAGAAACAAACAGTAATTACATAAAAGAAACTTATAATGATGAAATAACATGCTAGAATTTCTGAGATGCAGCTACAGCAGTTCTCAGAGGGAAAAATCATACCCTTACAAACATACATTAACAAAATAGAAAAATAGAGAATTAATGAACTGAATAGCATCTAAAAAACTAGAAAACCAACAAATAAAGAAAATGAAGTAAGTACAAAAGATTAAAAATTAGAGGGGAAATAGATAAAATGGAATGCCCCCAAAATAACCTCACAGAAATTATAAAACTAAGAGCCATAGATAATCTGATTATAAAGAAGAGACCAGAAAATCAAATCAATAAAGACTCAGTGAACTAGGTGGAATCACAGGAAAACCAGAAAAAATAAAAAGAATACTCTGAATGTGTTATGCATTGCTATAAACTAACAAAACTGAGAATATGAAGGAAACAGAGGAATAGCTTCAAAAATATAGAATACCCAAAGAGAAGACCAGATAGAGATCTTAAATAATTCAAGCCCAGAAATAAAATAGATTTAGCTATAGAGGATCTACAAAAGAATAAAACTTATGGTCCTGAAAGATTCACAGTGGAATTCTATCAAACTTTAAAGGAATGGTTAGTTCCCATATTTCACAAATTCTTCTCAAAAACTGAGAAAACACCCTACCAGAATCTTCTTACGAGACAAATATAGTGCTAATACCTAAACAAAGGAAAGACCAAAAAAAAAAAACAAAACAGAAAACTATGGGACAATAATCATTAATGAACATTGACTAAAAAATTGTAAACAAGATTCTATCAGATTATAATGATTTATTCAATAAATCATTCATTATCATCAAGTAGGATTTATACTAGGGATGCAAGGATGGTTCAACATTAAAAACAAACAAACAACAATCAACATAAATAATCATGATAAAAACCAAAATGTCCAAAACATGATCATCTCAATATACAAAAAAAGTGTTTGACAAAATAATACTTATTTATGCTAAAAACCATACAAGGTATAGGTATTGAGGGTCCTTTTAAAAATATATTAAAAAAGCGGCTATCTAAAAACAAAGGCAAGTATCATATGTAGTAGAAATACACTAGACCCTTTTCTAATAAATATAGGAGTGAAGCAAGGAGATGCTCACCCTACTTTTTGATATAGTTATGGAAATGCTAGCAATAACAATAAGACACCATAAAGAAATTAAAGGAGCAAAAATAGATAAATAGCTGAAATTATCCCTTTTTGCTAATTATATGATAGTTTAATTGAAAATCCTAGGGAATCAGCAAAGATATTGAGAAAATCAATTGCTTTAGCAAAGTTGTAAGTCACAAAACAAATCCTCAAAAATCAATATCAAGAAGTCAAGATGAAGAAAGAATAGCACTTACAGATCTGAAATTATATTATGAAGCAGAAGTCACAAAAACCATCTGCTTATGGCTAAAGAATAGAGAGAAAAAAATTAGTGGAATAGCCTAGGAAAGGAGGAATCAGAAACAGTGGAATTCAATAAACCAGTTTTTGATACATTGGAAAATATAAATTATCTAGTGAAAACTATTGATAAAAACTTCCAGGAAAATGAAAAAAATTCTGGAAATAATTAGGCTTAGAGCATTAGACCAACATCTTAAACCACGTTCCACAATACATTCTAAAAAGGATTTATAACCCTAATATTAAAGATCATGCTATAAAAAAAGAAGACAAACAGATATACTTCTCACAGTCATGGGTAGAGATATACTCTCAGCCAAATAAGAAATAGAGGTAATTACAAAAGATTAAATAGATACTTTGATTACTTGAAATGGCAAAGTTTCTGTACATACAACACTAATGAATTTAGAATAAGAAGGGAAGTAGTCAAATATGGAAAAAATTATTCAAATTTCTCTCATAAAGATTTGATATCCAAGATATATAAACTATATATTTCAATATATAAATATTATACATCTTGAATTCACACACATTTATCTTGATGCTTGCCTTTGAATATAAACCTACTAGTGGAATATTCATCCAATCATCCATCCACCCATCCATATATGCACACACATACACAAACAGTCTTTCTGTATATGGAGTATATATGTGGGATCTATCTATCTATGTGTGCATGTATATGTGATATATATATATATATATATATATTCACATGCATATATACCACACACACACACGTAGCCATTTCTCAGTAAATAAATGTTCAAAGGATATTAGCAAATAGTTTTCATAAGAACTGCGCAATATCCACAACCACATGACAAATACTATACATCACCAATAATAAGAGAAATTAAAATAAAAACAACCCATTTCTTTGATCTCTTTGAGATACAGACCTGAAGGTGGCACTATTGGGTCAAAGGGTATGTAGTTTTATAGCCCTTTCAGTATAGTTCCAAATTGTTTTCTAGAATGCTAATTCATAACTTGATCAACAATGCATGATTATACTAATTTTTCCACATCCCTTCAGCATCTGTCACTTTCCTTTTCTGGCATGTTAGCCAATCTCATAGGTGTTAGGTCGTACCTCAGATCCCAAAATCTAAAGGAATTTAAGGAATAATTTAATTTACATTTCTCTAATCAGTAGTGATTTAGAACACTTTTCATGTGACTATTGATAGCTTTTGTCTTCTGAAAACTGCTTATTGATATCCTTCGAGCAGTTATTAATTGGGGAATGATTATTTTTTATATATATATATGATGTAAATTTTTGGTTTATGCCTAGTTTTTGCCAAACTTATTTCCAGTTTTCCCAGCAGCTTTTTGTCAAATATTGAATTCTCACCCTCCAAACTTGAATCTTTGAGTTTATTCAACCCTAGATTGTTATGTTCATTTACTGCTATATATTGAAAACCTAATATATTCCATTGATCACCTACTGTATATCTTCTCTAGTTCCAAATTGTTTTGATGATTATTGTTTTGTAATATAGTCTGAAATATGATACTGCTGGCTCACCTTCCTTCACATTCTTTTCATTGATTCCCTTGATGTTAGTATGGCACTAAATAAGTAAATTAGCTTAGGTAGAATTGTTATTTTTGTTCTATTGGTTCAATCTACCCATGAGCAATTAATATGTCTTCATTTGTTTAGAGGTAACTTCATTTGTCTGAAGTGTTTTTGTAATTGTACTCATATAGTTTCTGAGTATGTTTTGAGAGGTAGAATCCAAATATTTTATACTATCTGTAGTTATTTTAAATGGAATTTCTCTTTATATCTCTTCCAGCTGGGTTTTGTTGGTAACATTTAGAAATGATGATAAATTATGTGGATGTATTTTGCATCCTGTAACTCTCCTAAAGTTTGTTAATTATTTCAATTAGTTTTTCACTTGATTCTCTAGGGTTCTCTATATATGTCATATCATCTGAAAAAAAGTAATAATTTCAGTTTCTCATTGCTTCTTATTAAGTCTCATGTTTTTTCTATCATGCTTATCTTTTTATATTTCTCCTTAGTCTTGTGTTTGAATGTCAGATTTTCCATTCAGCTTTGTCCTCCCCGCCAGTTTGTAGTGCTTGAAAGTCCTCTATTTCATTAACATCCATTTTTTTCTCCTGAAAGATTATACACATTTTTGCTGCGTATGTTATTTTTGGTTATAATCCTAGCTCATTTGCCTTTCAGAAAATCATATTCCAAGCTTCCTATTTCTTTAAAAAGTAGTTCCCAAATCTTGTGTAGTTCTGACTCTATCATGTGATGGTATGGTATGAAAGATGATTACTTTCAGGCTGTTTGCAATATTTTCCCCTTGACCTGAAAGCTCTGGAAATGTCTGTAATATTCCTGAGAGTTTTTTTTTTTATTTTGGGATCTCTTTTAGGAGATGATTGGTAGATTCTTTCAATTTTTATCTTTCCCTTCTGCTTCTAAGATATTGGGGGCAATTTTCCCTTCTTGAAATATGGTAGAGCTAAGATGGCAGAGTAAAAGCAGGAACTGGCATGAACTGGTACTCCAACCACCTTCAATACCTGTAAAAAATGACTCTGAACAAATTTTAGTGCTACAAAACCCACAAAGTGACAGAGAGAAGCAAATCTCTTGTTGAAGGCAGCTTGGCAGGCCAACAGGAAGGGTCTATCACCTGAGCTGGGAGTAGAGTGGAGTCCAACCTGAGGTGCAATGGCCCAGACCCATGGCACAGACTGGCTGCTGAGCAGACTTCAGGGCATTCACTGGCAGCTATGGTGATTTCCAGACTTCTCAATCTATAAATTCCCAAGAGAAAGTAAAAGGTCAGTGGGGAACTCTGTTGATCCTGGATGAGAGAAAAGTACAGTCTGGCCCCCACACCCAAGTTGGTGGTGTTGGGTAGAGGCTGCAGCTGCTTCTGCTGCAGCTGCCTCTTGAGCTCCAGGCCTACAGATCATGGGGGGATCAAGTGACCATCTAGAGGGTAATTGCTCTTGCTTTGCCCTGCTTGGATCTGGGTTGCAGTCTTGGGCAGTGGTCCTGGGGTGATTTTCAGATATGAGAAGCAAGAGCAGCATGAAAAGGTAAACAGGAAAGAGAAATCATAGAGAACTTATTAAAGTTGAACTATTTACATTCCTACGTGGAAAGACAATATTTGGAAATCATGAGACTTTTCTCAGGATGAGGATAGTTGAAGGGAATATATGTATATACATACATATATATATATATATATACATACATATATGTGTGTGTATAATATATATATACACACACATACACATATATGTATGTATACAAACATATATAAGCATGTATAGGTGTGTGTGTGTGTGTGTACATGTATACATAAACAGGGCATAGGATGAGTTGAACATGAAGGGATGATATCTAAAAACAAAATTAAGAGGTGAGAGAGGAATATATTGGGAGAAGGAGAAAGGAAGAGACAGAATAGGGTAAATTATCTCACATAAAAGAGGCAAGAGAAAGCTGTTACGATGGAGGGGAACAGCAGGAAGGTGAAAGGGAATGAGTCAACCTTACTCTCATTTGATTTGGCCTAAGGAGGGAATAACATACACACTCAGTTGGGTCTCTTACCCTACAGAAAAGTAGCAGGGAAGGGGATAAGAGGGGGGATGATAGAAGGGAGGGTAGATTGGAGGAGAAGGTGGTTAGAAGCACACACTTTTGAAAAGGCACAGGGTCAAAGGAGAAAATAGAATAAATGGGGGGGGGTGGGATAGGATGGAGGGATATACATTTAGTCTTTCACAATATGACTACTATGGAAATACTTTGCATTACTACACCTGTGTAACCTATATTGAATCGCTTGTCTTCTCACTGGGGGTAGGTGAGGAGGGGGAAAGGGAGAAAATCTGGAACTCAAAGTTTTAAAAAACAAATGTTAAAAAAATTTTTCTTTACCTGCAACTTGAAAATAAGATAGATAGGCAATGGGGTATAGAAATCTATTTTGCCCTACAAGAAAGTAAGGAGGAGTTGGGGGGGATATAAGAGAGGGCAGATGGGGGAATGAGTATTCAGTATGCTTGCCATCCTTGGGGTGGGGAGTAGGGGAGGGATGGGAAAAAAATTTGTAACTCATAATCTTGTGGAAATGAATGTTGAAAACTAAAAAATAAATGAATAAATCCAATGACCCCTCTATTAAAAAAAATAAAGAAATATGATAGATAGGCTATTTTTTTTGTCATGACTTTCAGATTGTACAGTAATTTTTAAATTACTTATCTTGAATCTGTTTTTGAGATCAGTTGTTTTATTTATTGGGATATTTCACATTTTATTGTACGTGTTTTCATTCTTTTGATTTTGTTTTATTGTTTCTTTATGTCTAATGGAGTCATTAGTTTCCATTGGTCCAATTCTATTTTTTAAGAAATAATGTTCTTGCCAGAATTTTTTTACTTCAATCATTTGGCCAGTTCTGTTTTTTAAGGAGTTGTTTCCCCCCCCCCCCCACCATGTTTTTTTGTATTTCTTTTACCAAGCTGTTAATTTTCTTTTCATATTTTTCTTACATTATTCTCATTTCCCCGTTTTCCCCTGTATTACTCTTATTTGATTAAAAATCTCTTTTTGCTCCTTTGATAACTCTTTCTTTAGATCTTCTAGTATTTCTTGTTAGGGTTATTTCCAATCTTCATTTTATTTTCTTTGAGGTTTTGCTTGTAGATGTTTTTACATTGTTATCTTCTGAGTTTCTGTCTTGATCTTCCCTTTTGCCACAGTAGATTTTTATGGTTAGGTTCTTTTTGTTTTGTCTCCTCATTTTTTTTTCCCCAGCCTATTTCTTGACTTTGAACTTTATATTAGAGTTGGGCTCTGCTCATCGGGGGGAGGTGGCACTGTCCCAAACTTTAGGCTTATTTGTTGTGCTATCTTCACAACTAGTTCTAGGAGTCTCTAAATTTTTGCTGCTTCCAAGTTGGTGTGGTCTGCATACGTGGTCAATACTGTCCTGATCTGTGCCTTGGTTTTTATCAGTTAGAGGCCGTGCTCCCTTGAAACCATAAGCATTAGATCTTTTCTCTGCCCTGAAACTGCAATCGGGACCCCTTCTCTCTTATAAGTGCAAGCCCTTCCCTTGCCCCAGAAGTGAGACCCAGAACTGGGTAATAGACAATGGAGTGGCCAAAGAGCACCCAGTCCTGTGTCCATTGCCAATGCATGGATCCTCCTTATCATCTCTGGTCAAAGAAATCTCCTAAAACTGTTATTGTTGTTGTTTCTGCTTTTGCTGCTTCTGTTAATGCTATTGCCACATCTCCAAGGCCTGTAGCTGGTAATGCCCCCATGCTGTGTTTCTGATCCAATCTTTACTCCAATGTCACAGTCCTCTTCTTTAGACTTCCTAACTTGTCTTAGACTGAAAAAAAAATCTCACCCTGAACTTTTTGTGACTATTGTTTGTCTTTGTTGTTTTTCAGTCACGTCCAACTCTTTGTGATCCCATTTAGGATTTTCCTGGCAAAGATAGTGGAATGATTCACCATTTCCTTCTCCAGCTCATTTTGCAGATGAGGAAACTGAGGCAGCCAGCATTAAGTGACTTGACAACAGTCACACACCTACATAGTGTCTGAGGCCAGACTTGAACTCAGGAAGATGAGCCTTCCTGACTCTTGGTCTGTCACTCTATCCACTGTACCACCTAGCTGCCCATATGTCGCTCCAGAATTCACTTTGAACATTAATTTAAAGTTACTTGGAGGGAAATATTGGGAGAGTTTGGCTTCAGTGTTCCCTCTATTCATCCACTTTGGCTGTGTAGCAGCACTTTTTATGATAGCTAAGAATTGGAAACAAAGTAGATGCCCATCAGTTTTGGAACGGTTAAATAAATTGTGGTGCATGAATGAAACAGAATACTATTGAGTTGTAAGGACCGATGTTTGTGCTGGATGCAGAGAAACCTGGAAGGATCTATATGAATTAATGCAGAGTGAAGAAAGTAGAGCCAAGCAAACAACAAACACAGGAATATTTACTAATGTTGAACCATCTTTTTGCATCCCTGGTAGCCAAACAAACAATGTACAATGTAGATAAAAAAAAACCAAACAACATACAAAAAATTCAAAAGAAAACATAACAGAATTATAAAGACTAAGCATGAATGGAATAAAGCAACATGAGAAGATAAGTCCCCACCTACCCTTTCTTGGAGGTGGCAGTCCATAGACTTTTTTGGTGTAACAATTATTGTATCGCCTTTTTTCCCTCCAAATATTATTTATCCTTTGGGATGGCTCTCTAGGAGGTGAGGGTGAGAAATAATTGGGATAATTGTTGTTATATAAGAAACAGAAAATATCAATAAAAACTTCTAAAAAATACACAGATGACCAGAATGCAGAAGGAGACTCAGAGCAAATTATAGCTACTTCCTTGTTAAATGTGTATGTAAAGAAATGTTTATTTTATAAGATTAATACATAAGAAATCATCAACTTCTTTTAGATAGATAAAAAGAAGTGTATATATAGAATACATATATACATATATGTGTGTATCCATATACATGTACCTATGACCATGTATTGTTGATTGTTAAGAAGTGATAAGAAAAAGTGAAAATTAAAAAAAATAAAAGGATTGTTTCTTCACACACTAGTGAATTAATTAGTAAATAACAGTCAATCAAACAAAAGGCAAAAATTTTTAAGGACTTACTGTGTGCAAAAGACTGAGACAGATCAAACTCTAGGAAGCAAGACTAATTTTCAGTAACATAAACACAGAAGAAGCCAGGCTTACTTTGTCACAATTAGCCACGTAATTGTGAGACAATTTTCATTGGCCCACATTAACAAGAGAACTGAAATAGGAGTGGAAGCGTGAATTATCCAAAGCTTTATCCAGCTCTTCAATTTACTCTGAATGGTACGGATCTAATATTCACGGAGCAACTTCTTTGTTTTTCTCTTCCCAGTTAGAACTTGAACAAACCAACCTGCTCAGTTTTTTTTTTCTTTGTTTGATTCTGAAATTTGCTCCCAGCCTGAGAAATTGTGTGCCAAATTCCTGCCAGGAGCACCTTTCCACAGCTGTGTTATAAATGTCTGGGAGAAAGGGGGGGGGGATTAAATTGAAGACTGCAGCTCCCACTCCTTTCAGTGCCAAGGCAGTCCTGTGAGGAGCAGATAATAATATCTCACATTTATAATTTAGATCATAAGCCCACTGGGCCAGGAGCGAGTCCAACTCTTTATGTCTTCTACAAGACTGACTGCATGTGAGGTGTTTGATGAATGCTTATTATGAACATCAATCATAATTACTCCAACCAACATGTTAATAATTAAATTATTATTATTATAAAAGATGATTTATATAAATACACCCCCATCAGGGGAGGGTTTCATCATCCTCACCATCTTCATCCTCATTATCACCAAACATCCATATAGAATTTTCTTCATTTGATCTTTTCAATACTAGAGAGGTAGGGAGGCAATACTGTCCTTGGTTTACTCAAGGGTTGTGTATCCTTGTATATCCAAAGCTGGAAGGGACCTCACAAGTCATCTAGTGCAACCCTCCATTTGACAGAAAGAGAAAACTGAGGCCCAGGGAGGTTAAGGGACTTGTCAAGGTCATATAGGTAGAAAGTATCAGAGGTGTGACTTGCATAATGAAGTAAGGTGACTGTGTAAAGTCCCAGAGACAAGTAGGGTAAGTATGTGAAATCTTTCTAAGGTTTCTAGAAAAAGATGTCCTACTCTGCTCCTATAAATATTTCACTTTGATGCCCTGAAATTCTCTAACTGGAGGCTCATTCTTCTGTTTCTATTAATATGAAAAATTTTCTGAGGAAGTAAGAGGCACATAGGACTTAATACTAGGTGATTGATTTCCTGGTTTTTCAAGGGGAGAAGATACTTGAGCACACTGAGTACTTGGGAAATGAGGGAAAGAAGGAGGCATCAAAGGAGGGAAGGTCACAGAAATAGGAAACTCAGACTGTCAAAGACAAGTCTGTTACTTACAAGTCTTGCCTAGGGGTAGGTCTATGGAAAATAAGTTGAGTGACCAGCATAATTGAGTTAGACGAACAAATGCAACCATTAACAAAAGCATGGAATCCAGGTACAGGGAGGTGAAAATCTGACCTGTATTCTGTCCTGATCAGACCACATATTGGGTATTGTGTTCAATTCTGGTTGCCATACCTTGGGAAAAACAGTGATAAGAGTGTTTAGAGAAAGGCAACCAGGACAGAGAAGGACCTCAGAACCATGCCACAGAACAAAGATCTGGGGATGTTTGACCTCAAGAAAATAAGACTTGGTGTGGATAGGGGTGAGAGATATGATAGTTGTCTTCAAATATTTGAAAGGCTAGAAGAGAGTTAAGATTTGTTTTGTTTGACAGCTATAAGACAACTCTACAAGTCTCAGGATGGAAGGAGATATCTACATTCAGAGAAAGATCTAGAAAGAACAGAGTTTAAATGGAGACCGAAGCAATCTACATGCTATCGTTCTTTTTCATGTTTGGTTCTTTTTCTTTTTTCCCATTGTTTACTCCATTGGTTAAACCCTTCTATACAACCAGACTAATGTCCAATGTGAAAGTATTTGCAGATTCTATACTTGATTGCATGACACTATGAGTGATAGGGAGGAGAGAAAATTTGAAACTCAAAGGATTGTAGAACTGAATCTTGTAAACTAAAAGTAAATAAACAAATTGATTAAAAAAAGATTTGTTTTGCTTGGTCCCTGCAATAGTCATTCATTTAGTCAGCAAACATTTGTTAAGTGCTAGGCATGTGCTAGGCATGGTGCTAAGCCTTGGGCATATACAGAAAACGGAAACATGGTTCCTTCCCTCAATAAGCTCCTCTAGTACAGTGAAGGACATATGCAAACAATTATATAAATACAGGGTATATAAAGAGTAGATGGGAGGTAATCTCAGAAGGAAGACTCCAGTGGTGGTGGTGGTGGTTGTGGGTTTGAAAAGCAGGACAGTGAAAAAGGCTTCTTACTGAAGATAAGATTTGAGCTGAACCTTGAAGGAATTTAGAGAATCTAGGAGGAGTTGATGAGGAGAGAGGAAATTCTAGGCAGGGAGGCTAACCATTGGAAAAAAAGTTGGAATCTGGAGATGAAGTATGGTGAGAGGAACAGCAAAGAGAACAATAACACTGAATCACAGAGTAAATGATTATGGGGAGTAAGGTAATAGAAGGGCAGAAAGAGGGGAAGGGGCCAGGTTCTGAAGGTCTTTGAATTCCAGGAACCAATTGAGTGTATAGCTGAATTGGCTCACAAAATGGTTAAGATAGAAACAGGAGGAGAAGATAGTTAGTGTAGCGTTGATGTCCTAAGAAAGAACTGGAGGGAGAAGAAACTGGAATTTATGGTGAGGCCAAAGAATAGGATTAGATATGTGAGGCAGAGGGGAAAATGAAATGATAGATTTTGATTGCGCATAGGAATTTTCTAACTCTCTCACTGTGACCAATAGGTTGTGGGGTATGAGTGAACGTATCAGAAAGGGCGAACAGAACTAATGGGTGACATATTTGGTGTCAATATAATAAAAATTTTGCTTAGATTCTCCTGCCACTATTATTCAGTAACTTATCCTCTTTTGAGATTCATTCAATCCAAATTTATCACCCATTCAAGAATCTGGTACTTATTATTTATCATTCCCCCTGGGATACTGTCCTTACCCCTCCAAGGAGCTAAATGCCTGACTCAACTTTTCTTTTTATCCCAACTTTGCCCTCATTTTAGAGGACTCCAACTTACATATAATACTTCAACAAACACTGAAATTTATCAGTTCTATTAGGAAGCTACTCAATTGCCATGACATACTTCTCTACTCTACCTCAACAACACACAAGAGTAGTCATCCTCCTTATTTTGCCATCACCCTTATGTTGTACTTCCATATTTCATGAATTATGAAGTTCCTTTATCTGATCAAAACATTTTTATTGTTCCATTTTTCCCTTTACCTTATAACCCCTAGTCCTGTTCTTTGTCCTCACAATGATTTCCAATTTCTTTCTTTAATATTTCATAGGTCAGCACTCCTGTACTGGTTATACTAACTTAGAAAGCTAGTTTATGAATGAAAGGGTTAGGATTCTAATACTGTGCAGTTCTCTTGCCTCAGAGGTGTGTGCTTTCCTTCCTTTCCTATGATGTCTAGTGAAATCTGATTCATTCCTTAGTAAGAGACCTCAGTGGTTTCTGATTCCAACTAGACCTTCAGAAAAACTTGACTCTGGCTCCTGTGACCTTATGTTGATGATTTGTTCAGTTGCTACAATCAAGTTAGTCAGTAAGAAATACTTTAAAAATAGTAGCCATTAGCTACAAGGGGGAGTCAGGAAGCAAGATGAATTTTCATTTTCACAGATATTATTTATCTATAATATATTCCTGGATGGACTATGGGAAATTGTGCCATGATTTTAATGACCACAACTCATGAATTCTTTCAAAGAGACGTGATATGGAAAAGAACATTTGGTTAAGAAAATACAATTAATCTGAATAAATAAAAGGTAAAAAATATTGAGGGAAATAATGAAGGGAAATGGGGAAGATTGAGAAGCTAGGACTACCAAATTTCATAGTACGGTATAAAACATTAATGATAAAAATTATTCAGATTGGTCAAAAAAGAATACTTGATGAATGGAACAGGCTAAGTCAGCATGACCCTGGAAACCCCAAATGTGAGAACTCTTGGTAGACACAAGAACATGAACGATTAATAAGTAATTGACAAATAGCTTCTGAGAAAAGCAGAAAGCAAATTGTCAGAAAACAAGTTTAGATCAATATCTTATAAATTATACCACAATAATATGAAAATCAATATGAAATTTGAATATAAAAGGTTGCCAAATAAAATTAGAGGAGAATGGATAGGGTTATTTATGACTATAACTATAGGGATAATTCCTAAACACAAGAGAAATTTTTAAAAATTAAATTTAAATTTACCCTTAAATTAAAAATTTTTAAATAAAAAAAAAACCTTTTGCATAAATGGAATCAATAAAGCTAGAATAAGAAGAGAAGCTGTTGATAGGGGAAATTTTTTCACATAAATATCTCTGACAAAGGCCTAGTATCCAGTATAGTATCCAGGAGCATTATCATAGAAGCTATTCCCAAATAGATAAGTAGGCAAAAGATGTAAACAGGAAAGTGGGTTTTTTTTAATGTAAACTATTAACAGCCATATGAAAGACTATTTCAAGTTACTAATAATTAGAGACATACAAATTTAAGCAACTCTAAAGTTTTACATCATACTCATGACAATGCCAAATATGACAAGAAGTAAAAATGTTGGAGGTGAAGTGGTAAGAAAATCACACTAGTGCTTGGTTGGGGAAGTTATGAATTAGTTCAATAATTTTGAAAAATGATTTGCTGTTATACTAGAAAAACCACAAAACTGTTCATAGCCCTTGATTCAGTGGTTCTACTACTAGTGGAATCCACTATTATACTCCAAGATGGTCAGTGATAGAAGGATGGGTCCCATATGGACAAAATATGTGTAGCAGTACTTTTTGTGGTTACCAAGAGCTAAAAGAAAAATGGGTAGTCCTATAATGAAGGAATGAATAAGTAAATTGTAGCATTTGATTTAATGTAATATTATTGTGAGGCAGCTAGGTGGTGCAGTGGATAGAGTGCCAGGCCTGGAGTCAAAAATCCCTGAGTTCAAATCTGCCTCAGGCATTTACTAACTGTATGGCCCTGGGTAAATCACTTGACCCTGTTTGTCTCAGTTTCCTCATCTGTAAAATGAGCTGGATGCCAAGAAAACCCCAAGTGGGGTCATGAAGATTTGAACACAACTGAAATGACTGAATGGTGACAAAATATTATTGCACACTAAGAAATAACGTGGAGAACTCAGAGAGATTTGGAAAGATGTATACCTATTGATGCAGAGTGAGGTAAAGAAAGAAAATAACATAGACTACACCCTTATTGAAGTGAAGGAAAATAACACGGAAACACATTTTAATTTTGATCAATGCTGTGACTAAAGAATGACAGTGAAATATGCCTACCCTTCTTTTTTTTTTAAATTTATGTAATAAAACAAGCATTTCCATAGCACAGTATAATAAAAAAGATAATTGTGCGTGAAACTGTAAATCTTTTATGCACAACTTGCTATTCCTTTTAAATATGTAATAAAGTTATTATGTAAATTTCTTTTATTCCTTTTTCTTTTCTTTTTTTCCCCTCTCCCTCTACCCTAGAGATAGTTACCATTAGACACAACAGGTGTATATCTGTATCTATATGATATACATATTATATATGTAAAATTATTTGTATTATACATATATAATTTATGTATGTATATGTAACATAATTCTATGCATCTATTTATCAGTCCTTCCTCTGGATGCAGATAACATCTCTCTTCATATGTCCTTTATAGTTAATTTATGTATTTATAACAGTCAAAATGACATTTGCTTATTTATTCTTAAAATAATATTGGTATTACTGTACACAATGTTCTCTTGGTTCTGCTCAATACTCTTTTCATGATTTCATTCAAGTCTTTCCATGTTTCTCTAAGATCATTGAGCTCATCATTCCTTATGGCAGAGTAATATTCTACTGCAATTGTATACCACACTTTTTCAGACATTCCTCAGTTGATGGTGATCTCTGCAATTTCCAGTTCTACTTTTCTGGGCAGAGGGATGCGGTAAACTCTGGGTGCACAATTAAGCATGTGTTACAGGACATGGACATCGATTTCTTTTGATTAACTACATTTATTTGTTATAAAGGAAAGTTCCCCTTTGGGGGAGAGGTTATTGGGAAACAACAAAGAAAGCAAATGATAAAAGAGAATATGGTATTTAACAAATGGGATTTGGAATTCTAAAGTAGGTTTAAGATAAAAGAATGATAGACTCTAGGTAAAAGATGGAATGTATCTAAGAAATACACAGTAATTTAATTATTATATTATAATTATGATTTATGCATATTAATACATATGCTTATATGTAGATATTTGCCTGAAGACATACAGATCTAATCAAAGCTTTTAAATAGAAAACACAGGGGAAAGAAGAATACTACCTACAAAAATTGGCTAAGCCGGGTCCCACACAGAATAGCTATTATAATATGAGAAGATTAGAAGTGGAAAAGTAAAATAATCAATAAGACAGAACACTCTTTCAGATGTCTGTACAGAAATATATAAATGAATGAATAATACACAGAGTGAACAAAGTATTAAGGAAGTTAAATTCAGCCTCAAATGTGTAATTGATGCTTTTGGGGACATAACTTGTATCTAGATTATTGAGAGAGAATGGAAGAGTGTAAAAGGTATGGTAAAGCAGTTTTACATATCAAATGAATATAGTAAAAGATTTATTACTGTAAGGGAATCTATGATATGGAGGTGGGTAGCAGAATGAAGGACAGTTGAATAGGGATTGAGGGGAAAACAAAACTGTATTTTGTGGGGAGAATTCAGCCGTAGGCATAATCATGAAGATATGATGTAAATTCCTTGAGGGCAGGAACTCTTTAATCTTTGTCTTTATATACCACCCAGTTCCTAAGGCAGAATTAAGCGCATAGTAAATGCCTTCTTGCCTGTTTACAACAGAATTCAGGAAATCAATCACAAATAAGGTTTGAGTTACAGGATTCAGAAATGTTTGGTTTGTGGAGAGGACACAGGTCAGACATCATAGTTACCAGTACTCCAATATTTGAAGGGCCATCACATAAAAGAGGAATAAAAATTCTTATTTTGTTCTTTTGTCCTAGAACAGTAGTTCTCAATCTTCCTAGTGCTATGACCCTTTGATACAATTCCTCATGTTGTGGTGACCCCCAACCATAAAATTATTTTCGTTGCTACTTCATAACTGTAATTTTGCTACTGTTATGAATCACAATGTAAATATCTGATATACAGGATGTATTTTCATTGTTACAAATTGGACATAACCCACAGGTTGAGAACTGCTGTCCTAGAAAGTAGAACTCATAGCAAGAGAGGAAGGGTGCTGAGAGGCAGATTTTTTCTTGATATGTAGAGAAATTTCCTAATAACTACCACTTCCTTTACCTTTCTTTGTATCCTTTGTACGTAGAGAGGTGTCTGACACATAGTAAGTGGTTAATAAGTGCTTGTTGACTTGACCTGACTGTCACAAAGTGGATCGCCTCAGAGTATCTTTCCTCCAGCAATGTAGATCTTCAGGAGAAGACTGGATAAACTCTTGTCAGGGACATTTTAGATGAGATTTATGCATTGACTAGAGGGTTAGACTAACTGATCTCTGAGGTCTCTCCCAATAACTTATTTATGTAAGATAGAAAATATCTTGTATATAAAATATAATAGAAATATAAAATATGTGTAAGATACTTTGTCATTTATAATATACCTTCTCCACAACAATTCTATGAAACAGGCACTTGTTCCCATTTTGTAGATGGGAAAACCAGAGCCTGGAGGGTTTAAGTAGTTTAGGTCACGCAGTGAATAAATGGGGGAGCTCATATGTGAAGGCTTAGAATTTTCTGACCCTTACTTTTAGTGCTCTCGCTACTTATGTTCTACTGCTACATCTCAGACATCACTACAGGGATCCAGGGTAAGGGTTGGACTTTGAGGGCTAAGGGAGAAGCGCTATGAATTTTGCCAAGGTTAAGGAAGATTAAAATGTTTTTAAAGGCAACCTTGATTGGGAAATCACATCATAAAAAGGGCAACATTTAGTCTGAAGGATATGTGTGGAAGTGGGAAATGAATCAGTAATAAGTTCCTGGAAAAGGAACTGGAAATGTTTGGCTTATGGAGAGGAGGATGCAGGTCAGACATCATGATCCCCTTCCTATGGGCTGTCATACAAAAGAGGAATGGATGAAGCCATCTGTAATCTCTTGTTGGTGTGTGTATATGTATGTTTTTATATGGCATACAGTCACGTGCTATTTCTGTCTATATATATAAACCTGAGATCTTTTTCAGCTTCAGCTGCCTCCTTTTTTTCCTGCTGAATCCCTGATTTGATGCCAAGCTGTCAGTTGCCACAACAGCACAGTGTCCCCAAACCATGGGGTCTGGAATGATCACACTGATTCCATATCCTAAGATGCCTCTGAATACAGGTTCATCTTGGACTCCATCTGAGGGGCTTTGTTTTCCCAAAAGGGACTTATTATAACACAGACTCATTCATCTAAAACCCAGTCTCTTGGCATGGACCCCGGGGCAATGTGACAACAATGAGCCAGTGTGTATAGTCTTAAAGGAAATTTTTGGAGGTAACTTGGGGGAGGGATGGGGCAGAGTTCTCTGGAGGTTCCAGAGTTGCACTGGATTCCAGCTCACAGCCTGTTTGTACTTTGCCTTACGCGCCATTACTCTAATATCACTGGTTGTAAACCAGTCTAAAAATTACTGGCCTGGCAATTTCAGGAATTTTCATCACAAAATTGTAATGCCAAGCAAAGGCAACTTCCAAGGTTCGGATTCCCAGCATAACAAACCCCATTTACTCATCAAACATTCGCAGAACAGAGAAAGTCAAAATACAGTGTAACTTGTTCATTTAGGAAGTAAGTTCTCAATTCAAATGCAAAGTATCAAGGTCCAAGTATCCCACCCCTGGCCAGTACATTAGTCAAAGTAGCCCACTCCTGAGCAGTACATTTAGTCAGTCAACAAAGTCTCTCCTCTCAAATGGAGATTAGTCTCCAATCATAAACAAAGTATATTCATTTGGTCAATCACAAAGCATAAAAAACTCAAAAGGCTTCCCACCCCTGAATCTCAAAAGGGGCAGGAGAGCACAAAAGGCCATCCACTCTTAAGTTACAACAAAGTTAAGACATCATCTCAGCATTGAATACCCAAGGAAAGGCCCTTCTTTCATCTTCACTCAAGGCAAGCCCTCAGCAATCTCAGTTCCTGGGGAGACAAGGCTCAACAAAGCCATAGCCAGTGTCCTCATCAAGTCACTCTGCCTGTACAACAGTCCCAGAACCCCTGAAAACATTAGCAAGGCCCTCTTCCAGGATTTCTGTAAACATACGACAGGAAAATCTTCCTTCAGGGCTTCTGAACCAACAGCAAGGTTCCAGGACCTCTACAACAGCAGCACTGTCCTTCACCATCAGGTGAATCTGGCAAAACAACATCAAAACATATAGACAAAATACCGGCATCACAGCCATACCTCCTCCATTCTTGGCAGCTCCGGGTGGCAGTTCTCAAAAGTCCTGGGCAGCTCCAACGGGCTCTCAGCAGTCTTTCTCTCAGCAACTCAGGCTCCACAATACTGGATGATGCTCTCCCAAAAGTCCTTCTGGCCTTCTCTGGGCTTGGGCCTCTCTCCCAATTCACAGCTCCTCCCAGTTCAGCCCTCTCTCTTCAGTCAACAAGTCCATCCCACACGTGGGATTCACAAGCTCTGGGTTTTAACACTCAACCCAAAAACCAAGCCAATATAGGGGCATCTCCAAATTACGTTACCATTACAGAAATACAGCCTATAATAATGTCCTATGCAACTCTGATGAAGGCTTATTACTCAGCCTGACTTTTAGCAAAATAGAAAAGGAATTGCCATTGATAATTTCAGTGAAAGAGCAAGGGAGGGAGGCATGGATGAACAGGCTGAATTCAAATATTTGAATGTTAGATAATAAATAATATAATTTTGTAGTATAATAATAATTGTAACAATAATATATAAAAATAGATTAATGATAAATCTCATGTATATACTGTTTTACCCATTACAACCATTTAAGACCATAAGATCATAGGTATAGAGCTAAAAGTGACCCCAGAGACCACATAGACAAACTCTCTAGGTGAGGAAATGGGGCTCCAGGACATAAAGTGATTTGTCCAAGGTCACACATCACCAGTAAACTTCACAGGAGAGATTTGAACACAGGTCTTATGCTCTTTCCACCATACCTTGCTGCCTCCTACTATAGGTATTAAGACAACAGGATGTCAGTATTTCAAAGGTCCTTAGGGGTCATCAGGTCCACATCCATCATTTAACAGATGAAGAAGCTAAGGCCTTGGCCCTAGAAGGACCCCAGGGACTCTCACTTCAAAATTTAGGGTCTTTGTATCCTGTATCCTGTATCCCATCACCTCTAGTACAAATGTTATTCTTATTACCGCAGTCTATCCTTCATTCTTGGAGCATACTTCCTCTTTCCCTTCCATTCTTAGACCCCATTACCTCCTTCAAGGCTCAGCTCAAGTACTACCTCCCAAAGACGCCCTTTTTGAGCCTATCAACTATTAGTGCTTTGCATTCACCCATTATCTTTTAATTATTTGTATAATTTTGTGTAAGTATGCACATGCACATGCTGTCTTCCTAGCCTTCCCCCTCTTTCATTTTTGTCTTAGTATTCCCAGTACCTAGGACAGTGCTTGGCTCATAGGGAAAGGAAAATTGACTTGACCTGTGATTTCATTCTGTAATGGTAATGTAATTTGAATTTGAAGATACCTTTGTATTGGCAAAGATAACAGGTACTTAGCACTTAGCGAATTAATCAAGCCTCTGTTAAAGAAACAGAAGGTGTGACCCCCTGTGCTGATGTAACAGTAAGAGGCTGAACAGGGAGGGACAGTATTGTATATGAGGAAAACCCCCAGAGAGGGAGAAACAGATCTTCTTAGAGCAGGCTGTGTGGAGGCTGAAGAGGAAAGCCCTGCCCAGGCTGAACAGAATGATTTTGATTTGGAGAGCCTGGATGAAGTGATCTTGATTCTGGGAACCAGCTGAAACTTCTGCTGAGTCTGAGGGCCAGCCAGAGATGCCAAAAGACTGAGGAAGCATGACTGTGGTGTTGGTATTTTGTATGAACTTGTTTGTGGCTTTGTTGAGCCTTGACTTCCCAGGAGCAGAGAGTGTGAAGGATTTAACATGGACTGGACACTTGTGAGCTTCAATGTGGAACAAAGACTGCATGGAGAGCTGGACAAGGACCTGGGAGCTGCCTTTGAACCCAGGTGACAGTTTGGTGAATCCAGGTAGGATCTGGGACCACAGAAGGGGATCTAGGGAATCCGAGAAACCACCCTGAGTCAAGCTGAAAGAAGACTTTCTGTGGATACTGTGTACTGACTGAGAAATTGTAAATTTACTAGTGACCTGGAATGGAGAGTCTATGTATTTTCTGATGACTGAATAGAGAATGATGAAGGATGATTGAATGATCAAGTTGATGTAATGTAAATGTAATGTAAATGATTGTACTTAGTGATTGATGACTGAATAAGTGACTGATTGAATTAAGTTAGTATACCCCATGAGTAGAGAATTTTGACTATTGTACTTTGTGTTCCTTGAGGAGGCAAACCTCCTTAAGGATGATTGAATGATTGAGTTACTAAATGATTGTTCTTTGTTGACAACTTTGTGATACTGTGGTGGAAACTATGTGACCATTTTCTGTGATAAGTTGTTGTGAATGCTGAATTTTGATTTTCTGTGATAAGTTGTAATATTGTGAATGCTGTACCTTGATTTTCTGTGAATGTTTTGCTTTGATTTGTTATGGAATAAATAGAGTGTTCACTATACTGTGTAATCAGAACTTTAAAAGCTGTTCACAGTAGCATTCTTCTGAAAAGCTGCTAGTGATTGGCTTTACACATTGGTACAGAGAATTCCCAGATGAGCTATCTTGCTCTCTCTATGTGGTTCCACACCTTTTCTGCAATTTATATTCTTAGGAGAAGGCTTTTTAACTTGGAGTCACTTAATTCTTTTTTAAAAATAAGTATTTCAGTTTATAATTGGCTTCCTTTGCAATCCCATATATTTTATCTTATGCATTAAAAAACATTGTTCTGAGGAGTCCATAGACTTCACCAGAGTGCCATGACCCAAAAATGTTTCAGAATCCTGTTTTAGAGAATTAAGTAGTACATTGAAATGGTAAGTGACTCGCCCAGGATCACACAGCCAATATGTGTTAGAGAGGAGACAATTCCATCTTTATGACTCCAGCACCATCTCTCTCCACCATACCACACTGCTTCTCCATATGGCACACAGTAAATGATTCATGAATGCTTTTTGACTGTCTACATTTTAAAAATGAGGAAAATGAAGCTCCAGGTAGTGAAATGACTTGCTCAAAGTCACTCTGCATTATTAGATGTCAGAACCTGGATATATTCCAGGCTTTAAAGTTCATGAGCAGTCATCTATCCACTACAGCATGGTGTTTACTACAAAAAACACCTCTTTCTCTTCTTTTTGATATTTGTTCTTGGTATCTAGAGCAACTCAGGTGATTCTGGTCATCATCTAACTGGCTGGGTAATTGAAGCACAAATGGTTATGGTTCTTTTAATTATCCAAACAATTTTCTTAACCTCCCCCCCCACTTCCCATTGTGTTGGGTAGACCTAGCTTTTGATTAATTCATGCAAAGATTTGCTCAATTTAATTAAAGAAACAGTCCTTTCTTGTTCTTCACGTACTGTGAAACTGAGCACCTAGTTTTAAAATATTATGGTCAATTATACATATAAATCTTGCACAGGTAATGAACATATTCTTTAGATTGCAAGAAGGCCTGGACACTTATCTTATTCTTTAAGATAAAATACCACATCCATATAATGCATTACTAAGCTTTCTTCTCTATATATACATTGCCCAGAATCCCATTTTCCATTAAATAATAATCATTGTAATTAATAGACTGGTTATTTTATCTCCCTAATCTGGTTACAGTAATTTGTCAAAGGTATGCAAATGAATGCTAAAAAAGCAGTTCATTCTTATTTTCTAAAGGGTGTGTGTGTCACTATTTAAAGCATGTAAAATGTAATTCTCTATTGAATTTAATAAGATACTTGACTCCATATAATTCTTTGAAAGAAAAGCCACTGAATGTTTTACCTCTCCTACTCCCTATTTGATATGTTTTAGATTAATTTCTCTTTTAGTTAGTGATTGCTAATGGGCTGATAGGCTGCCCAGAATTCTAGCATTGCCCAAAATATCACTGGACTGGATAGAATAGGATTTATTCCTGGGTTTTCATGGTGTCTTTTCCAAAAGTGGTCTTTGAATGAATGTAATGCCCTGTAATGATGGCAATCATTCACACAAAGCATGTCTGCCTTGGTGAAAACAGCTCATCCCACCTTAAATCTGCTGAGTAGGTTTGGTTTCCAGCATTGTAGCTTTGGTGTGCTGGACACTTGGAGTTGAGTCAAAAGACCTGGCTTCAAGTTATAACATTGCCACTTATTAACCCTATGACCTTGAGCAAGAATCATTCCTTCAACTGTCTCAAATTTTTCAGAGACACTCAAATGTCTTCTCCCTCCTTACCCCTCCCTCATTCTCTTTCTAATCCACAAATTTTCTCACCAACATAATAATCATTGGAGGTAATGGTTATTATTATTCCCATTTTATAGATGGGGAAACTGAGACTGAGGGAGATTATGTGACTCGTCCAGAATCACAGAGCTAGAGAGTGTCTGTGGCTGGGTTTGACCTCACATTTTCCTGAATCCAAATCCAAGAAGACCACTAGCCATTACACTATCTAGTTATTCACTTAATATTCCCTGTTTCTCCTTGAAAAGTTACATGTACCCTCCTGGGGGCATGTATACCCCAAGTTGGGAAGCAGTAAATCAGGTGATTTCTCTGTTCACTTCCAGCTCTGAAACATTCAAAACAGAAGTCATTTTTCCTTTTTATCTTTGTATTCTCAGTGCCTAGAATGGCACTTTGAACATAGTAGGTGCTTTATGTCTGATTGACTGAATCAAATGGAATTTAACTCAAAAGTGCTTTTTACCGATGTATGTCCCTCATCTATTCAAAGCATTCAGACTGTATAAAGCATTCCCTAGCAAAGATTCTGTAGGCACCAAGTTGAAAAGAACCTGATTAATGATAGCACCTGAGATAAGTGGCACTTTAACCAACCTTAACTGTTGATGTATGATGACATAATGTCCCCTCCAATTAATGACAAGGATATAAAACACCTGTATTTAGCAGAGCAGATGCTGCTTTTATGGTTAGATGCACAGACTAAATTGACTTCTAAAGGACCATCTATAACTTACTTTCCTATTATTTGTTTCTATATTTGTTTCATTATGTACGTTATAGGTGGAAGATGAAATTTAACCTCAGATTCTGCACCTGAGCAACTGAGGGGTATATGCGAGCTTGTGATTTAACTAAAGACAACTTCTACAGCACAAATGCAGCAGAAGGTGACAGTAACCTGTTCTGTTCAGAGGGTGCCTTTCATCCCAGGAGAGCCCACAATGTTCAGGATGGATTAATAATCAATCACTTACTATTTATTGGGTACTGACTGTGTCCAAGACACTGAGAAGTTATGGTGAGTACTAAGAAGTAGAAGGAATATTCCCTTGGGGGTCTTATAATCTAGCTGTGGAAATTATATACACATATTAAAAGGTAATGGCACAAGGCGATGCATGATATGCCTCCAATGAATGGTACAGACAGTGAACTGCAGCATGAGGTAGTGGATAGGGCATTGAACTTTGAGCCAGAAAGACTTGGGTGCAAATCCTGCCTCAGGTTAAGTCCTTAATTTCTCTGGTCCTCAGTTTCTTCATCCATAAAATGAGTGGGTAGCACCCAATGTTCTCTAAGTTCTAAATCTATGCTTTATGAGTACTATAGGAGAGCTCGCCAAGGGGGATGTTTTGTAGGAAAGATGGGACCAGCTTGATGAAGAGAAGGAATGTGGGGGTGGAGGTGGGGAAGGAAGAAGAAGGTGAGCCCTGTGAGTAAAGTATCATAGAAATGAAAGTCTCAAGGCTGTCAGCCCAGGTGAATGAACAGGAGCAGTCACACTGCCCATCTCAGGGCTGGTGAACAATAGATTTGAGGAGGAATAGTGTCTCAGATGCAAGTTACCTCCTAAACCTTCAGAAAAAAGCTATTTTTCCATAGCAATAATTTTAGTTCTTTCTGAAGCTAAGGAAGGAATGTGCATTATGACTTATTTCTGGCTCATGAACTTTCATAATCTTTCAAGACTGTGGATTCTAACTTCTCTCTACCTTATCCCTAAGTTACAGTTAAAAGGCTGACTCTTTAGCAGGAGGTGGGTGCATAAAAAGATAACCTGTTTAAAATGTAAAGTTAAAAGACAGTCTCCTTCTCTTGCCTGACTATGTAGACACTTGCAAAACAGCAACATCAACAACACCAGTTTAGAGACTCATATGGGAGATCATGATTTCTTACACTTTACTGGGTGCTAGTACCTTGCTGGAGAATTGACTCAGAGGATGGGAGGGCAAGAACTGTTTGGCATCTCACATTCTTGCCAATTCTACTCCTTCAGTTCCTGGGCATAGTGAGAAAATGCTGAGGAAACATAGCTTGGATTGGCTTGGACCTAGAGCACATATTCAGAACGTGCTGAGTTTTAAGGTAATTAGCTTTTGGGTCAATCAAATCCTGCTGTTGCCTCTTACTTAGCTTGCAGCCCACTGAAATCTCTAGGTAATCTGGAAAAGATAGCTCCTGCACAAAAGAAACAATGGTTTGGAGGAACTCCTTAGTGAAGTCCTTCATCTATTTACCTTTCCTTTGTTCCCCTTGTCCACAGATAAATAACTACAAGGGAGGGACTGGACACTAACAACTAGTTACTTTAGCAAAGGATTCTCATAGGAAAAGATACCTGAGCTGAGCCTTGAAGTAATTTAGGGTTTCTAAGAGGGGGAGATGAGAAGAAACTGTATTCCAGCCATGTCAGGCAGCCCATGAAAAGGCTAGAAGACAGGTTGTATCATATGAATTTCAAGACAGCATGTAGACTAGTTTGGTTGGAAGATGGAGTGTATGAGGGGAAATAATGTGAAATACTTGGGAAAGTTGGTGAGACCCAAATTCTAGATGAATTTAAGGCCAGGTTGAGTGGTTTGTATTTTAACAAGAAGAAACTGGATATAGTGGAGAGTGTGCTGAACTTGAAGTCCAGTGACAGCTAAATTCAAATTTTGTCTTAGATGCCTACAAGTTGTATAACCTTGGATGAGGCATGAAAACTTTCTAATTTTTAGTTTTCCCATCTATAAAATGGGGATAACAATTGCACCTGCCTCACAGTATCATTGCAAGAACCAAACGAAATAACATATGTAAGTTGCTTTGCAAAGCTTAAATGCTACATAAGTTCTAGCTATTATGATTAACTTACAGGCAAAAAAAGAGCCTGAAGATTTTTGAGTAAGGGAGTGACATGGTGTTTTTTGAAATAATAATTTGGCAGCTAAGTGGAGGATGGTTTGGAAAAGAGAGAGGGAGAACAAAACCAATATGACAAATTAGGAAGCTGTTATAATAGTCTATATGGAAGGTGATAAAAGTAAGAACCAGGATTGTAGTCATGTGAGTAGGAAGAAGGGAAGAGATTTGAGATATTTTGTAGAAAAAGAATAGGGAAGACTTAGGAAAACTTATTAGATATAGGAGACTGAAGGAAACATAACTGAGAAATTGGGAACCTGGTTGATCAGAGGTATGGTTGTGCCAACAACATACTATGGAAAAGACATTTGGACCATGTAACCGACAAGATGAAGGACATTTTCTCTGATCCTCAAGCCTGTCTAAAATAGAAATTATATGACCAAGATAAAGCAATTTCAGCTGTATCCATGATCTAGGAATCTAGAACCCAAAAGAAAGTTAAAAAATAAAACCATGAACTGACACCTACCCTGAATTCATGTACCACAAACTCTCACACCAACCACCATACTACCAATAGCAAGGCTCTATTAGCCAACCTGAGCAACTGGACTTGTAACAAAACCTGACTTAAACCCTGATCCCCTTTTCATCTTTCTATTGCCATTGAGATCTGAGCTCAAGGCTTTGGAAGTTTGTTGGGGCAGGAACAACTGAAACTATGATAGCATTGTTTTCTGCAAAAGATCTCTGAAAGAGATGGGGAAACAGAGGGAAAGGTGCAGGACTCAAGTTTAGGTTTGAAATAGAATTCAGTCCCATACACCATCTAGCCTTCTTCCCAGGGCATCAGAGACCCAAATTTCAAATGATAGAAATATTCCCTGCTGCAGTGTTACCAGAATGGAAGTATTCTGAACTGCTGGTTCAGAGAACTAAAGAACAGAGGGAATAAGACAGGACACTATGCATGTGTGGGGGTGAGTTGGGGGGAGGCAGGGTTGAGGGCAACTACACTAAATCTGAGAGAAACAGTTTAGCATGTAGCTGGAACCAATTCTGTCCCCTCAAAAGTAATTTGGGTCAGAGATGTAAGCTGGTGAACCATGAGTTGCTTAGCCTGGGGGGAGGCTAAGATGCTTTGAAATCCCGCTCCCCGGGAAACCATCACCAGACGGGAAAGAGTTAGAAAGTGAGCAGTAGGGAAATATAAGGAACTAAAGACTGAAATTACCAAAGATTTCAGGAAGAATAAAACTTGCAACCATTATATATAAGCAGATAAATCAACAGGGAAAACATTAACAGCCAAAGGAAATATGGTCTACAGATCTTGTAAATGAGTTAAGGAATCTATGAATAAATACTGCAAAACAAAGGAAAATGATTCAACATTTAATGAGAACATGGAACAACCACATACTATTCCTGGTTTAAAAGAGAACAGAATTTATGGCCTGTACAGCAAAAATAATTGGCAGAACATAAAAACTCAAATCTGAAATGGCAGGAACTTCTGACCACAGAAAATGAAATACTAACTGAAAAAAATAATGTCACCTCCAGAAAAAAACAAAAAACAAAACCCAAGACTGGAAATTCCAAGACACATAGTGATTAAATTTATCAGTTCAGTTCAGAAACAATAACTTTACCCCAATCTCTTTATGCACATTTAGAAAGAAGTCTTTTACTGATCTTTCTACTGTCACTTCATTGCTGCTGCTGCTGTACTTACCTGCTGAATTTATTTACTATACCTTCATTTTTGTTGTCTGGGGTGTTTAGGAAGCAAATAATCTAAGAAAATGAAAAAGAGGGACAGAATGGATGAGAAAACAAACCCCTGCAATCTGTCACTTGCAAAAAACATATCTAAAAAGCAAAAATACAAAATAAAACCTAAGGGATGGGAAAAATTACTACTCATCATGGGAATTAAAAAAAGCAGGAGTTGCAATCCTGCTAACATGTCAAAAACAAACATTGAAAAAAAGGAATGAACAATTAAATTATATTTTGCTGAAAAGAAACATAGACAACAAACTAATATCACAATAAACTTATATACTCCTTAGCACCCAGATTCACCAAGGGATTATTAGCAGCTATAAGAAGACATAAACAGTAACACAACAGTGACAAGAGATTTCAATTTTCCTCTTTTGGTTTTAGATAAGTCCAACAGAAAGATGAACAAAAGGAAAAATATGCAATTGAATAAATTTCTAGAGAAACTAGAGTTAAAAGACTTCTGATATCTAGAAAATCTTAATAGGATTGTGAAGGAATATACATATGGACCATATGGAACTTTTACAAAAATGGAGTGGTAGTGGAATGGTAGGCATACTAATACATTGTTGGTGGAATTGTAAAATGGTATAACCATTTTAGAAAGCAATTTGGAATTATTCAAGTAAGGTGATTAAAATATCTCTATGCTTTGAACCAAAGATTTCATTCCTTGGAATCAACCCCAAGGAAGTCATTGATAAGAATATAGCCCCCATATGCATTAAAATATTTACAGCAGCACTTTTTATAAAAACTAAGAATTAGAAACAAAGTAGATGCCCATCAATTGGGGAATAGCTAAATAAATTCTACTGTACATGAGTACAGTAGGATATTACTATGTTATAAGAAGGCATCTAGGTGATGCAGTGGATAGAGTGCCACACCTGGAGTCAAGAGAATTCATCTTTATGAGCTCAAATCTGGCCTAAGACACTTACTAGATGTGTGACATTGGGTAAGTCACTTGAATCTGTTCAGTTCCTCATCTGTAAAATGATCTGGAGAAGGAAATGTCAAACCACCTTCACATCTTTGCCAAGAAAACCCCAAATGGGGTCATAAAGAATCAACAAAATGTTGTAAGAAATAATATATATGATTAATAAGAGAAGAATGGAAATATTTACATGATTAATGCAGAGTGAAGTAAGGAGAGTCAAGAAAACAATGTATATAACACCTATAATGATTAATTGGAAAGAATAACCACACACACATAATAAATAAAAGTTGATATAACAGAATTATAAAGGTTAAGGATGACTCAAATAAGTCATCCTTATCACAAGAAGATACTCTCAACTCATTCCTGTCTACAGGTGGGAGTTTTATAAAAGTGAAATGTTGCCATTAAAATTAAAAAAATCCAACTTTTTCAATATATTGATCAGTTGTGCTTATTTTTTTCCTTGTACTTCTTTTTCCTTTATAAAGTGCTATTTATTATATGATGGTTCTCTGGAAGGGAGAAGGGAAGGGATTCTGGGGATAGCTAAAATAAAACCCCCCGGAAGATATCAATAAAAACTTATTTAATAAATTTAAAAATACACATCATCAAAGTTTGAAAAACTATTTTAAAAACTTCTAAAAATAATACTATAGAAAGTTGAAAGATCAGTTTTTGGAAGGAGAGATATGGAGGAGGGTGAGAATAAGTGCTGTTTTGGACATGATGAATTTGAGATGTTAATAGTATCTGTATGGAAATGCTCAGAAAGCTGCTGATTATTCAAGGTTAGAGTTTAGGAGAGAGATTAGGACTGGATAGGGAGGTTTGTGAATCAGTTGCATAAAGATTGTGAGTGATCCCATAACAGTTGATGAGCTTACCTAGACAGTAGATAAAGCTCAGAGGACTTAGGCCATAATCTTGGATGCCAGACACCATTAGTGAGCAGGAGATAAATGAATATGTAAGAAAAGAAGATTGAAAAGTACTGCTCAGACAAGTAGGACAAGAAAGAAAGACCGATGTCATGGGAGTCAAGGCAAGAGAAAGACTATCCAAATATCCAAGACATGCCACAGTGTCCAAAACTGCATAGAATTTAAGTATAAGGAAGACCGAGAAGACACCATTAGATTTAGCAGTTAAGATATCATTAGTAACTTTGGAGAAAGAAGATTCACGTGGCATTGGAAACCAAATTTCAACGCGTTAAGAACTGAATGGAAAGTGATGAAATAGAAACACTTTGCACAGATACTTTTTTTAGGGGGTTTAAATTCTAAAAGGAGAAAAGATATGGAGTTAGCTTGAGGTGATTGTATGTCCAAGGGGAAATGTTTTTTTAAAGATGGAGGTGGGGGAGCCTGGAATGTTTGTATGTATCACAGAAAGATGTAGTGTATAAGAAGAGATGGAAGGTGAGAGAGAATGGGAATGATCTCAGGGACAAGTTCCAGGAGGAGAGAGAAGAAGAGACGTAGAACATAAGAACATAAGTAGAGGGCATTATCTTGACAAGGAAGAAAAGCGTCCTTCCTTCTAGACTGGAGAAAAACAACAGATGATAAGGAACAATATCTGAGATTGTGGAGTAGGGAAGAAGAGGGAAATCATAGCTGGGGACTTCTATTTTCTTGGTAAAAAAAGAAAAGAGGTCCTCTACTGAGAAAGTAGGGGAAGGAGATGGGGGCTTGGGAAGAGAAGTCTTGGAATAGTTATTCACAAAATTGTGATAGAGCAATGGTCAGAGAAGAATTAAAGAATTGCCTTAGAGTATTGAGGACCTGGATCATTTTACACTACATGTGTGGGATTGGGAAAAGGTACACAGTGGATAACCTAGCCTTGGGTTTTTGTAGGGCATGACAAGGGAGCAAGGGATTCTGGGTTCCACCATAAGATCAGTCATAGGGTTAAGACTGTGAAGGAAGGAAAGTGAGGCCATAGGTGATGATCCGTGAGAACAGGAATTGGTGGAAGAAATGGAGATCATGATTGAAAATGAATAATAGGTTTAAGAGGATTGAGGAAGAGAGAGAGGTAGAATGAGAGAAGGACATGTCAAATGGAAACTTTTAGAGCTCTGGATCATGGAGCTCACACAATCATGTGTCATGGTGAGGTGAAAGGTGTGGCTATCCCTATGAATGGCTGATATGGAATGAGTTTATAGGAGTTGGGGTTGATGAACTGTGGAGCCAATGTATTTAAGGGGATTATCAAGATATATGTATATATATATATGTCTCCAAGTATGGAGGTTAGCATTGGGATGAAAAAGACTTTGAGTCAGATATTGAAGTCCTTAAAAAAGGAGGGAAAATTATGTGGAAGTCACTAGGTGACTTCAGAGAAGGTCTGAACCAGATGACAGAGTAAGATTGGAAATCCAGATAGAGGGAGGAGAGGTTACTAAATGATAGTAGAAAAAGTGTGGTCTATAAGTGGCAGTGTTGGGCTAAAGGAAGTTTAGATTCATCAGATTTTCTGCTTTGACTGGTGCTTGGTAGTTCAATGCCCAAGGATTTTTTAAAAACAAATTTCATTCTTTCTGCATAGGGCATTTCATTATTGATTTGCTGTGCTACCAAAAGGAATATATCCCCTATAACTCAAAAAGAGACTTCGCTTGGGTATTATTACGTGTAATAGTTACTGTATCTTATTACTTTATTAGGCTGAGGATCTCTATTGGGCATTTCCCCCAGTGCTTCCCAAAATGATTTGAAAAGAGAAGACGCTTAATAAATGTTTGCTCTTGTTATAGTTCTGCACTGGAGATTCAGAGCAATTGAATAGGAGTTGACGAAAGCCTTCTCATTTCTGAAACAAAGCTCTCCAGAAAATTAACAGAGAAATACTCAGGAACCTGTGTCATTTGCTTTGGTCTTGTGACCAGTCATTTTCCTGGAATCATTCTACACTTTGGACGACATGCAGACCATGGTCCATTGCTCCCTTGTGTAACTTTGGCAACAACCAAAAAGTAATTGAAGACAGTGTCCTAATAGTTATATGAGAATCATAGAATAGTCTCAGAATTCTTAAAGCTGGGAAGGCCTTAGTGGTAAGGCCCAGAGAAGGGAAGAGCTTTGTCCAAAGTCTCACAAGGAATCTTCAGAGATTTATCTTATGGGCAAAAAAAGAAAGAAAAGGATCCTTTTCTTTTTTTTCCAACTCTCTACATGAGATAATTTAAATGGAACTGTTTTCTTTTACAGGTTTACACATTATTGGTAGTAACGTGGCAGAACCAGAACTAGAGCCCAAATCTACTGATGTCCTATCTGGTGTTCTCTCTCTGTCTCTTTCTCTGTCTCTGTCTCTCTGTCTCACTCTCTCTCTCTCTCTCTCTCTCTTTTTTTTTTTTTTTTTTGCTTTTTGGAGGGCAATTGGGGTTAAATGACTTGCCCAAAGTCACATGGCTATTAAGTGTGCCAAGTGTCTGAGGCTGGAGTTGAACTCAGGTCCTCCTGACTGCAGGGTTCTATTCACTGCACCACCTAGCCGTCCCTTGTCTCTCTCTTTCTGTCTCTCTGTCTCTGTCTGCCTGTCTGTCTCTCTCTCTGTCTGTCTCTGTCTCTCTGTCTCTGTCTCTCTGTCTGTCTCTCCCTCCCTCCTCTTTGCCCCTTCTTTTTCCTCTCTTTTCTTCCCTCTCCCTCCCCTTCTCTCTCCTTTTTTCTGTCTGTCCCTTCTCCTCTCTCCTTCCCTACATCCCTCTGCCCCGCCACTTTTCCACCAGGAACTGTGATTTAATTTGCATAGAAATTCCATGTGAGGGATTCTCTTTATCAATTCTGATTGGCATTTGTCTCCAATTTATAGTCTTAGAGAATTGCCTGGAACCCAAAGATAGATGATTTGCTTAATGTTATATAACCAATTCATGTCAGAGGTAAGACTTGAACCCAAGGCTTCCTAACTCTCTCTCCACTTTATCACACTGCCCGTCTGGCAGTTCTCTTTCCATTACATCAAGCTGTATTCATAGAAGTTACTTGTGTACTCCAATGAAACATGTTATTAGGATACTGCAACTAACTGGGTGATGAATAAGTAGAGACTGTTTGGAGATGTTCCTGTTTAGGTATTCAGGTAAAGAGGAGATGGTTATGATGTTAAACAGTAAGAGATTGTTTAAAAATAGTATTTGTAGGGGAATGGGAGTGGATTGGCCAACTGAGATAATTGCCTCTTTGTCTGAAACCACTAGACATCTTCATTTTCCTTTGTCACCAGTTTATTTGAAGCTCAAAAAATGCCTTCTCAGGACATTTTTATGTTTTGAAGGAGAAAAGTAATGCTTCCTTTGACCAAAAAGAGGTGTGACTTCAACAACACACAAACATTTAGTCTGACATATTCCCCAGTGCAGTCTTGGGGAGTTCAAGAGTTAGCAGCAAAATGCTGAGCTTGATAGGTTTGGGTTGTGTGTATGTGGGTATTTTTTTTAATGGCAAAGATGTATGAGAGTTGTCTCCTAAGCAAAAAATAAACAAATGCCCACTCTCAGACATTTGTGCTCATAACACAATTTTTAGCATGTGATTTGGGTCCTGAGAGATTAAAGACAGCTGGTGCACACCATAGTGACCACGGAGAAGAACAGTGCAGTGTGAGACTTGAAGGGAATCTAAACAGTGTGACTAGTCACAGACAGTAATTAAGGAGCACAGCAGTAGCTGAAGATTCCTTTCAAGGAAACACTATCTTTTCTTCATTTTGTTGACACAAAGATACCAAAAGGGTCTAAGAAAGATTGAAAGGAGGGATGGGAAGTGCTGTAATCCTTTCTTACTGTGAAATTTGCAAAAATCAGATACTCCCAAGGAGGAAGTAGCTCCAAGCCACCAAAAGACATTGCTAAATGAGTGCTGAATTATTGAAGAGGGGCAACTAAGGGGCTTTTCTTTTTTAAAGCCACAGGCCTCAAATCCTCAGTTATACACCACCACAAAATAATACTTTTGTATTGGTTTAAAATAAAAGATTTCCATTAAATTATTTCATGTAGAGAACTGAAAAAAAGAATTCTTTTCTCTCCTTTTTTGGCTATAAGGAAAATCTCCAAAGATTACTCTGTGGCGAGGGGTAGGGGTGGGTGGGCAAAGACTTTTAAGAATAGCTTTATGAAAGGATTTTATCCTTTTATAGAATTTTCCATTCAGAATTAATATGTGAAAATACTTCAATGGAAAAGAATTATTCCTATAATGGGTCACATTTTACTTTCAGCTGTGTACACATTCTGAGTGTCTCTAGTTTGCTGTAGGAGGTAGAGTTTTCAATCATTCATTCATTCAGCAGACATTTATTCAGTATCTAAATGTCCTGCACCCCTCTCCCCATCAAATCACTGTACTAGATTCTAGGGGAAGACATAAAGGTTAAATAAGATAAGTTCTCTTCTCCCGCCCCCCCCCCCCCCAATAAACCTCTAGTCTAATAGGTGGGTTATATTACATGTGCACAGATGGCAAATTAGAATATAAGTGTATAAGAGAAGTATAAAGTGCTATGAGATCAGATAAAAGAGAAATCATTTCTATGGGAGGTGAGAGGGTTAGACAGGTAAGAGAGGTAGGAATCTGGGAAGGAACCATGAAGGAAGTAGCACTTAAACTGATTTTTAAAGGTTCAGTAAGATGTTACCAGACAGAGATTGGGAGAATCTGAGTCACTTTTGCAATAAAGATCAGTACTGTTACAATAGTCAGTTTCCCATATGTGTGTGTATATACATATATATGTATGTATATACACACATATACATATATACATATATGTATGTTTATATACATGTATATATGTATGTGTGTATATAAGTACGTGCATATATCTCTATCGCTATCTTTATCTATATAGATATGGAGTAAGAGGTTAACTTATGCATTTTGGTTTTAGAGGCAGCCACAGGAATGTCCTTTGGGAATCCAAAGGGGGCAGACCCCACTTTACCTCCCCCATATTTGTATGGAGATGCAATCAGGTGAAAATGAACGCAGAGTTCAACCAGGTAAGTGAAGAGGCACAAAGGGGGAATGTGCAGCCAGAGGGTTTGGAAGGGGGCGGAGGGGGCAGAGAGAGGGGAATCAGCAGTGCTTCTGTATTAGCAATGGTGGTGGGTGTGATTTATGAACTAACTGCATTTGAGAAATCCAGGTCCTTTGTAGCATCATCTTCAACTGAGTTTTTAAAATGCACTTGACAGCTTGAAGCAGCCTCCCATTAATTTTCTCATGACTAAATAGCTAATTTGGCTATGTAAATTTACAAAGAGTGACATATGAAACTTGGGGGTGCAGCTACATTTTTCCTTTCTCTCTGAATGCAGTATTTGGCTAAGCTTTCTCCTTAAGGTAAAGTGAGGTAAGGTAAGAGATTACATGACATATTGGCCTTGTTCCATAATCAAGAGGAGCCAGCTTTAGGTCCAAATATAGCAGATGTCTTCCCTATGATTCACATATTACCTAGAACTCTTTGGCTTCCTGGAATTTTTCATTAAAAACTCCTAGTCCTTCAGCAATAACTTCCAACCACAAAACTCTCTTACTAAGACCTAAAAGTCTTTCAATATTTAAAGTGTCCTTGGCTGGGAGATGGCTTCTTAAAAATTCCAGCAACAGTCACAAATGTTTCTTTCTATGATGAATCAGTGCAGTCAGTGCCTAACTTCTCCTCAGGTCTATTGGGAGCTGGTCATGTGCAGGATGCCCATTCAGGTAGAACTCAATGTCTATCCATTTGATTCTTCTGAGACTCATCGCAAAAGGTCTAATCTGCTCTTTTGAACCCCTCCTCCATACAGTTGCTAAACAGATATTATCAAAGCACAAGTCTGACCATGTCACTCTCCAGTTTTGAAAAGCTTAATTGCTCCTTATTGCCTTCAGGACATTATAGTCAACAAGAGACTAAAATCCTGAGGTCTGTATATGCCCTTGAACAGATTTCAGAGGGAATCCATGAACTTCGATGAGGAAAAAAATTACATATTTTCAGAAACCTTTGGTTTCCTTTTTACTCTGGTGCATTTTATTTTATGCTTTTAAAAATATTCTTTTGAGTAGAGGTCTGTAGGCTTCACCTTAACACTTAAGGGGTCCAGGGCACAAGGAAAAGTTAACAATATCTGCTTTAAGATAAAATATAAATTCCTTTCTTTAGCATTCATAGCTCTTCACAGTTGAGTTCTGAATTATCTTTCCAGGCTGATGCTGTGTTACTCCTTCCTCATGCACTCTGCATTCCAGCCAACATGGTCTACTCACAATTTCCCATGTATGACATTATACCTTCTACTTCTATACCTTTGTACTAGCTGGATACCCCTCCCCCCCCACCATATTCGTGAAATGTTATCCCTCCTCATCTCTAACTCTTAGAAGCCCAAGCTCCCTTCAAAACTCAACTCAAGTGCCATGTCTTATAATTGACTTTTCCTAATTCCAATTCGATCTAATCAGATATATATTTATTAAGTGCCTACTATGTGTCTGGCACTATACTAAGCAGTGGGAATACAATTAATAAAAAAAGAAAGACATTCCTTCCCTCAAGAAGCTTATAATCTAATGTGGGTATGTTGAAGTTTGGGGTTTAGGGGTGTTAGAGACTCCAAAATATGTGTTGGGTCCTGCCAAATGAGTTCGACTCAAGCCTTCTCTCAGTCAAAGTAAAGCAAAGTTTATTAAAGATTCTTAAGGAGCTTGAGCATTAGTGGTGCTTGTATTAACAAGCAGGCCAGATTGAATCTTGGCTAGATGAGCTCTGAGCTAGATTGAATCTGAGCTCTTATCTTATTCACAAGGCAAGACAGATCTTATATACAGAAAGATTGTGGGAGGGATCTAAGGGTGGTCTAGAGAAGGGGTTTGGGGAGGGTCTTGAGGAAGAGTCTAAGGAGGATCTTGATGGGACTGAGGTCAGTCTCCAGGAACCAAGAGAATGGCATTAAGGGTGAGAAGTAGCTGAAGGCTACCTGGAGGTAACGGACAACAGATGGCTAGGCCAATTTAAGGGTAATAGATTTGGTCATAGATATTTTGATTGTTTCAAGAGTGGAAGGTAGCTGAAGGGTAGCTTGAGATAACAAACAAAGGAGGGCTAGGCTAGGTTAAGGATAACCCAAAGTTCAGTAGTGGTGATAATGGCCTCGGATTGAATGACAGATCCAGTGGTGGGAAGATTCAAGGAGATCAAGGGGATTCCCAGAGACTATACTGCATCATTCCCCCCTCAAACAAATGGGACCCAAATTCCTTTGCGGTAAAGGGGTGAAGATTTCAGCTTTTGAAACTGTTTCCTGTTGGCAAAGAGCTGTCCCTGCTTCTCTGGGTCCTATTCAAGGGGTCAGACTTCAGAACTGGGCTGATACCAGTTCCAGTTGGAAGATCCAAGGAGTTCAAGGGGGTTCCCAGAGACTCCATCAGATAGATAACCCACAAAAAGGCAGGAAAGGACAAGGGGCATCAGGGGGTTCCCAGGGCTTGGGCATCTTGTTCCATGGCCCAGGCAGGAGGCTGATACAAAGTGGAATTAAAGACCATCCAGGTTCTATCCTGTATAATGTAGGGTTTTGGGTGGAGTTCACTACTCTTCCAGTCCTCCAATCAGTAGGGAGAGGAGACTGAGGGGGGATGGTGTACCTAAAGGCTGAATTAGCAACCTGATGAGATTAGAAGTGATGAATTTATCCTGGGAGGAGCATCTTGTTCTGTGTTATTGAAATCAGGCAGAGCAGCAGATGTGAAGTAGAATTCCTTTACTTATTAGAATTTCTTCCTCTAACCAGAAAGTACTTTGCATTTATCTTGCGTGTATTTTGTATCTGAGGGGTAGGGTGGTAAAATATATAAAGAACAAAAGTCCTGCCTCCTACACATACTGACTGTATGACCCTGGGCAAACAAACCTCTCAATGCCCCAGGCAACTCTGGGAGATTGCGAGATGCATGGAAGTTCCCGGTAATATAGATAGAGGAGTTCTCTCTCCTCACTGGGAGTTCCCTATACTGGTAAAATCAGAGGTCATGGATACAGTAAACACATAGGAAACTTGAGTGTTCATCTGAATTCCCTACTTACTTAGCTCCCTCCCTGCAAAGTAGTATTTCTCAAAGCAGTCAACTTAAGGCAAGGTAAAGTATACCAAGTTAAGCCATGATATGACCTATTTGCCTCAAGATACCACCAAAAAGAATTTGTTTGGAGTCCAAATTGTAGCAGATATCTTCTTTATGATTCATATATTACCCAGGACTCTTTGGCTTCCTATGATCCTAGTAAAAACTGTAAGTCATTTAGCAATAACTTTCAACAAGGGCCTTTATATAGGCTCTTATGCATAGATGTATAAGTACATACACATAGATGTTTACATTTATGTATACATACACACACACATATTAGTTGTTGTTCAGTCATTACACTTGTGCCTGACTCCTTGGGGTCCCCCCATTTGGGGTTTTCTTGACAAAGATAACTGGAATGGTTTGCCATTTCCTTCTCCAGTACATTCGATAGATGAGAACACTGAGCAACCAGGGTTAAGTGACTTGTCCAAGGTCACATAGCTAGTAAGTGTCTCAGCTAGATTTGAATTTAGGAAGATGAGTCTTCCTGACTTTAGGTCTGGCTCTTTGTGCACTATTGTGCCATCTAGCTGTATACATACATGTGTATATATGTGTACATGTATGTATGTACATATACATGTGTGCATGTGTATATATAGACATATATGTATATGCATGCATAGGTATAGACGTATATGCATATGTGTATGTATATGTGTATATATTTGCACACACAATATATATGTATATCCTGTGTATGTATTTACTCGTCTGTGTACGTGCTGTCTCCCCTCAGTAGGATTCCGGTTTCTTGATGACAAGAACTGTTTTCACTTTTATCTTCATAGGTTCCCTGGGTGCCTAGCATGGTAGTTGGCATCCAGCAGGTGCTTAATGGGTGCTTTTTGTATTGAATATTGTTGTGCTGAGGAAATATGCTAGACAACCACACCATGGAGAAAGGCCGGAAGGGAAATCATGTTCCAAAGCGCCATGTGATGTGCAAGACCCTTCTCAGTCTTTTCTATAAAGCGCCCCCTTTTTCCCTCTGGGACTACTATCAAGAGAGAATTTTTCTGTGGGGCCTTGGGACAGCAGAGAAGGTCATTCAGGTTTGTGTTTTAGATGAAGAAGATTCTCCTAAAGCTCGCTAATGGCTGCAAAAGAAAAGAAGAAAAGAAAAGGAAGACATCCATTTTCTGCCCTCAGTGGGTCACTTGGTAGCAGGTGCACATCAAGCAGCACAGCCTCTAGTCAGACCCAGGGACTGGTCAGAGAGCTGCCAATTAATCATCCAGGAGAATGTGCTTGGTAGCCTGGAATAGACTCCTACTTATTTCCTCATGGCTAGATTAGCTGTGCAAATTTACCCGGAGTGACAAATGAAAGTAGGGGGTCTCCCTTTCTCTGCCCCCTCTTCCACGTGTCATTCCTCAAAATGATGATGGCAACACTAAGAGGTCTGGGGAACTGTTCTATGATTTCATTGTGATAGAAATGTCCCTTCTCGGGTCAACAACTTAAAGGTTTATCCTGGCTTGAACCCAGGTCTTTCTGGCTATGAGGACAACTCCATCTCATAAGCCGTGCTACCTTTAATAATAATAGGAACTTAGATTTCTCTAGCCCTTTAAAGTTTATGGAGCTTTTTCCTGTGAAACAGGCAGTACGAGTGTTTTTATTCCCATTTCACCTAACAGGAAACTGAGGCCGAGAGTGTCTTGGCCAAGGTTACATGACTGCTAAGTATGTGAGGTGAGATTCTAACCCAGGTCTCCTGCCTTTGAATCTGCCACTCCTTCCCTTATGTACCCTATATCACCCCAGTGACCTCCCTATTAGCTGCCATAATGAGTACTTTTTTTAAATGTGTATCATCAAGTATTTTTCTGCTGTAGTTTGCCTGGCTTATATAGTCTCTCAAATATACCCTGCTCTTCTCCTCTGAGTCTTTGTTCGTGCTTCTTCCTGCCCCTCTCTGCTCATGTGACCCATACCTATTCTGTAAGGGAAAGTTCAAATCTTCTCTTCTCTGGAAAGAGCTCACCCAGCCTCAGTGAGCTCTCTCTTCTCCATTACACATACAATCTGTTCCACTCACTTGTCATTCGTCTCATCCTCTGCTGCCTTACAGGCTTCCTTATCTTTGTCTGTATATTATTTTTTCATGCATGTATGTATGTCTTGTCTCCCAACTAGATTATAAATTCCTTGAGGTTGAGGACCTTATGTTTGCAATCCCCATGGAACTTAATACAGTGATTTTTTTTTTCACATGGAAGGCATTAAAAAAAATTGATTGATTGCTAATATAGCACTATATTTAACCAGCCTTGTGTGAAGAAGGCGTGCATATCTTTGAGGGCTATTCCTGGAAATCATCTTGGCCTGGTTCCTTTTA
The DNA here is from genome assembly GCA_028627135.1 of Pseudochirops cupreus. Classification (NCBI taxonomy): domain Eukaryota; kingdom Metazoa; phylum Chordata; class Mammalia; order Diprotodontia; family Pseudocheiridae; genus Pseudochirops; species Pseudochirops cupreus. The sequence goes on along the minus strand of CM053580.1, from coordinate 288,015,311 downwards.
CACAAGGTCTGAGCAGCAATCTGTCCTGAAATTCCTGCTATTGGTGACCCAAAGCCAGAGAGAATGTGTTTCCAGAAAGGAAAAGGTAGCGTCCCAAGGGAAAGGCTCCTACTCCATGACCACAGAAAAATCTTGTCAGCTGAAATGAGCTCTTTGATTTTATTTCAGTTTATATGTGGGGAATGATGACAGTTAAGGTTGTGCACATCATGAAGCAAACATCTTTTCTTCTGTCTCCCTAACACAGGCAGTGTAGAGTCACAGAAAGGGCATTGACTGGGTCTCAGGAGGCCAGTTTGGCGATCATACAAGTTGATTCGTTGCTTTAGGACACAACTTCCTGAGGGGATTAGATTTGTGATTTCTAAGGATCTCTCACCTCCATGACAGTGCTAATGTTATCCTGAAACTCTGACTTTGAAAGACCTGAGCACTCTCACCAATGCATGACAAGCCAAGGTTCCAGAGAGCTGGAGATGAACCATCCACCTTCTGACAGAGAAGTTGAACTCTGGGTAGAGATGGAGAAATACATTTTTGGACACATCCAGCAACAGGGCTTGATTTGCTTGACTGTGAATCTTTGTTACATGGATTTTCTTTTTCTGTTTGGTTTTGTTCAAGGGTGAGAGGAAGAGAGTAGAAACAACAGAAAACAAATACTTATTCATTGAAAATGAATTAATTAGGAAAAAACCAAACAAGCCTGTGTCTGGTTGCCTGCCTGTTGATTGAAAGAAACGGGGTCAGCAAGAATGCCAAAGATTCTAGCTACACACAGGTAGCGTCAGTGAGGCATTCTTAACTCAGGGCTTGATAGGGAATGTAAGTAGCCAGGATACTTCTTGAGGGGAGAAACTCTCTCATCATTTTTGATTTTGTATCCTCAGCTCTTAACAGAGTATTTTATAAATGTTTGCAGAGTTGCATTGGTGTCAAGAGACCTGAAGTTGAATCCTGGCTATGCCATTTTTTGACTGTGTGACTCTGGATAAATCATGCTACTTCTCTGGGCTTCTGTTTCAACTATGAAATCTTGAGGACTTTCCCAGCTCTAAATTTTATGATCCTCAACCCAAAATATAAAAATGTAATAAAAACATCTTTAATTTCCACAGCCTTCAGTGAATCCTTCACGCAGTTGTGGACATTTTCAGCCTATATTACTTTTTTGAATAACTGGTTTAATAGACCTATTACTTAACTTTTAAAATTATTCTTTTCTTTTCTTCAAATTAATCACCCTAATCACCCAATATACCCTATGCATTCTCTCCATGAGTTTATAATATTCAGTAATTATCTCCTTGTCCATAGGTTTGTCTGTAGGTGGCACAGTGAATAGAGCGCCGCATGTATAAAATTATACATACACGTGTATTGCAGATTTCTTGTGACAACAAAGTCCAAGAGTCAGGAGTCAGGAAAATTGGAGCTCAAATCTGGCCTCAGATACTGACTAACCAGGTAACCTTGGGCAAATCTTTTAACATGTCTGCCTTGGTTTCTTCACCTGCAAAATGGGGGTGATAAATGCCTCTACCCCACAGGGTTGTCATGGGGATTCAGTGAAATATTCATAAAATACTTAAGATTCATAAAATGCTTTTAAAAATACTTAACCATACGAGGTGCTTAATAAATGCTTGTTCTTTCCCCCTCTCATTCTCAAATAGCAGCCCTGCCTTTCTTTTGGTCATTTGAGTTACCCTCTTCTTGACTCTTTCCATCTCCCTGGTTTTCTAGAGGGTTAAAAGCAGCATGGGGACAGCTGGGTGGCACAGTGGATGGAATTCGAGGCCTGGAGTCAGGAAGACATCTTCATGTGCTTGAATATGGTCTCAGACATTTATTAGTTGTGTAACCTAGGCAAGTCACTTAACCCTGCTTGCCTCTGTTTCCTCATCTGTAAAATGGGCTGGGGAAGAAAATGGCAAATCATTCTAGTCTGCCAAGAAAATCCCAAATGAGGTCATGAAGATCTGGACACAACTGGAAAACATGACTCAATAAAAAAGCACCACAAAGGATTCTAGGTTCAGGAAAATAATGATTAAAAACATTTTTTTTTTTACCAGTAAGATTATGTTTTCTTTGTTTCCAAACCAATTTTTTGGACTTTTTAAAGTGACGACCCAGGTCTCTAAATATCTAGATTTTTTTTAGAAGTTTAGAAAATGATTGTTTTTGAAACATCACACTCAACAGACACTTGTTAAAAACCTACCATGTACAAGATATTGTACCAGGCACAAAGACACAGCACAGAATAGTCCCTGCCTTCAGGGAGTTTATATTCTGCAGTTTGAATTCAGCTGCTCAATATTTTCCTTGCAAGTGGTTTTGTATGTTTAGGGATTAACACAGATTTACACAGATGCTCAGGCAATATCAGTTCATTACATACAACTGGTCTCTGGCTTAGGAACAGGTGACTTCGGTTCTACTGACTCTCATCACAATTGTTTCTGTGGTGGTTCATGGGGACAGATCAAACATTTAGATCAGTGATTCTCAACCTTCCGTATCTGCATGTGAGACCCATAGAAGAGCGCTATCTTGATAGAAGAGTGCTATCTCGGTTGGTAAGGCCATGGGCAGTATGTGTTTTCCCATGATCTTAGGCGACCCCTGTAACCCCTGTGAAAAGGTCATTTGGCTCCCAAAGGTGTCGCGACCCACAGGTTGAGAACCATTGATTTAGATCATGACAAACAAAAGTTAGGTAGCCATTTGCATCATTAAAAGACTCAGGCTAAGAGTTCATGTGAACTCTGTGAATGATAATACTGCAAACAAACAAAAAAACCGGAAGGAATGATTGGGTTTTAAATTTGGATTTTGTTGTAGTAGGAAATCTGCAATTATATGTGTCTATGTATACTTTTATATGATATGTAAAATCTTATATTTATATATGCGATTTTATATTTGTACTTAGTATATTTAGATCATTATAGACAAATATATTTATGTCTTATATGTGCATTTCTAATATATAGTTTTATATTTATAGATACACACACCCACACATATGTCCACATATATACACCATACCTATCAAAGATGTTGTTTATTGTCCACACATATAAAGTGCTAAACCAAAAGAATAGGTATAATATTAAATTCTGCTACAAACTGATCATAACTAGTGTATAAAATAAATAGCAACCTTTGATATAACAAAATTTGGTTTAAAAATAAGAGGAATTGAAGATACAGTTCAATTCAATATTTTAACATCATCTATTATGTACAAATCACATACGAAAGGGAGATAGCCCCTACCCTCAAGGAACTTATATTCTAATGGAGTAAAACACACATGTTGAAAGTATTTTTAAGCCATGCCTCTCTCACATTGTAATTGTGAATTTTTTAGAGCTCAATCATAAGATTTAATATTTATTTCACTAAATTTCATCTTAATAGGCAACCCAGCATTCTGACTTATGAAGGCAACTAGGCAGCATACTGAATAGCTTCCTGGACCCGAAATCAAGAAGACTGAAATTCAAATCCTGTCTCAGATACTTACTAGCTTTGTAACCCCAGGCAAACAACTTAACCTCTCTGAGTCTCAGCATCCTCATCTGTAAAATGGGCATAATAAAAAGCCTTACTTCACAGGTTTACTATGAACATAATTTGTAAAGCCTTTTCAAACCTTAAAAGTGTTATATAAATATTAATTATTATTTTATTTTATTTTTTGAAGTAAATTTATTTTTAGTTTTCAACATTCATTTCCACAAGACTTTGAGTTACAAATTTTTTCCCCATTTTCCCCCTACCCCCACCCCAAGACAGCGAGCCTGCTGAATACCCCTTTCCCCAACCTGCTCTCTTTTATATCCTCCCCCACACCTCTTACTTTCTAGTAGGGAAAGATGTATTTCTATACCCCAGTGCCTGCATATTTTATTTCCCAGTTGCATGCAAAAACCAATTTTTTTTAAACATTTGTTTTTAAAAACTTTGATTTCCAGATTCTTTCCCTTCTTCCCTCCTCACCCACCCCCACTGAGAAGACAGGCAGTTCAGTATAGGTTGTACATGTGTAGTTACCCAAAACGTTTCCATAGTAGTTATATTGTGAAAGACTAAGCACATTTCCCTCCATCCTATCTTGCCTCCCACTCATTCTATTCTCTACCTTGACCCTGTCACTTTTCAAAGTATGTGCTTCTAACTACCCTCTCCCCCAACCTGCCCTCCCCTCCATCATCCCCTTTCTTATCCCCTTCTCTCCCCCACTTTTCTGTAGGGCAAGATACCCAAATGAGTGTGTATGTTATTCCCTCCTTAAGCCAAATTCAACGAGAGTAAGGTTGACCCATTCCCTTTCACCTTCCTGCTCTTCCCCTCCATTGTAACAGTTTTCTCTTGCCTCTTTTTGTAGGAGATAATTTACCCTAGTTTATCTATCCTTTGCTCCTTCTCTCATTATATTCCTCTCTCACCTCTTAATTTTATTTTTTAGATATCATCCCTTCCTATTCAACTGATCCTATGCCCTCTGTCTATGTATACACGTACACACATATGTACACACTCACATATGCATCTATTCACACATACACCCGCCTATACATACAT
>CM053580.1:287963649-288010212 GCA_028627135.1 Pseudochirops cupreus | reverse complement strand
TTTAATATGTTCCTTATGATTTCTTTTTCCTATTTACCTTCTCATGCTTCTCTTACTTCTTGTATTTGAAAGTCAAATTTTCTGTTCAGCTCTGGTTTTTTCATCATGAATACTTGAAAGTCCTCTATTTCATTAAATGACCATATTTTCCCCTGAAGCACTATATTCAGTTTTGATGGGTAGGTGATTCTTTGTTTTAAAGCTCCTTTGACTTCTGAAATATCATATTCCAAGCCCTTTGATCCCTTAATGTAGAAGCTGCTAGATCTTGTGTTATCCTGCTTGTGTTTCCACAATACTCAAATTGTTTCTTCCTGGCAGTGTGTAATATTTTCTCCTTGACCTGGGAGCTTAGCTATGATATTCTTAGGAGTTTTCTTTTTGGGATCTTTTTCAAGAGGTGATCAGTGAATTCTTTTGATTTCTATTTTGCCCTCAGGGCAATTTTCCTTGAGAATTACTTGAAGGATTATATCTAGGGTCTTTTTTTTTGATCATGGCTTTCAGGTAGTCCAATAATTTTTAAATTATCTCTCCTGGAAAGTGGTTTTTCCATTGAGATATTTCACATTGCCTTCTATTTTTTCATTTGTTTGGATCTGTTTTATAGTATTTTGATTTCTCATAAAGTCATTAGCTTCTGTTTGCTCTAATCTAATTTTGAAGGAATTATTCTCTTCAGTGAGCTTTTGAAATTTCTTTTCCATCTGGGCAATTCAACTTTTTAAGGCATTCATCTCCTCATTGGCTTTTGGGGCCTCTTTTGCCATTTGAGTTAGTTTATTTTTTAAGGTGTTATTTTCTTCAGTATTTTTTTGGGTCTCCTTTAGCAGGCTGTTGACTCATTTTTCATGATTTTCTTGCATCATTCTCATTTCTCTTCCCAATTTTTCCTCCACTTCTCTTACTTGATTTTCAAAATCCTTTTTGAGCTCCTCCATAGCCTGTAATCAGTTCATATTTTTTTGGAAGCTTTTGATGCAGGAGTTTTGACTTCATTTACTTCTGCTCCATGTCTTGATCCTTTTGGCCTCCAAAAAAGGATTCTGTGGTCTGATTGTGCTTCCTCTACTTGCTCATCTTGGCAGGCAATTACTTGACTTTTGAGCTCTTTGCAACTATAGAACTCTGCTTTCAGAGTGGAACAAACTATGTCCTAAATCACTAGGGTTTTTGCAAATGTTGTCAGAGGTCTGAGGAGGGCACTCTCTCTAGAGACACCCCAAGCTCTGGCACACTGCCACATACCCCAGGACTACCACCCAAGACCATAATCCAGATCCAAGCAGGTCAAAGCAAGAGTGATTACCCTCTGAATGGTTGCTTGTTCCCCTGACAATCTGCAGGCCAGGAGCTCCAGAGGCAGCCATATGGCAGCAGCTATGGCCACTGAGCCTCTGCCACTTCTCGCCCCAGGGGCAGGGGCCAGGCTGTGCTCTTCTGTCACCTGGTTCCAACAGAGTTCCCCACTGATCTTTTACTTTTTCTTTGGTGTTTATGGGTTGAAAAGTCTGGAAACCATCACTGCTGCTGGTGATTCTCCTGAAGTCTGCTCCGGCCATCCTGTGCCACTGATTGGGGCCACCCTGGGGCCAGAACCACACAGCTCCCATAGGACTGCACTCAGCTCCCAGCTTGGTGTGATAGACCCTGTCAGCCTGCCAGGATAGACCTTTCAGTGGGAGATTTGTTTCCTTCTGTCACTTTGTGGGTTCTGTAGCTCAAAAAATTTGTTTAGAGTCATATTTTACAGATATTAAAGCTGGTTGGAGCCAGAACCCAGCGGGGTTCCTGTGTTTACTCTGCCATCTTGGCTCTGCCTCCAATTATTTTTATAAAGAAATTCATCCTAATTGTCTAAGATTTTGATAATCCATCCTAGGTTTCTCATCTACAATTTATAATAGCATCTTCTCTGGTTTAATCTAAATCATTAATAAAAATGTGAAACAGCACATGGCTGAGCACAGATCCTTGAGGTATTCCATTAGATACTTCCTTCCTATTTGACATTGAATAAGTAATCATCATTCCTTGGGTTTGCCTATTTAATAAGTTCTGAATCCACCCTACTGCACTATAAAAAAAGGTGTATGTTTCTTTTCATCACCTCCACAAGAATATTGTGGGAAATTGTTATTAAATTCTTTGCTAAAATCTAAGTAAAACAAACCATGATCTAACACACTAGTAACTTTGTCAAAAATGGAATTTTGCAAGGCATTGAAGTTAAGCTCAATGGTTTCCTGACTTCATTTCCTTCTCTTTTGAAAATCAGGATATTTGACTTTTTTTTTTTTAGTTCTCTAGTATCTCCTTTATTCCCTATTGTCTTTTAAAGAACACCAGTGCTTGAATCTGGCAGTTTTTTCAGTAGCCTGTGTTAAAGTTTATCTAGTCTTGTTAACTTGACCTAATTGAGAGCATCTAGGTGCTCTCTTGCTATCTTCTTGCTAATTTTGGGCCTCAAATTTTTAATTTTCATTTTTTGTTTTGTCTTGTCTAGTCTTAAGATCATTCCAATTGTCAGTAAAAATAGGAGCAAAAAAAAATTGTGTTAACTCTGCCTCTTCTCTGTCATTCATTGTTATCATCTCATCCATCTGCAGTAGTGATCCTCTTTTTTTCTATTACTTTCCATCCCACCTCCTCCCATAGCTAAAAGCATTCTTCATCAGGATCAGTCCATTTTTAGCTTTAGGACTCTCTTCATTCCTACCGTACCATGCCACACTTTTTTATTCATTCACCATTGCCTGCCTTTGCTTCCATTTTTTTTAACATTAAAAAAAATCTAATTTGCTTGAGTAGTTCCTTGGGCATAAACATCAGTTTTTACACAACACTCCATTGTTCTCAGTGTCATAACTGATTCTCTTTTTCTCTTCATTATTTCATTCTTGAGAGCTTGCTGTCCTTCCTAGGCTTAGTTCTGTAGAATTTGAGTCCATGGGATCTTGCCTAGGTATTTCTTTGCATCCTTTGAACTTTTTTCTACTAAAATCCAAAGTGCTTATGACACTATGCCAGAATTTTCTCTTCTATTTCATCACAAATTATAAGACAGAATGGTCACTTTCCCAACTTTCCCTTGAGTACTGCTCAAGCTACCAATACTTTCTTATTGGTAAAAATCAGATACATAATAGAAATTACTATTGTTGGTTTCTTTCAAATGACGAAACTACCATTAAGGCAAGTCTAGAAATTAATATCTGCTTAACTTTTGAGATGGAAGGGGAAAGAGGGAGAGAAGGAAAAGAGAGGGAGAAGGAAAGAGAGAGAGGGAGACAGACAGAGAGAGGAGAAGAAAAGAGAAGAGAAAATGATCTTAATGTCTAAATAATTCTGATACTATATCATGTCTTTTTGTCAGTCTTGTGACCTGAAGGGAGTTCTAGAACTCCCTCCTGCCTTTTTTGTCTATAATCTATATCTATAATCATAAGGTTATTTAATTTGAGGATGACATGTCTTATGATTCTGCCTCTGTTAGTCTTTACCTAAATGTTCTATACCATGTTTCTTCCTTTTATTTCCTAGATTTTCTAACATGAGTATATCATCTTAATATATAGAATGATGTTCCATGTTCTCTCTCACACTCCCTTGACATTCCCCCTTTCCTATCATGTTCCTTTTGAAGATCTAGAGTCATATTTCAGTCATGGGCTCATTCTACCAAGTTTAAATGTTACTTACGAGGTAAAATTAGTCTTTTTGTATTATTATCTATAGCTTACCTTGCTTGCTGCCCATACTCCATGCCATAGGTTTTATTGCTGATCCTTTTCTTGGATTTTATATCCTGAAAAATTTTGGCATCCCTAATGATGTCTTTTCTACATTGGGTAGCTTCTGATGGCAAGTATGATGGAGATATGTAGATAGTTCTTCCACTGCCCCCCTCGCCTTTTGGTTTAAAGTCCCTTGGATTAGATTTGCGAAAGTCAAGGAAAATTCATGACTATTTTGCCTCTGTTAGGTGCATACCATCCCTGACCCAGACCTCATCATTCCTGTATTTTAATCCATGATCAAGAAATCTCAACTCCCTTTTCATGTAACATATTCTTAACCAATGGTCCATTACTGAAATCTTCCTTTCTCTTTTTGAGGCTATGTCTTTGGTGGGCAAAAGCAATGAAAACACTGTGAACTTTATCTGGTCACTTAAAGTCTTCAGTGTATTGCCCAAGACTGTATAGTATTTAGCAACATTTTTAGATCTCTTCTGATAGCATTATCTTTGCCTATGTGTATTATCAGAAGGAAGTTCTATTTAACCATTCTGACAAGTCTTGGGAGGTTCTCTGTTATGCCCAGGACACATGCCTGGGCAAGGCATTAGAGCACTTTATTCTTGCTATCAGCTTGACAAATGGGTTCCTCGGTACTCTTGAGCAGGTCATTACCTGCTAGCACTACTTCTCTCATCCTTTTAGTAACCAGGTGCTGTTTTTTTTTTTTTAAGATTGCTGGTTGTTTCACTAAAATCAATATTTAAAAACCAGACTAAAACACAAGGAACTCCTCCTAAGTGAAATAATAAACTCAGTTATTTCAAAGCCTAAATGACAACTCAGCTCGACAGTAGAGAAGACTTGGTTGGGCAGATACTCTTTTTATTCTTTCAGACTAATTCAGAAACCTATAGCATTTCTGATACACAAATGTCTTTTCATTGACTCTGCATAACTGCAACCAAGACCATGTTGAACCAAGAGTACTTTGAGAAACAACAACGACAACTAACATTTGCATAAAAGTTAGCTGTTGTTATTAGCCAAATAGTGATGGTTGTGTGATAGGCACTATCCTTAGCGCTTTTACAATGATTAACTCCTTGAATCTCACAAGAACCCTGGGAGGTAGGTACTATTATTAGCCCTGATGAGGAAACTGAAGCAAAAAGTTAAATGACTTGCCCAGGGTCATATAACTAGCAAATGTTTGAGCTGGATTTGAATTCTGGTCCACCTTATTCCAGACTTGACTCTCTACTCACAGTGCCAGCAAGCTGCTTCAATAAATAATAATTGTTTAAAAGTTGTTTGCAGATCCCTTGCTAATTACTGCACTGATTGTGGCTCTTTATAGGTATGAAATAAGTATAGTTTGTGCTGTGATCTTAATTTCTTCACTCTCCCTCATAAAAAGCTAATTTTCCTCTCATGGGCATCTTTGGTTCAGGGTTATAGAAGTGTAACAATTGAATCGTTATAGCCATGCCTAATAATAGTGATAACAGCAATAACTATAATAACATATATGAAAAATAAGCAATAACTATAATAACATATGTGAAAAATTTTGGCTAGCTGCACCATATTTGACTAAATGTCTGCTTTTTAACATTTACCATAACTTTTGTCTGAATGTAGTGAATTTGAATTTTTCAACAATTTAACATCTATACTGCCTGTTATATGGCCAGGTGGCACAGTGGATAGAACACCCAGCTTGGAATCAGAAAGACTTGAGTTCAAACCTGGCCTCAGACATTTACTAGATGTTTTACTCTGGGCAAGTCACTTAACCATTTGCCTCAGTTTCCTCATCTGTAAAATGAGCTGGAGAAGGAAATGGTAAACCACCCAAAATGGTCATGAAGAGTCACATACAACTGAAAAGACTCAAAAGCAACAACTATACAGTATACCTGGAAATACAGGACAAAAGTGAAATTGCCGCGCTCTCAAGGAACTTACATTCTCTTTAGCGGAAAACAACACGCACGTAGAAAATGAAATATAAAATATATAACAAAGTACTTTCTGGGGTGAGAACGCCAAGCAGGAGGGAATCGAGATAGACTTCCTTTGGGAAGTAGCACTTGAGCTAAGGTTTATAACATGAAAATTGTGATTTCTAAGTGTTTTTATAAGAGGGTCACAGATGTAGAGCAGGAAGGAAAGTCATCTACTCCAACACCTTCTTTCTGGAGATGAGGATACTGAGGAGGCCCAGAGAAACCTAGCAATTTGCTCAAGGTCCTTCAAGTACTAAATGGCCAAGCTGGGATTTGAACCCACAGCACCTGGACAGTCCTCTTGCCGTTGCCTCAAATTGCCTCCCTAAGAACTGTGAAAGTTGAAAATTTTAAATATGAAACATAAGTGTTCCAACTCGTTTGAGGACAGAAAAGGGGAAGATTTTGGATCCTTTGCTCTTATGTTTTTAACAGGGTTAACTTGTTTATTAGATGCCAATGTCTCATGGACTTCAAAAGCTCTTGGGGATTTGGCCTTAAGTTGGCACGTGTTCTTTCAGGTTTATGTAAGGTCTTACTGCAGGTTCTATTTTTAGCCATGTTAATAAAAAGGATTGTTCATCATTATACCAGCTTAGCAGGCATGAATCACATGCCGAGGCAAACCTTTAGGGGAAGTAAGGTGATTCATTCCATTAATCCTTGCTCTATAAAGTCACAATTAATCCTTGCTCTGTAAAATCCTGCTTTTTATGTTGAGCTGGGAGGTTCAGACCTCAGAGATGGTCACCTTTTGTTTTGCTGAGTTGGCTGTTGAAACATCAGATTTTGATTTCAATTTGGGGTATGGGTGATCCCCCCTGATTCAATGGGGAGACAATGGAGACTGATGGGGACCCTGTTGTTAAAATCCAAAGAACAGGTTCACAAACTGTGGGTGGGAATAAAGCTCAGGGGAAATCTCACACTTACCCCTCCCTCTCCACAAGATATGGGAAGCTGAACCCACAGAAGTCAGAGCACCAGCCTTTGCCCATGATATGCTCTCATATGCTTGCTCTGGTGGCATTTTAAGTAGCAGGAGATATCCTGGCCACCCAAGGCATTTATTGGCAGCCCTGCCACCAGGCTCCTATTTTCAGTGTCCTTTTGTGAATGTTGTTTAGTCAAGGATTCCAAAAAAATATCCAGATTTTGAATGTACTAAGGGACTCTTTTCAAAGCAGCCCAATGGGTGAGAGATCAAAAGGTTCAATGCTCAGGAGATAAAAGAATGAGGAATTTGAATGCTTAGCTGAAGCTTAGCCAGACTTATCCCTCTTTAGCCTGGAAACTTTACTAGATGCCTTGCTAGACACCCTGTGCTTCCTGGTTCCCAGGGTGACTTCAGCACAGATGCCTTGGCCTGTTCCCTTTGGGAAGTGGGAATGAGGAGGGTGGAAGAATCGGGTAGGTAAGAATGGTTTGTCAGTTTTTTTCCCCCTAGGAAGCTTTCCTCTATAGGGAAAGAATTCTTATGTACAGATGGCAAATGATATTGCCCACTTCTAACTCATTTCCCTTTTTGTGAAGTGTAAAAGCTGTTTCAGCTTGATGGAAGAGAGGATTAGAAACAAATATTCATAAACAGTATACCAAATTTGAATCATGTGGAAGTGGGCTATTTTTTTTTAACAAAGCTGGGCCCCCTCCTCTATAACTCAGGTCTTGGAGAATGTCATACCAAATGAAGCCATAGTACTTAGAGTGATGCAATGGAAAGATTATTAACTCTAGATTTGGGGATCTGGGTTCAAATTATACCTCCAATACTTATTTCTATGTGACCTTGGATAAGCCACATAACTTCCCTAAATTTCAATTTCTTCATCTATAAGATGAAGTATACTACCTCTGAGTTTCCTTCTTGAGTTATATTCTTTTAAGACAAACTGGGGCGGGAGGAGGGGGGAGGGAAAGAGAGAGAGAGAGAGAGACAGAGACAGACAGCGAGAGAGAGAGCGAGAGGTATGTTCTTGAAAGAGATATTGTAGAGTTAGAAATAGAAAGATTAGGCAGCTGATTAGATATAAGAAGTGAGGAAAAATGAGTGTGTTAAAGATGGTTCTGAGCTTGCCGCCTTGGGTGACTGGAATAAAGTTCTAATATTCAGTCAGAATAACCTTAAAATGATTTAACTCAATCCCTCTCAGCAGTAACAGCACCAGAATTCTTGGACTGATAGTGATCCTGAGAATTCAGAGTCCAACTTAAATTTTGGGAGCCTCATTTTTGGCTGCTTTAGCTTTTGAAGACTTTCTCTGTGCAGAATAGAATCCTGTCACTTTAAATGCTTAGTTATTGGCTGCTGCACAGCAAGCAAGCTCTCTGGTCTTGCTAGCAGGGAATATGAGGAATCCCCTGAGGATGCTGGTGGATAACTTTGATTAGTAGATTAATCAACTATCTTGTATTTATTTTAAGACAGGCTTTATTCTAAGCTATTCAGCTTCACTAGGCGACCATTCAAAAGCAATAAAGCTGGGGATAAGATGACATGTATTCTTTGAAGTTTTAAAGCTTCAAACTGTACATAAAAAAAACAACAACTGAAGTCTCTCTCTGAGATGTAAATGCTGAAGCATTTCCCTCTTGATTGAGTTCAGTGAACAAAGAGTGGTTTGCTTTTAGAATCTGAATCTAAGAGAAATTTGTGTGTTGGGTGAGAAAACTTAGAAACCAAACTGAAGCGTCTCTCAGAACATTTTTTTTTAATCAGACCCTTGTGAAGCACCCATCACATGCAAAGCCCCATGCTGGAAAGGAAGACTGCATTTTCAAAACTGGAGACACTGCTTTGCAATATGCTGTGGGAAACCACATGTGTGCTACGAGATTCAAAGTATTTCATTGATTTGTGTGGATGAATTATATTCCTGTGGATTGAGCAAACTCCATGATATAGAACTAACAACTGTTTTACTTGGAAAAAGAACAGAGCATCTCAGGACTAAATTTGAGTGTTGAGAGACTTAAGTCCATCGCATAAGAAGAAAAGACAGAGACATTTTAAAATGTGTGTATTTATTTTGCATATGAGAGGAATCTGATTTACCAGGAATCTGATTCTTTGTGAGACATTGGCCTAGTCCCTGCCTGTAGCTGAAATCAATAAATTCAAGTCAGTTCAATTAACAAACATTTTTTAAAGTATATGCTGAGTATTGTGGTTTGTTCTGGTAGATACAAAGTTTGGACAAGATAACGTATTCAGCTTGTAGTCTAGTAGGAGACTACAAAACACACAGATAGTTATAATACAAAATATTATGTAAATGTATCAGAGAGGTTCATGCAAAGGTCTATATGTGGTTTGATGGGGGTTACAAAAGGCTTCTTGCTGGGGGTGGCACCTTACTAGCTTCCCCTCAGATGTAAGACATATCTTACCTTTTGTAACAGAAGGAATTACATATCTATTACCAAAAGACAAAAATGACAATAACCCCATCCAAATATAAGCCAGTTATGAGTTTATATATGATTTACCCAAAGCATTCAGAATTTGGATCATAGGAAAATAATCTTTAAATACCAAAAAAAAATCCCATTATATTGTCTGAGGAACAAAAGTCAAGTATCAAGAAGACCCAATGGTGAAAGGAGCAACTTATTATCAATTCAATAATTATTAAGTTTTCCCTAAATACCAGAAATTATGACAAACAGGCAACACGTTTACTACACACTTACTATGCATAAAGCACTGTTTCAAGTGCTGAGGATTCAAATAAAAGTAAAAAGAAAAAACAGTTGCAAAAAGAAGACAGCTTTTACCTGCAGGGAGCTTACATTCTAATGGGGGAAAAGAACTCATAGATGTTTAAGAGACTCAGAAGCATGACTGGGAAGGGAATGAAATATGGTCAGGGAGAGCCCATCTCCAAGATAGAGGTTCCAGAGGGAACTCATCAACTGGAGAAAATGATTGGCATGCTGCAGGGATGCATCAGGGTGAAAAGTTCCCAGAATCTGAGGGAAGTCTCAGAGTAAAGGCTGCTGAGCGATATTGGTGAAGTCTGGGACAGTCAGAGGCACATTTATTATTAAAGAGCCTTTGTCTCAGTTCCGTACTCATAGCTTACTTACATAATTCACATATGGAAAATAGACCCAAATAGAGTAAAAAGTGCTAAAATATTTGTTGTCCATGTGGAAAACTTTCCTATTTAATGCACATTGCCACCAGAAAAATGTCAAGGATGATTCAAATAAATCACGGTATTTGAATCAATTATCATCTCTCCAAAATCAAACTAAGTATAACTTCCAAATTAAAGAGACAGTCTAACAAAAATATTTTATTAATCACTTGATATGTTTCAATGGCATCAAGATATCTGATCCCCTCTGAAACAAATAAATATTTCCTTAATCTTGTAGAATCTTTCTCCAATGATATAAAAATATCATTTGGACTCTTTAAGTGGAAAATTTTTAATATATGCAAAGAAAGGGCCTGAAAGCAGTGAACTTGGATTTGGAGGTCACATTAATGAATGAAAGTAATATCTACAAATACTTTGATCTGCTTCAGGCCAGATATGTTGGGTGTGAGCATATCAAAGAGAAGGAAATGGTTGAATATAAGAGAAATCAAAGCTGAATGGGAAGAACACATTTAAAGTATTTAGCATTGTACAATAACAGTCTTAATGAATATCTCTGAGGACACAAAATTAACTATAACCAATTTGGAAAATATCCTATCAAAAACTCCATACAATATTAAGAGAACTTAGGACCCGACATCCGAAAGTGGAAAAAGCATGTAGAAAGGCGAATATCTTCTTGCCAAAAAGGAGGAAGAAGATTGATATATACTTTTAGAGTGCAGATAGGTATAAAACCTGTATGCATACTTTTGGAACGAGCAGACATTATTTCACAAAGCAATAATAAAGGTTGATAACAGGGACAGACCATGAGATTTATTGTATCTAAATGGAAATGGTTTATCTCCAGATGGAAACTATAAAATGGTTAAAAATCCAAGAATGGAATCAAAAGGCTGTCCATGGACAATATCTGCACAACCTTTGCTAATAGCATGTTCAGAAAGATATTTTAAATAAATAGCTGAGTCATAGAAACAGAAGGATTTATGATTGCAATTCAGGACCATATTAGTGACATAAAAAATTAAAGATAGATTATCCTTAGGGAACCCAGACTTAGTGGTCAAAGGAAATTCAAATTATGCAACACATCACTGGGGCTTGTAAAAATTTAGCACCTAGGGGTGGCTGGGTGGCACCCTGGAGTCAGGAGTACCTGAGTTCAAATCCAGCCTCAGAGACTTAACACTAAAACTAGCCATGTGACCTTGGGCAAGTCACTTAACCCCAATTGCCCTCCAAAAAGCAAAAAAAAAAAAAAATTAGCACCTACTGAACACATAGCAAAACATGAAACATGATCTGGTAATTAGACATACACATCAGGAAATTTTTTTATGGACCAAAAAATGATAAATCCCCAAATTATACATATAAATATACATATACATATAAATTATACATATAAAATATCTTGCAGGAATCAGCTAATAAACTATACTGGAACAAGACCATTATCACAGACTTAACTGTGGTCCACAATAAACTGGGTGTCACATTTATCCATAAAAAGTAAAGAATGTTTTTAACAGATGTTAATATGACAAATATTCATAGTCTTCAAATGAAATGAAACACAAAGCTTTCCAAATAATAAAGACCTAGCAGAAGAAATCAAAATAATGTGTGAAGAGGATAAGATATGTCAATCAATTAATAACCATTTATCAAGTACCTACTTGCAGAAGCCAGTTTGAGTAAAAGGCACCTACTTTCTCTAGGGAATCTATGAGCTGCCTCTGGGCCCCTCAGTCCCAAGGTCACTCCCTGCACTTCTTAGAGACAAGGGGGCGCTGAGACCCGCAGCTCAGTGGCTGTTGTTCTCAAGGATATTTTTAAAGAAACCTCTCGCTTGCCGGACAGCTGCTGACATCACTGGTCTGGAGTCTCCTCATTGGTCTTCATCCCCTGTGCACGAGGCGGTCACTCATGCTTCATGCTAACCTTATAGTAATATAGTAGCTTGCCTGCTTACTGTGAGTGGCCACGATGGAATAAACTACGAGCTGCAAACATCTCCTGTTTCTGGTCTCTTCAATCCCTCTCGAGAGCAACCCAGGGCGGGCCCCCGGGGTGCAACGTGTATGCAGTTGCTTCACCTACTATGTGTCAAACACTATGCTAAGTGCCAGGGATAGAAAAAGGGGCAAAAGATGGTGCCGACCCTCACTCTAATGAGAGAGACAATATGCAGACAAAATGCACCAAGCAAGATTCATGCAGGATAAATAAGGTATAATTAACAGAGGGAAGGCACTAGAATTAGTAGGGGTTGCAAAAGGCTTCCAGTAAAAGAATAGATTTTAGTTGAGACTTAAACAAAGCTAGGGACAAATCATCTTCTTCATCCTGCTTCCAGTTCAAGCTGTACTGATGTTGTTTTGAGTCAGCCTATAAAAAGTGACTTACATCCTAACACTGTTACTCAACTATAAAAATCAGTCATTTCATCCATCTGTGCAATAGTCCATAGGGTCTGATAGATAAAATAAATATAGTATTATGATAACTGATCCCACAACCATTTCTAAATTAATGCCATTGAACAACATGAGAATGATTTTTCTTTTTAGTGACAATAATAACTTCACTATTAATATGAAAGCACAGTAGAAGATCCTCTTTGAATACCAGGACAAATCATACAGCCTGCTCTAAGACACAGCAATATTACCAACTCCTATTTAAACTTGTCAGCGATTTGGCTGATTGTTTGCAGAATCTATTTTCTTTCCTCCTAGTATAAGATATATTTCTATACTATCGTGAAGTATAAAAGTTATATAGCACAAAAGTTAGCCCGTCAGCAAGGTACAGTGGATGGAGTTCTAAATGTGGAGTCAGAAAGACTAGTTCAAATCCTGGTTTTGACACTTGCTAGCTGTGTGAACACGAGGAAGTCATTTAAGCTTTCTGAGCTCTAGTTTCCTCTTCTATAAAATGATAAGAATAATGTATGTAATATCTACATCATGGGATTCTCATGGAGGAGATAATGTAAATATGAGTAAAGTACTTTTCAATCCTTAAAACGTTACATAAATGTCAGCTATTGTTAGTGCCATATAGTATTTGTTATTTTCAGTGAAAGTCAGATTTTAAACTCCCAGAAGACAAATATCATGTCTTACGTTTATTTTCTATCTTCCCAGGAAACAAGAGTCTGGACTAATGTATGTGAAACAAGTGTTCGATGAAGAGATGAGAAACCACTTAGCCCTGTATCATTTTCTTCACATTTTGTTGTTGTTGTCGTTGTTTTTTTGTCCATATATAATATCACATTTGGGTCTTACATCAACTCTCTGAGGCAAGTAATATAGGTATTATTATCCCTTTCTACAGATGAGGAAACTGAGGCACAGAAAGTTTAACTGACTTGAACATAGTCTTGCAACCAGCAAATGTCAGAAGTGGACTGAAATCCAAGTCTCCCTGACTCTAAGTCTACTTCTCTATTCACCAGGATGTATTTGAGGATAGAAACATCTGCTCTTACTTTTTCTGAAACTCTTTTTAGAAAAGCAAAGCCACACCCCAAAAAGAACATTCCAACTTAATCACACCCAGGTTATAAACCAACAAAGGAATTTGGGGTGAGAGGAAGTTACAACACATGCCCTCTGGACACTCAATAAAAACTATTGAAATCAAATAAGCTGAAATTTAGTAGGAATAAATGCACAGTCTTACACTGTGTTAAAAAAATCAGCTGTACATGTACAAGATGGAAGAAGCCTGGCTAGACACCACATCCTGCACAAAAAGACTCAGGGGGTTTTTAGTCACTTGCAATTCCAATGAAGTCAACAGTGTGACATAACAGCCAAAAAAAGCTATTGTAACCCAAGACTCTTTAAAGAAAGTCATTCTGTCTAAAATACAGAAAATCATTATCCAACTCTCCTGTGCCCTGGTCAGACTTCATCTGGAATATCGTGATCCATTCTGGGCATTCCATTGTAGAAAGGACACTGACAAGCTGGAGTTTCCAGAGGAGGTTAGAGAGGATGATGTTGAGAGTAGAGACCATACTGCATAAGGATGAGTTGAAGGAAGTGGGGAAAAGAGGAATTGGAGGAAAGGGAGGGAGAATACAGCAATTGCTTGAATGTTGTTGAAGTGCTGTTTCTTTGAAAACACATTACATGCATTATGCTTGCTCCCAGAGGGTAGAACCAAAAGCAATCAGTAAAAGTTGAAAGATGTGTTTTCTTATGTCGATCTTAAACCTCTCTAATAGGTTACATTGTCTAAAAGTTGGATGTGCTACCTTGAGAGAAAGGGATTCCCATTTATTAGAAGTCTTCAGTGGACTAAAAATGGCTACTTTGGGGGAGATTATACAAAGAACAGGGCTAGCTAGGTGTTGCAGTAGATAGAGTGCTGGGCCTGAAGTTAGGAAGAGTCATCTTCCTGAATTCAAATCTGACCTCAGACACTTACTAGCTGTGTGACCCTGGGCAAATAACTCAATCTTATTTGCCTCAGTTTCCTCATCTGTAAAATAAGCTGGAACACGAAATGGCAAACCATTCTGGTATCTTTGCCAAGAAAACCCCAAACAAGTTCACAGAGAGTCAGACATGATTAAAACAACTGAACAACAACTGACAAGAAGCAAAACACTTGTTTTGGATGAGCAGAAAAGTTTGATTAATTCTAAGTGTAACTAGCAGTGAATAGAGTGCTGGGCCTGGAGTCAGAAAGACTCATCCTTCTGAGTTCAAATCTGACCTCAGACACTTACTAGCTATGCAACCCTGGGCAAGTCACTTAATTACTTGACTCAATTTCCTCATTGTAAAATGACCTGGAGAAAAAAAATGGCAAACCACTTTGGTATCTTTGCCTAGGAAACCATGAAAAGTGGGACATGACTGAAAAAGGACAGAAACAGCAACAAGACATAGAACTCCTACATGGGTATCAGCTGGGTTAGATAAACTCTGAGATACTTTTCTATTTTGAAATACTCTAATGTTCATTCCTTGATAACGATAAATGAACTTCAAAAATATCATTTTATATTGGCCAATGCAAATTTTTGTTGAGGAAAACAGTCTTCTGATACACATGAGGGATCACATACTTCAGTGCTCATCATGCCACATGTACCCCAGACCCTATAGATATCAAAAGGGACATGGTTTGCATGCTTCGTGATGGGACAGAGGGGAAGGTGTATTAGAGCTAGCTAGCTGGCATACTCATTTAATGATTTTCCAAGGGAATATTAGCTAACTCTGCATGCTCCCAAGAGACTGTATGCTGCCTTTTTACAAAGAGCTTGCTACAGAATACTTTTTGTGTTGCAGAGGTGGACAAATAATTCCCTTTGAGATCAGTATAACTTACAATCATGGGGAAAATATCTAAGGTAGATGGAAAAGATTCCCTCCATAAGGAAACACATGTCTTCCTATCCAAAGGGAAGAACTGAAGTCTTTAATGGAAGTTTACATGTCTTTTTACTTTCTCAGGGAAAAGCTCAGTTCAAATCAACAATCTTACCCAAAGAAGTGGGTATTGAATTGGTTGGATATCATTTACTTAGCAGAGTTGGCAACCAAGGTGGTCTTAAGACCACATGGACGGATACCCAGAGACTGCCAGTTCTCTGACTCATGACATGGCAGAGTAGAAGAGTTGGCAGCAAAGCATTGGCCCAACCAAATGCTTCCTGAGTAATCTAATTTTCTATCCATTTCTGCAAGTAGAATTGTTTATAAAGGTACTGATATTTAATAGCTTTAGAGATAGGCAAAGAGATGGGCATGACAATAAATATATAGATATTTATGTAACAAATGCTTAAGATGAATATCCATGAAGAATGTCATCACTTTAACCATTATTATAATATTTTATGATTGAGACCTTGATCCTAATTACTACTTAAGTACATTTTTTTTATATCCTCCCTGATCTTCTCATTGAATCAGCTGGTCCTCTTTTTTTTTTTTTTTTAACTTGGGTGCTGTGCTAAGGAAAAAGATGGATAATGGAATTGAGACTAAGAGAATGGGAGTAATTTCTTGGGGTGAGGAATTTAGGTTTGAACAGCAGAACATTTGGAGTATGACTATTGAGATCTACCCACCATCTTCCTTTTGCTCTTAAGGAGCCTTTCTGATGTGGACTGATAAAGGCTAATAGTTATCAACTTCTCTATAGGGCAAGGTAGAGTTCTGCAGGTCCTCAGAACTGTAGCAGGGGACCAAAATCTCTGGGGAGCTTTCAAAGGTCTAATATGTCGCCTGTAATGTTCACAAGGCAAATCAATCAACTACCAATTAAGTGCTTACTATGTACCAAGCAGTGTTCAAAGCTCTGGGGAATACAAAAATAAAAATTAAAAAAAAAACAGTCACTAATCTCAAGGGGGCATATGGTATAATGGGGAAGACAACATATACGTAAGTTGGTGCATGCAAGAGAAGATGTGAGATAGCCTTAAATGGGGAAAGCACTAACAGCTGGGAGGACTAGCAAAGACCTACTGGAGGAGATGGCGTTTAAGCTGAGTCTTAAGGAAACTAGGTATTCAAGGAGGGAAATGTGTACACACGCGCACACACACACACACACACACACACACACCCTGACATTTACAAGACATTTTGTCTTTTAAAAATATATCTTGATTGGGTGTAAAAAATACTAATTTTAAATTTTTGTTTAATTTCGTTTTCAGCAGATGCATCAGAATTTATATATGAGTAAATACTTTCCCCTTTAAAGTAGTCTACTGGTGGAAATAATGTACTTATTCCAGCACTGTGCATAATGACCCTTACGCAAAAACTTCTTTAGGACTCTTCTTTGGGAATCCCTCCAGAGCTACAGGCACCACCTCCTTTTGATTTTTCTTCAGTGGTGTAAATTCATATGTTAACTCATTGTGTTTTACTTGTAGCTGCTTGCTTGCTTGACTGACTTACTGTTGGTCATTTGAGGGTGGATTTGGGGGTAGTCAAAAGTCATTTGTGGTCAAATCTCATGAATAAGGTTAGTGATCATGCTGAACTGTGATGTTGTGGTCCAAGAGGAGATGCCATTATAAGGAAATGATACTGATTTTGGGGAGTCATTCATAACTTTAAACTCAACAAATATTGTCTAAGTACCTATTCAATATGTAAGGATAATGTGCTATGCACAAGGGAGGCAATGATGAATAATACAGATACAACACTGATCTCTAGGAGCTTAGACTTGAATAGATTTGGGGGAAAATTAATTCCCAAAGAGAGGGTCTGTAAGTATTTTGCATAACAATATCATTTATATGACTGCGTAGCCTCTAGAGACTACTACTTGGAGAAAACAAAATTTATTTGGATTTATAATTCACAGGAACATAAACTGAGGGCTGAAAGAATCATAGAAGGCATTTAGTCCAACCTCTTATTTTATAGATAAATCTCAGAGAGGCTAAGTGATTTGAATGTGGTCACACAGTCACTAAGTATCAGAGGTGGGATTTAAACCCAGGCTTTCTTGACTTGTCCAACAATCTACCCTACCCTACATCTCTTTAGGAGTTCTGATAAGTTTAAATACACATCCACACCCACACCAGTCTCTACTTTCGAGTCCCTCTTTGCATGGTCTCCTTCCCCAACTAGACAATAAACTCCACTAAGACAAGAATTTTGCCTTATATTTCTTTGTAGCAATTCAGTTATATTCAACATTTATGAAATGTATTATACTGGTGGTCGTGGGTGTTGTGATCACTACAGTTAGTTACCTACTGTTACTGTTCTTTCTTCTCTAACTGCTTTATTTCTAGAGATTTAATCAGCTATAACCTATTATAACAATTAGGTCAATTTTTTTTTATCCTAGAAAAAATATAAGAAGGTATGGGATAGTCGCTATTGTTTTATGACATTTTTATTAAATGAAAAATTGGGAGTATAATCACAATAGCTCAGAGCCCCTAGTTGGTAAAAATCCTAATATTTAGACACAGGTTGATTCTATGTCTTTATTTGACTTTCTGTTTGTCTCTGGATAACTCCCTGGCCTCTTTATGATTGAGATGAAATTCAGGATACAGGAAACACTTAGTTAAAAAAAAGTGAGTAGAGCATATTACAGTATCTGTTATTGGGCAGGCATGGGGAGGGCAAGTGGAGGAAAGAGTAGACCTATTTTTTGGAACTCTCAGTCCTCAAAGACATGGCTACAACCACCAGCTTCTGCCCACATGTATTTTTCTCTGAGATCCCTGTAGGGGGCTGATGGTTCTTTTTTATCTCAGTTTTCTCTGTAAGGCCTCCTTTTACTTTCTTTCTACAGTCTCTCAGTTTCTTTCTTCCCTTGTTGCCCCTGTGATGAGAATTCTTTCTGTCTTAGCGTGTTAGGTCCTGGATGATCAGGCTCTGGAAGTTGAGCCCCCACTGCTTCTCCTGCTTAGCTCTGTGCCCTTTTAAGAACTTCTGGGTTTGACAGGTCTACCTTCTAGCTCAAAGACTGATATAGTCACAAATTACTCTCAGGGCTAAGAGGGAATGACTGTCTCTTAGGGTTGAGAAGATGCAAAGAGTAGTCACTCAGTGAATGCCTTTTGATTGAATATGACTTCCCTGCTTGAGGAAGGCATAGAGGTATTGCATATTTTAATTCAGATGTGATTCAAATGACCAAAATAAATAAAAATAGTGGAAAAACCCCAATCACTACCCTACATACACATAGACAATGTACATGGAGCATACATTTATAAAAATAACACTGAATTAGAAATAATGAGGCAGGTAAACAGAGGGAATAAATGTAAATTTCAAAAAACTAACAAAGTGTTTAATTTTCTAATACAATTATTTTTAGTTGGTCCATTGATGAGCTGGACATCCTACATATGCCCAGTCCAATTACAGCATTTTCAGTCAATGATCCATGAATTTTAAATTCTAATTAAGTCTGGACACAGTATGTTAGAATGACACAAAGGATCATTAAAGATTACTGAGTATATAATACCTGTTTAAAAGCTCTAATTATGTATTTACTCAATTACTTTTACAAGATAACAAACAACTCCTCTACATTTTAAAAAGTCCCTAACTCAATATTTACTTAAGGGCCTGCAAATGGGCAGAATATCAAATAATTAATACATATATTTAAGATGCTTCCTCCCAAAGGCATGTTCAAGAAGCTAATTATGTATTTATATGCTATGGACTAGTGAGCAAATGATATGCATCTTTTAAAGTTCATTGTTACATATTTACATAGTGGGTTGCTGAAGTTCGTGAGGAGAAGTCCATAATGGGTGGCTTATGTCACATCTCTTTTTTTAAAGATCTGCATGATGGGTCCCTATTTCTCTCCTACTATGGCATTATCAGTTCTCCATTTGGTCTAATGCTCTTCCATAAAGCTATGGGAA
Organism: Pseudochirops cupreus; assembly: GCA_028627135.1. Classification (NCBI taxonomy): domain Eukaryota; kingdom Metazoa; phylum Chordata; class Mammalia; order Diprotodontia; family Pseudocheiridae; genus Pseudochirops; species Pseudochirops cupreus. Next base: position 287,990,936 of record CM053580.1, on the reverse strand, counting down.
ATCAACCCATGTACCCTGATTGCATGTTACAATAAAAGTGTGAAAACTTAATCCTTAGAATGTCACCAATGAACAAAGTTTAAGGTTGATATTCTCCTTAATTCTGACTTTTGGCATCATAGTAGATACACACTTATATAAGTTAAAGACTGAACTGTCAGTTCATATTTGGTTCCCTAACATAGATTTTTCTCACTTTTTGTTAATTCAATTTGGAATTTCATAATGTATTGAATATGGACTATGGGGTGGTATTTATTATTTACTTGGTTTTCAGGCATCATAGGTTCACTATTTCAAAAGTTTAAAAAGATAAAGTCATGTCTTCTATTGGAGAAGATTTTATAGAGGGATCCAATGGCACCTAACCATTAGTTAATGATAGAAAGCTACTAAAGTGATAAATTCACTGAGAACATGCTATTTATCAGAAAAACACTAACAAGAATTTAATCTCACAATCCATCATTTCTAAAGCTGCTTATTGCCTTGGGGACTCACTATAGGGCCAAATGACAATCCCCTCCTGTAGTGTTTCAGCTGCTTATGCTTCCAAAATGCCATAAAGTAAGCTTGCCAGTGAGAGAGACAGTGTCTTGTGGATGGCATGCTGAATACCTAACTACTGGAGTGCATAGAACACTGAGCCTGGAATCAGGAAGACCTGAGTTCAAATCTGGCCTCAGACCCTAGCTCTGTGACCCTGGGCAAGTCACTCAACCTCTGTCTGCCCAGGTTTCCTCAACTATAAAATGGGGATAATGATAGTACCTATCTCAAAGGGTTGTTGTGAGGATCAAATGAGACAACCTTGATAAAAGTGCTTGGTGCATAATAAGTCCTATATAAATGCTTTTCCCCTGCCTGCCCCACTTCTTTCCCTAAAGTACTTTGCATAAACAGCCATGTAAATGATAGAGCTAGTTAAGGTGGTTCTGAGTTAAAGTCTTATGCCAGAAACTAGCAATGTGATCCTGAGCAAGTCACTTAACCTCTCTGAGCTCCGGTTTTCTCATCTATAAAAAAGGGCTGATGAAAGCACCTGCATCTCACGGTTCTTAGAAGGATTAAGAGATAATGTATGTAAAATATATGACAAAGTAATATACTCTATGAGTGAATGAATGAATGAAAAAGCCCTTACTATACTCAAAGCATTGTGCTAGCAATATAAATAGAAAAATAAGACAATCTGTGTTCTCAGGGACCTTTGTTGTTTTTTTTTTTTATAGGAGTGGGGAAGGCAGGGCAATTAGGGTTTAGTGACTTGCCCAAGGTCACACGGCTAGTCTTTTCTGTTAAGTGTCTGAGGCCATATTTGAACTCGGGTCCTCCTGAGTCTAGGGCCAGTGCTCTATTCACTGTGCCACCTAGCCCCCCCAGGGAGCTTACCTTCTAATTGGGGGAGACAACATGTATAGTATGTTTCAGCAACAAGTTAGATTGAAAAGCCCAGTGGTCCTTAGGATAGATGCAGCAGAAAGTGCATGGTAATGCTGCTTCCTCATAATTATTTTCATTACTAAAACCTTTATATAGATGTGAGCTCTCATTCGGGGGTGATAGAGAATAGTTCCATCTAGAAATAATTATAACTCAGTTGTTCAAAAGATCCAAGTCACTTTGATTTCTTCATCTCATTTTTTTCAACTATAAAATGAGAGGATTAGATTAAATGACCTCTGAGGGACGTTCGAACAGCAAAGCCTATGTTTGGGGGGAAGGGGAGGGAAGGTGGGGCAGAGGGAAGTAGGTGCAAAACGCCAAATTCTTATCTACAAAGAGAAGTCAACAAGGAGATAGTGAAAGTGGGAGTGATGGCTTTTTCTTCTCTTTCCAGACTTCTTACACATTACTCCCTACCACATACTCTATGGTCCAGTGATTCTGGCTTGCTTGCTGTTCCCTGAAAAAGGTATTCCATTTCCCAACTCCAGTCATTTTCACTGGCTATCCAACATGTCTGGAATTCTCTTTTTCCTCGTCTTGGTCTCCCAGATTCCTTGGATTCCTTTATTACAGGCTTCAAATCTTGCCATCCATAAGAGACTTTTCCAGATCCCCCCTTAATGCTAATATCTTCTGTCTGTGGATTATCTCTGATTTATTCTTCATGCATCTTGTTTGAACATAGTTGTTTTCATGTTGTCTCATCCAATCAGATTTTGAGTTTCTTAAGGGCAGATGTTTTTTTGTCTTTCTTTGTATACTCAGTACTTGGCTGGCTCTTAGCTGGCACTTAATAAATGCTTGTTGATTTAATAAAACAATAAAGCCACTCACAGAGGCTTGCTTACAATTTCTACATTGACCTTTTCCTCTCTTGATCTTCTCCAGAAAGCCATTGTGGGATGGTGAAGAGGGCCATGGGACTAAGGAGTCAGGTGTTCTGAATTCTAGTCTTGCTATTGTCATTAACTATATGTCCTGTTCAAGTCATTAACTCCTCCAGGCTTCAATATCCTCACTTATAATTTGGAGTGATTATATAAGATGACCTATAAGGTCTCCTTCTATGTGAATTCCAGAGGTTTCCTTTCAGATTGAATACTCTATCTATCAATTAATTCTAGAGGCACCTGGAAACTTTGTATTGCAATTTATTGAGCAGGTGAATGAAATGGTCAGTCTGGTACTTTCTTTTTTAAAATTAAAAACAATATTTATTTGTTTTTAGTTTTCAACATTGACTTCTATAAGATTTTGAACTCTAAATTTTCTCTCCCTCCCTCTTGTTCCCCCTCCCTAAAACAGCATGCAATCAAAAGAGAGAAAATAGCCTGCTTCAATCTACATTCAGACTCCAAAGTTCTTTCTCTGGATGTGGATAGCATTTTCCGTAACGAGTCTTCTGGAATTGTCTTAGATCCTTGTATTGCTGAGAAAGGCTAAGTTTATCATAGTTGATTATTGCACAGTTTTGCTATTATTGTGTACAATGTTCTCCTGGTTTTGCTCACTTCACTCAGCAGCAGTTCATGTAAGTCTTTTGAGGTTTTTTCTGAAATTGGCCTGCTCATCATTTTTTATGGAACAATAGTATTCTATTACAATTACATATCACAACCTATTTAGCCATTCCCCAATTGATGGGCAGCCTCTCAATTTCCAATTCTTGGTCACCACAAAAAGAGCTGCTATAAATATTTTTATACATATGGGTCCTTTTCTCATTTTTATGATCTCTTTGGGATACAGACCAAGAAGTGATATTGCTGTATCAAAGGGTATACACAATTTTATAGCCTTTTGGGTACAATTCCAAATCACTCTCCAGAATGGTTGGATCAGTTCACAACTCTACCAACAATTCATTAGTGTTCCAATTTTCCCACATCTTTTCCAACATTTATCCTGTTCCTGTTTTGTCATTTTAGCCCATCTGATAGGGGTGATCTGGTACCTTGGAGTTGTTTTGATTTGCATGTCTTTAATCAATAATGATTTAGAGTATTGTTTCATATGACTACATATAGCTTTAATTTCTTCCTATGAAAACTGCCTGTTCGTATCCTTTGACCATTTATCAATTGAGGAATGACTTGTATTCTTATAAATTTGACTCAATTCTCCATATATTTTAGAAATGAGGACTTTATCAGAGACACTGGCTGTAAGATCGTTTCCCAGCTTTCTGCTTCCCTGGGCTCTACTGACTTTGTGCAAAACCTTTTTAATTTAATGTAATCAAAGTTATCCATTTTGTATTTTATAATGTTCTCACTCTCATTTTTGGTCATAAATTCTGTCATTCTCCATAGTTCTGAAGGCAAACTATTCCTTGTTCTCTTAATTTGCTTATAGTCTCATTTATGTATAACTCATGTACCTATTTAGACCTTATTCTTGGTATATGGTGTCAGATGTTGGTCTATGTCTGGTTTCTGCCATACTGTCTTCCAGTTTTCTCAACGGTTTTTGTTAAATAATGACTTCTTATCTCAGAAGTTGGTGTCTTTGGGTTTATCAAACAATAGATTACTATAGTCATTGGCTGCTGTGTCTTGTGCACCTAACCTAGTCCACTCGTCCACCACTCTTTGTCTCAGCCAGTCCCAAGCAGTTTGGATAATTGCTGCTGGTTGAGCTAGGCCACCTTCCCTAGCATTTCTTTTCATTGTTTTCTTTGATATTCTTGACTTTTTGTTCTTCCAGATGAATTTTATTATTTTTTTCTAGCTCTATAACATAATTTTTTTTTGGTATTTTGATTGGCATGGCACTAAATAAATAAATTAATTTAGGCAGTTTTCCCAATTATTTAGATCTGCCTTTATTTGTGTGTAAAGTGTTTTGTAATTGTGTTCATATAGTCCCTGTGTTTGTCTTGGCAAGTAGACTCCCAAATCAGAGAATATTTTAGATCTTAACTGAACTTTCAGGCTGCAAGAAAATAGCTCTATGGTTGACCTTAGCATGGAGAAGGCCATCTATTCATCAGATATTGAATCAAAGGGGAAGAAAAAAGGTTATAATAAAGAGGGGTTATGAGGAGTGGGAAAGAAGAGGGAGCTCCTGACAGATGGCCTCTATTTTCTCAATAAAGCAAGAAGTAGGTCCTCTGTCGAGAAGGAAGGGTAGTATAGGAGGTCAAAGATAAGAAGAAAGAAGAAAAGAAAGAAGGAAAGAAATAAAGAAAAAAGAAGAAAGGAAGGAAGGAAGAAAAATAAAGGATGAAGGAAGGAAGGAAAGAGGAAGAAAGAAAGAAGGGAGGAAGAAAAAGAAAGAGATAAAAGAAAGGAAGGAAGGACGAAAGAAAGGGAGAAAGAGAAGAAGTAAAGAAGGAAGAAAAGATGACAGAGAAATATAAAATGAAGGAAGGGAAAAAATAAGGAAGACAGAAAGAAAATAACTATACCTGAAGATTTGCCTTGGATTTCTTTCTCTTATTCTTGCTTCCTCATCTATCCATATTACAAAATTTGAATTCCCTAAAATGTTAGGAGAGATGGACAAACTGAAGTGTGCAGAAGTCAGCATGCCGTATGAAGTCTGTTCCCTATAAACACACCTTTATTTTCTCTCTCTAGGAATCCTCTAGGACTTTAGGAGTCCTCAGAAACAATGGTGCCTTGAAGTTATTCAAAGATACTCTGGAATAAAGGATTTTAAAATGACATTTTCTATCAGGTGGCTATAAAAGCTTCACAATGTAGGTGCTCAAATGCATGGTAGTGCTTCAGAGACAGGGAAGCCGTCCAGAGAGGAAATTGCATTAGAGAGAAAAAATCTGTTATCTTTTCCATAATGTTCAAGACAATAGCATCCATGCCTTTCACCAACCCATTATTTTAAATGAGACCAAAACCAGACAGAAGTGTTTCCTCATGTCTCACATGTACAAGACTATTCTAGATCCAAGTGAAGTTGCTTCAAAAATAGCAACCCCCCAACTCCTGCTCTGCTTTCCTGTACCTGTAAATCTTCGCCAAATGGCCCTTTCTTATTTCTTTCACAATAAAGGGAAAGACCAGTCAATTTCTGTGATCCAGTAAAATGGTATGGATGTAACTAGCTATGGTTCATAAATATGTACTTCAATTATCCAGATCCCATCTCATTTAGCACCTTAGAGATACAGAGTAGAAGTTTGAAGTAGATCCTGTTTTGCAAATCCCATTGCCTTTCATCAAGAAAATGATGCTATTGAACTGGAAGATTTTTATGAATCTTTCAATGTTTCAATGAATGACTCTTAGCCCAAGTAGGGAGCTAAGTATTGGAAAAATGTGACCTTTCTGAAGATAAAAGTAATTAATTGTATTATCTACTAGCAGAGATCTCCATATGGTTCTCTTTCCTGGATGATCGTCGTCTAAGTTTTCATTGTAGTATTGTTGGGATGTTCTTTGGAAACTAGTCAATCTTGGTTATGGTGAAGCATAACTTGAACAAGAGTGCATAAGAATGATGTTGCGCTGGAAGACTGAACTTTGAGGTGGGGGAACATGGGAAGGAATCTTGCCTCTGACAATAATAAGCTGTATGAGCACAGGCAAATTTCTTAAACTCTACTGGCTTTGGCTTTTTCATCTATGAGGATATTAATATGTGTATTACCCCAAGGTTATGAGTGTTGAAAGAGATTATGTATGTAAAATGCATAGTAAACTTGATAGTGTTATGTCACTCTCAGATATCATTATTCTTCTTTAAAAAAAAAAAAAGATACTTAGCCTTAACTGCTAAAACCAAGAAGGCAGGCAGGCAGGCAAACCAGGGGTTGCCTGTTTTCTGTGTTTTTATTTTGAATGACTGAATGAAAAACCACTTATTAACGCCATACTCTTTGTAAAGTACTATGTCAAAAATTGGGGGATACAAGTAGAAAAGTTAAGACAGGGTATCTTACTTGCTCTCAAGGCATTCACATTGGAATGGGGGAGAAAATACATATGGAAGGTTTCAGCTTCAAGTCAGATAGAAGGGTCCCATGGTCCTTAGAGTACAGCAGCAAAGCAGATGGTAAGGTTTTGTCTTTAATTTCATTTCCACTGAACAAATCATACAATTTTTTTTCATTGTGAATCATTTGACAATGCCAAGGACTTTGGTGGTGATGACTATTTTTTTTTCTGAGTTTTCAGTAGCTGTGCCTGCAGCACTTACAAACAGTTGCTAGTTTGCATCTCTATGGGGATTGTTTCCTTGAATGATGGCTTTGGGGGTTGAATTAGAAGCAGAACCTGTGGTCTGGGGAGCACCCGCCATTCCCAGGCCTCTTGGCCTTACCTTCCCACTAGCAGCAGTTGATTAGCAGATGATGCTTATGGTGGCCAGGAAGGTGGGCCCCTTCTTCCCAGGGATGGTTTCTCTCAACAATTGCTATGTGGCTGGGTTAGCAAACAGGACTGGTCTAGGGACCACTGCTATTCCAAGGGTTCTCGTTTTTAAGATCCTGTGATATTTCCATTGGGATCGGAGAGAAATGGTGGTGGTGGTTGAACTTATTTGGCACAATCAGTCTCCTTTCTCTGACTTAGAGTAGCTTGTGGCTTCAGTGAGGTAGGCTTGCCTACTCCATAAATAGCAACTGGTCAGCATTTGGTGGGAATGGCTGGCCCCTTCTCCATAAGAGTAGTTTCCTTGATGGTGACTGTGGGCTGGAAACAGGACTCATGTTCTAGGAGCTGCTTCTATTATTCCTGGGACTCTTGGGCTCACCTCTATCCTGTGCCCTCTTCTCTTTTTTTCTCTGTAATCTCTGACTTAATGACCTCATAAGCCCCTATAGGTTCAATGATCATTTGATGATTCCCAGTTGTATATATCCACCCCTAATCTTTCTCTATAAGTCCATCTCCACATCAAAAACTGCCTTATTGAACTTTTAAAACTTGATTTCCCATATGCATCTATCTCAAAGTGTCAAAACCAGAAATTATTGTTTTATTTTTTTCAACACTATCACTCTTCTGGATTTCCATGTTATTATTGAGGAGACAACCACCCTTCTACACACCTAGGTTTATAAAAGTATCATGCTTGATTCTTTATTCTCCTTTGCCCCACATATCCCGTCAGTTGACAAGGATTGCCATAAGTATCTGTACAACTCTCTTGGATACACTCTTTTCTCTCCACCCACACAGCCAAGTCCTTCAACAATTCTTGCCTGAACTATTTCAATAGACTCTTTGGACTTCCTGATTTGATTCTTTCTTTACTCCAATCGATTACGTGCAGAGCTACCAAAGTGACTTTCAAAAAAATGAAGATCTGACCATTTTCCTACCCAATAAACTCCAATACTTTACTCCTTTCCAGGTACCCTATGTTTGGTCCAGTCAAACTGTCCTTCCTGCTATATCCCACACATAATGCTTCATTTCCTGTTTTGATGCCTTTGTACTGGCTCTCTCTGATGCCTGGAATATTCTCCCTCCTCAACTCTGTCCCTTGGAATTTCTGATTTGCTATAAGACTAAATACAAGCATAAATTTCTGTGTAAGGACTTTTCCAGTCTTCTACTCCCATCCCATGCCTCTAAGGTTAGCTTTAAGGTTACCTTATATCTACTTTACATGTATTTTACATGTACCTATTTTTGTACATGTTTGATTAGAACATAAGCTTCCTAAGGGCATAGACTATTTTTCCCATTCGCTGTATCTCTAACACTTAACACTGACACTGTACCTAGAATATAGTGGGTGCTTCATAAACACTTGTTTGATTGCTTGCCTTTGCTCAGGACAGAACGAGAAAACATGGATATAAATTATAGTGACCATATTTGTAGATATTTGTTTGTCATAAGAGTTTGTATTGTTCTTCACTCTAAAAAAAGATAGAGTTGATGAAATGGGAATCTGAGGATCTTACCTGCCCCTAGGCCCCTTGATAGGCTTAAGTGAATCTGAGAGCCTTCCCTGATTTGAAAATATACTCTGCCCCCTAATAGGCTGAAAGTGGTCACACAGACCCTGTGGCAGGAAGCTTATTTTTCAGGAAGGCTCATACCTTGTTGCTTTGTGATTGGGCAGTGGATCAAGAGAGTTGTGACCTTCTCTGAGCCAGGAGAAGGCTATATATACCCTGATGTGAGGTTTTGCTTTGGGGCTCACTTTGGGAAGAGTTGTGTGATTTGACCACATGAGACTCTGGGCAGCTGTTGAGCCCCCCTGGCTTTGAAAACCCAGATGTTGGGGTAACTAACTAGGTGTGAATGTAATGGTCAGACAGCTGGAAGCCCTCTCTGCTGATCTGTTTCTTTGTCTGCTTGTAACTTCTGTTTGTATTCTCTGAAGTTCAGGGTGCTGATTTCTTCCCCTGAACTAGGTAAATGATATATGTTTGATTGATTAAAGTAAGATTGTTAACCCATTTTGAATTGCTTTCCTTTAGAAAAGCAGATCTAAGAACCTGGGTATGCTAGGGTGCTTGCTGATACTGTTGGGTTCTTCATTATGAGATTTCTTTAGAGTCTTTTTTTTTTCTTTTTCGATGGGCAATTGGAGTTAAGTGACTTGCCCAAGGTCACACAACTAGTAAGTCCTAAGTGTCTGAGGCTGGATTTGAACTCAGGTCCTCCTGACTCCCAGGCCAGTACTCTATTCATTGCACCACCTAGCTACCCTAGAGTTTTCTTAAGAGAAAAGTCTCTCTTGACTGTGGCAGCTGGGTGGCTCAGTGAGTAGAACAGTAGTCTCCAAGTCAAGAAAATGTAATTCTAAGTCTGGCCTGAGATATTTCACTAGCTTGCTGTGTGACTCCAGGAAAGCCACTTAACTCTCATCTGTTCTACTTTACTCAACTATAAAATGGGAATAATAATAACATCTCCTCCCAGAGTGTTTGTGAGGTTAAAATGATTTAATATTTGTAAAAGTACTTTGCAAACCTTAAAGTACTATATAAATACTAGTGATGATGATAATGTGAGACTGAGAAATATAGTGAGTTAGGTTTGAGAATAGTCAATAGGATTCTTTGGGTATTACACTACTTGGAGATTAGAGAAAAAACTAGGATCTACTAATTTGAGACAAAATACAGCTTGGACTGGAGAGAATTTGATCTTTTACTGCCTATGAAAAACAAATTAAACTAGGAACAGTACTGCCACTTAACTGAATTAAGATAACTGTAAGAATTTTGGAAGTATCCAAATGTAAACATTTGACATAATAATTTAAAATTCTTGTCTATTCATCACTTCGTTACTTTGAAGTGTTATGTCATACAGGAACAACCACTGGATAGGAAATCCACTTCTGCCACAAACTCACTATTCATATTACTACCCTTAACCCTCCCCATTCCCTCCAGTTTCTTTGTCCATAAAATGAGAAGTTTGGATTTGGTGATCTCAAAATGCACTTCCTAACTCTAAAATACATGTATCTATGGTTTTAAAATACCCCCGAGGACTTTTACTAGTCAAAACTTCATTAGAGTTATTTTGTATACAATAAATTAGTAAAATGTCAGTTCTTTTCTTTAACAATATCCCATCATGTGTACTTTTCATTAATTGAGATGAGCCTTTCCTCTCTTTAGTCTAAACTAGAGAGGTTGTATGACAATCTATCTGGAGATATAATTTTTACACATAATTTCTAGGTTTGCCATAAACTTCCTAGAGCATGAAAAATTACTTAGAATAACATTTAAAGTCCATCTCATGGCCAGGCCTCTCAGAATGAAGGAGCAGATTGTGTATCTACATTGTACAAATTGTTTGAAACTTTGCATTTGGACAGACCTTGATCAATTTTATCCAAAGCAGACTATACAAATGTGTCTGAACAGAGCCCTAATCCATTTTTTTTAAAATCACTAACCTATTGCCTAAGCCAACTCAGAGCAGCAAGCCCCTTCGAAGCTGTAGTTGGATATGGGCATATGTAGTAGGGCAAAATCTGGCATTCCAAATGCCTAAGTGATTTACTCCATGCAATTTCTTCTCAGCCAGCTTCTTGAGAAATCTTCTCATGTTAGGGACTGAGTAGTTTGAAAAATCTGGATGCTCCTTTGATGAGCAGATAATGAAGGAAAAGGGGATGGGGTCACACATTTGGTGACCCAAGATGACTCTCTGGATTGTTGCCACACACCACAACGAAAGCAGCCATTGGTAAATGGATCTCAAGGGGTGGTCCCTCATGCTGGAATCTGTCACAATACAGAACAATAGCATTAATTTAAGGTTTGCAAAGTGCTTCATGTATATTATCTCATTTGATCTTCCCAACAACCCATTTTACAAGGGAAGAAGACAAGGCTGGGAAAAGTTAAGTGACTTGCCCAGGGTCAGAGAAGCAGTATCTGAGACAGGACTCAAACTTAAGTCTTCTGGACTCCATGTCTGTCCTTTACCCACTATTCCACTTAGGTACCTCAATGTAAGAAGGGAACGTGCCCTGCTTTGTCTCCTGTAGCACGCTTGTCATTCTTTAGATACCTTATGAATGGGTCATAATTAACCAAAAAAGCACCACACATTTTGGGAATTTATTTCCCAACTTGAAGAAATAAAACCCTAAAGAATAAAACTGATGTGATTTCAAAGTAAAGTCATATTGAATTTGGAAATCAGCCTGATTGTTTTAATTGCAAGGGGAAGAAGAATGCTTAATGCATTCAGTACTTTTTATAGACCATATTTATTTATTTTTCGCTTTGGCCAGAAGTTTTTGAAATATGAGTTCCATGTTAGAGAATGTGGGCAACATAACAAACTAACTACCACAGAATCTTAGAGATGGATGGAATCTCTGAGATCAAGGAATCACAGGATTCTCCTGAGGATCCTGAATCCCAGAGAGGTTAGATGACTTGCTCAAAGTCATATAGCTAGCTAACGGCGGGGCTAGGACTTAAAACCCAGATCTTCTGATAGTCTAATTCTCTCTTCCTCCCTTCCCTATGCACCATGCTGCCAATGCCACATTTTCTTGGTATGAACCAATGGAATAGATTAGAGGCTGGTAGCCTAAAACATTGTGCTGGAGTCAAAATTGTAAAATAGGTAGTTTGTATTTCCCAGTCTCCAGTTCCTCTTCCTAATTTCATAGAGGAAGAGAACGTTGAGGTTATATCGCCTTTTATAGAGGAACTTCCACATAATCTTTGACTCTGGCCCTAGCCAGTATCAACACATACCTGTAACCATGGTACTCTTACTCTCCTCAAAGGTACAAATATTTCTCTTTGAGTCCATGAGTACCCAATTTTGTTCTCTAGCTTCTGACTCCAACAGGAAGTATAAAAGATTCTTCAGGACAACAACTTCTTATGTGAAGCCCAGGCTAGCTCCTGTGTTCTGATGTTGGGGTTATTGTCCATGGTATAAAGGTTTTGATACCAGAAGATCTGGGTTAAATTTCCAGCTCTGATACTAACTGTGTAACTCTAGAAAGGTTGTTTAATTTCAAAACACCTCAGTTTCCTTACCTGTAAAGTGAGGGAAATACCACTTGTACTGGATAGGCATCATGACGAAGAACAGTACTAGACTTGGAATGAGGAAAACTTGGGTTCAACTACCTCATGGAAAGTTGTGACCTGCATTTATGGAGTTATCACACCAGGTTTTCCCATTGATGTAATATGTACACTACCTACCTTGCAGGTCTTCTGAAATATATAACACAATGTAAATTTGGACTTTTATCTTTATTGCCTCAAACTTCTAGAATTCCTGATCCACATCCGCCTTGATTTCCACGACCTGGCATTTCCTTTTGAATTTATTTGACTTATATGACTTCCTGGTCTCCTTGGCTTCTTGCTGGCTACTTGGGACAAAGTTCAAAATGATGAGATGCAAGTTATGGCTGCTACAAGTGCACAGAGTAGACTTTTCTTATGGTGCACTTGCACTTGGCACCAATCACAGTCTCAAAAGAGATGCTGAGTAGCAGCAATAAGTCATTTATAGTTAGTTGAGTTCTCATTGTGAAAGTTGAATAGAGTTAAAATTTTCTAATCAATATAGGAGCTTCTTTATCATGATCTCTGGCTTTCAAAAGGACTTCCTTTATTCAGTATCATTAGGAAATCAACACCTAAGTTTCTAACTCTGAGTAACACATTTTGGGAAAGATATTGATGAGATGGAGTGTAAAGACCCTTAAAATCAGACCAGTGAGTGATTAGTTGAAATGTTAAGGATATTTAGCCTAGAGAAAAGACAACTTGGGGAGTGGGTGGTGACTGATGTGATATCTGTCCTCAAATATTTGGAAGTCTGACACATGGAAGAAGGATTGAATTTTTTATGCTAGGTCCTAGGAAAAGAACTGGGAGTAATGAGTGAAAGCTTCAGAGAGATTGATTTTGGATATATGAAAGGAAAAACCTTCCTAACAATTCAAGTTATTAAAGAAAGAAATGGGTTGCCTCTTAGGGTATAAGGAGGGGTGAAAATACGTGGCAGAGCCAAAAGTGGGAGAGTGAGTTGATAAGGGAGGGAGTAGGAGGGTATCCTAGCAGCAGTCAGGGCCCAGTTAAGATTATGTAACATAAATTTGTAGTGGACAGTGATTGCATGATTTTTTTACGTGTTCATTCAGTCTCTCATCTGTAGGTAAGAAGATAATGGTTGGAATAATCCAAGACTGGGGCTTGCCTGGGCATAATTGGTGATAGGAAGTATATTAGATTCTGCTCCAGCCTCTGCATGTGTCTTTCTGTTTCAAGTGTGTCTATTGTAAACAGTGTATTGTTGGAGTCTTGTTTTTAATACAGTCTGCTATCTGTGTCCATTTGATGGGTGAACTCATCCCATTCACATTCACAATTATATTTCCCTCCTTCTTGTTTTCTTCTCTCTCCTTCATCTATTTTCCAAGTCAGTTGTTTTTCTGATGAGATATTTCCTATTTTCTTCTATTTTTTTCATTTTTAAAAATCTTTGCTTCATTGTTTCTTGATGTCTGACAGAATCATTAGCTTCCAGCGGCCCAATTCTAATTTTTAAGGAGCTATTTTCTTTGATGAGCTCTTGTATCTTCTTTTCTATTTGACCAGTTTTGCTTTTTAAGGAGTTTTGTATCACTCTCATTTTTTCCTCCAATTTTTCCTTTACCATTCTTATTTTTTCTTTGAGGTTTTTTGTAGCTGTTTTTCACATTATTATCTTCTGAGTTTATGTTTTGGTCTTCCCTGCCACTGTGCTAGCTTTTTATGGTCAAATTATTATTATTTTTTTTTTTGCTCATTTTTTCCCCCCAGTCTCTTCCTTGACTTTGAACTTTATGTTAAAATTGGGCTATTCTCAGCTAGTGTTGGGGAGGCACTGTCTCAAGTTTCATGATTTTTCATACTGCTCTTTCCAGAGCTTGTTCTTTGAGATCTACAAGTTTTTGATGCTTCAAAGGTGGTATGACCTTGGGAGGTACATGGTCATAGCCCTCCCTGTCTGACCTCCGGTCTTTACTGAGGAAGGACCCCTGGTCCCCTGCTTTCACACACCTTGTGACCAGGGCCTCTGCTTCCTTGTGATCAACCACCATTGTTTCTTTCCCTCTGGCATTGTAACCCAGAACTGTGTATGAGCAATAGGGCTGCCAATTATCACCAACTACCAAAGGGTCCTGGTTATATCTTTTTGACCAATTGTCTGTCCCTTTTACTGTCTCTGTCCTGAGAGCTCCTGAAGCAGCTGCTGTTGCTATTGAAACAGCTGTGCCACCATGGGGCGTGTGGTTCCCTGACAAGCCTTACAGGTTGGGGGTGTTTGTGCTGTCATGATTCTGGTTAGTTGAAGCTTCCAGTGCCATTACAAATGTTATTCCTTCCAATGAGATAGAGGTCCATCAGGACTTGTCATCTGCCCTTCATTACCTCATAGAGTCCTCTAGGTCTTTCTCCTCAAATATGCTTTTCAGACTCCTCCCTAAGCACTGTCTACTGATGTAACCAATTCATTCAAATTATAAGGTTGGTGTATTTGGAAGTTCCTAGAAAAACTCTGCAGTTTGCCTAGCAAGACCTAATCCTCATTTTTTTTTTGGACCATGGACCATTTCATATTCTCCAGATTCCCATCAAGTTTTGTTATTTGAGTTGAGGTGACCACAGTAGCATTTATCCTAACCGATGTCACAGCTCCCATAGCACCTTATCTACTCTACATAGGTCATTTCAATTTATAAAACTAAATGATCTCTGCTAGCAAAGGCCAGTAGTCCCAGGAACACTGGACCTACTTTCAACCCTTTAAAACTCTTCACAGTCTCAGAAAATGTTAATGTTCTCTTATACAAAATCCGAGGTCATGTTGATTCTTCTTATTTCGTTTGATTCCAAAAGTAACAAACCTTGTGTTGGCATAAGGTGGTTGTAGAATGCTTCTGTAATGACATAGTTATTTTAAGATTCATGCCTAAGAAGCAACTTGTGGCTGCTACAAACCTTAAAGGGACACTTCAACCTGCCAGGACAGTGCTATTAATGAAATGTCATTCTGGCATGTGTGATGTCTGTGTGGGTACCTTTAATTACTGAAGTTACATTTTATTAATAGATTTGTCAACTCCACATCCTGGCTGGGTTCCAGTGTGAATGACTACATTGTTCCTGCTAAGTATCCCCAGTCCCAATCCACTATGTGAGTAATTATAGATTAATAATGGACTCTTATAATCTATACCAGTGGCCAATAGTAATTTAATGGGATGTGCTAGACCTTTTACTGTAGAGCATTATAGTCCCATGAAGAGATTCTTGATGTCTTATGCACAGTAAGAGCTTAACAAATTTTTATGGATTGTATTTGGGGTTCATAAGGGGTCCCCTAGGTATTTGGTGGTCTGTTATCTTGCAATATTGATGTGTATGATATGAAGCAACATTTCTGTTTTTTTGACTTTAATGAATGAATCAATTAAGAGAAGTTTCCATATTGTTTACCTATTGATATTGGTTTTAGGACCAGATCTTTAACAGCCTGCTATATGTTCCCACCTACATACCCCACCAGCACCACAAACTCAAAATCCCTAAAACTGTACTCGTAATCTTTACTCCTCCTCCTGACAATCCTGCTCGTTCTTTGGATTGAGTCATTTCATCAGTCTCCTGGGTCTTAAACATGGGTGTTATTTTTGTCTTTTCCCCCACTTCCTCATTTCAAATCCAATCAGTTACCAAGTCCTATTCATATAACTCTTGTAACATTTCTTCTGTTTCTCCTCCTTTATTGTCATGGTCCCTATATTCATTCAATTGCTTATTGCCAGTCACCTGGATTATTGCAACCACAGTAGGTCTTTTTCTCTGTACCTCCTCACCCCATCCCCCATATAACTGTCTTATTAATCTTCCT
The DNA here is from genome assembly GCA_028627135.1 of Pseudochirops cupreus. Lineage (NCBI taxonomy): Eukaryota > Metazoa > Chordata > Mammalia > Diprotodontia > Pseudocheiridae > Pseudochirops > Pseudochirops cupreus. The sequence goes on along the minus strand of CM053580.1, from coordinate 287,975,160 downwards.
CATCTACAAAATGGGGAAATGGTGCCTTTATTTAATACTATCTGTGAGGTATCACACCGATTTGCTATAATAAGAATGCTTTGTGAACCTTAAATGTTGGTCATTATGGATCAGATCATGCACAGTTCTGTAAAGAACCAATCTTACTTCTGATCATTGGACTGTATTTAATTCTTTGCTTCACAGCTCTCTAATGCACTTCTCAGCTATTATATAGAAGTAAAGTATTTATATATAATTTCCCTGAGGGTAGGAACTGTTTTGTTTTTGTCTTTGTACTACCCCAACACCATTTCACTTGTAAGCACATCACAAAGACAGAGACCTCCATTAAGAAAAAAAAATTATCCCCCTAGAAAGTAGCTTTGTGTCATGTAGGTGCTTAATATTTGTTAATGATTCAAGTCAGGAGAAGTAAAAAAATCAAAAGCAATGGCATTCTTCCTATATTTCTGTGAGGTGGAGAGAACAGGGAGTGAGTAGAGTAGATAATCTATGAAGCTTTTCACTCACTACAGTGTTCTACAGACTAAAAACATTTATGTTTGTTATTACCTGTGCCTGGAAAGCGACCTATTTGCAAATAAGTATTCTTACCAGGCTAGCAACTAGGTAGCACAGAGGATAGAAAACCAGGCCTGTAGTCAGGAAGACTCATCTTCCTGAGTTCAAATCTGGCCTCAACACTTACTAACTTTGTGACCCTGGGCAAGTCACTTAACCTTGTTTGTTCCTCATCTGTGAAATGAGCTGGAGAAGACAATGGCAAACCTCTTCAGCATCTTTGCCAAGCAAACCCCAAAGAGGTCATGGAGAGGTGAACACAATTGAACAACACAATTGTTGCTGGGATCATAAGATTTTATAAATGGAAGAACAGCTTATATAGTTTATCCTTCCTCATTTTATAGATAAGGAAACCGTAGCTCAGAGGGGTTGTGGCATTCCTAGATTCACAGAGGTAGGAAATACCTGAGCCTGATTCATACTTGGTCATTCGAAGTCAAAATCAGGTTTGTCTTCTATATATTTCCTTCCTTTCTGTGACTGGATCAATCACCTCTATATAAGTAAGGAAAATATATATTTATAGGTGATTAAAAATCAACAGTATGCTATTGTTCAGCATAGTATCATGGGAATCAAATGACCCCAGTCCTTATTTCACCAACCCCACTCATTCTATGACCTTGAACAAATCACTGCTCCTTTATGATCAGGGCTTTCCTCATGTGCAAAATGAAGGGGTTGGACAAGTTGATTTCTAAGGATTCTTCCAGTTCTAATATTCTATGATTTTTAGTGTTCTTGTGTAACAACCTGGAAAACAGGATATTTCTGAGACCCATATGAAACTAACTGCATTGCGTTACTTGCAATTAGAAAAAGCACTAGAAAGTACTTGTAGAATGGTCAGTTTTTGAAAACTTAATTATCGGCTTTTTATGCTGTAAAATGAGGGAGATGAGATTAGATAAGCTCTAAAATCCCTTCTTTATTATTATTTGGTTGTATAGTTAGAAGTGTAGAGAAAAAAACAAACAGCAGATTGTTCTACTACTTGGAAATGGTAAACAAACCATTATCTGAAGTCAGAGATACCAATCTGATGATTTTTGGATTTCCATTGATTATTTTTCTGTTTGGGACACAAGTGAAGAAAGCCAACCTACAAATGGGCCAGTTTTCACAATGTAGGCTAGTCTAGACAGTTCAGGGATGAGGAACCTATGGCCTTGAGGCCACAGGTGGCCATTTAGGTCCTCAAGTGTGGACCTTTGATTGAATCTAAACTTCACAGAACAAATTCACTTAATAAAAGGATTTGTTCTGTAAAACTTGGACTCACTCAAAAGGCCACACCCAAGTGTTGAGGTTTAGGGGTGTTTGGGACCCCAAAATACCAACATGCCAGGTCCTGTCCAAATGAATTGGGCCTTCTTTCAGCCAAAGAAAAACAAAGCTTATTAAAGATCCACCATGTTGTCCAGACTCTTAAGAAACCTCACATTGGCTAGACTCTTAAGGAATCTGAGCATTTCAGGGTGGCTAAGTGGTGCAGTGAATAGAGTAACAGCCCTGGAGTCAGGAGGACCTGAGTTCAAATCCGGCCTCAGACACTTGACACACTTACTAGCTGTGTGACCTTGGACAAGTCACTGATCCCCAATTGACCTGCCCTCCCCCCTTCAAAAAGCAAAAAAAAAAAAAAGGAATCTGAGCATTTGTGATGCTTGTATTGACAAGTGGGCCAGATAGAATCTAAGCTAGATTGAATTTCAGCTCCTTCATGGAGGCAAGATGGATTTTATACAGAAAGACTGTGGGAGGAATCTAGGCTGGCCAAGTAGTCTGGGGTGATGGGTCTGGGGTGATGGGAAGAGGGGTCCAGGGAGGATCTTGAGGAGGAGTCTAAGAAGGATCTTGATGGGACTGGAGTGACTAGAGGCCAGACTCCAGCAACCAAGAAAATGGGATTTTGATAGGATCAAAGGTGGGAAGTAGCTGGAGACAATCTGGAGGCAACAGACTATGGAGGGTTAGGCTAGGTTAAGGGTCACAGATATTTGGGCATAGAGATAATGGAAGGCTTACAGCTTCAGGGGAATGCCAGATCAAATGGAAAGATTCAAGGAGAGTTCAAGGAGGTTCCCCAAGCCTATACCCCATCACAAGGACCTAGAAGGCCACATGTGACCTCAAGGCTGCTGATTGCCCACCCTGGCTAGATTAACCCTTCTTGTCTTAACTGATCCCACACTGTAAGTTTTCCCCTATCACTGCCAATGTGGTTCCTCATCATCAGCTAGAGTCTAGAATTGGCTTTCCTTTCTTCTATTTCTGGTGAGTGAATTATTCTATCTTAACACAATTTGTACAAATTTCCCTTTTATTCATTTCAGGGAAAGCTGATGCCTGATTTTGAAATTTTGGGGTATCCTGTTTAGACAAGGCTCTTGGACAAGATTGGGTGTGCCAACCCAACAACCTTGAGGGTATTGTAGATCTCTGTTTCTACCATGTTATTTACTTGGACTTTTTGGTCATCTAACTTTTTTTTCCTAATTAGACATTATCTCCAAAACATTATCTTCTCTGAAAGTCTGAGAATAGAGGCTTTCAACCACTCATTTATAACAAGATTAGATATGCTATTTATAATGGTAACAATAGTAATAGTTGAAGAGGCAATTGAATAGTGGTTAGAGAACTGACCTTGAAGTGAGGAAAATCTAGGTTTAATTCTTGTTTCTGACATGTACTGGCTTTGTTACTTTGGAGAAGTCACTAAAATCCTCAGTGGTTCAGACAATTCTCTAAGACTAAGTTGCAGGTAAGTTGTTTATCTGCATCAGTAGAAAGGATTTTGGCATGAGAGATTGTTACCTTACTGAAAGCATGGGGCTAGAAATAATACTCCAACCACAATTTTGGAAGGAAATAATTGAAATTACATAATATGTCACACATTGCAAATTGCAAAAATTTGGCAAGCATCAAAATCTAGAAAGACACAGTTAAGTAGCCAGAATTATATATCAGAAGCCAGCTATTCTTTATAAATGAAGATGACAAATCTCTGTCCTAAAATGCAAAACCCAAAATATTCTTGAGAATTTAATAAATAAGTTGCTTTAGAACCATTTGCTATTACAGACTGACCTGTTTCCCCTACCAACTGGATATAACACTGATACAAAAAAATTGAGAACAGCCTCATTAGTAAATCTTGCAATACCCCAAACTCACAATCTCCAAACTATATAGAATAAAAAGCTTTTGAAATATAGAGATTTAATGGAAAAAATTAAGACCACATGGGAACAGGACAAGGTGCATGACAGCCCTGTCATCTTGCCTAGCACTAAAGTTGTCCCAAGGATAATTTCTATCAAAGACTAGCTTTTATTTCAATAATCTTATTCAATTTCAAAAGCAGATGTTTTCTCCACCTGCTCAATTGACCACAGAACATTAAATATAAAAATACAATAGGATAGTGACTTGTCCTTGAACTGTTTCTATTTGAACTCCATCGAACATAAAGATGGGAACAATGGACAATAACAGTAATGGAAACTCCAATTTATATAATATTTTATGAAATATTTTCCTCATAATGAAATAAATAATTTTGTACTTTTTATGAGTTTTCATTGGAAAATGCTACATACCAACACCAATATATTATTTTATTATTATTTTGAGACCATATTTCCTTATTTCATTCAGTTTAGTAATGCATCCATCATGAATAGGTCCAAACCCAATGCTGATTGGCATGGAAGCTTTGACCTGTTCCTTTTCTGTTTACCCCTCCTTAGGAATCATTGCGCTCCTCTTCTGAACTCCCAGGAGTTTACTATATTAATGCTGAATTAATTTTCTTTGCCTTTATCTCAGCTCAGAACTCCCATACTCAAGTGATCTATCCACCTCAGGAGTCTCCCCAGGAGCATCGATTCCAGGCATGCACCACAATGTCCAGCTACGAAATTCTTAAAAGGGAATCAAGTTCTGTTCCCAGTTATTCAACTGTTTTGACAATTTCTATTGAAATGTCATTGCTTCCTGGGATCGCTTGGATTAAATGGCAAGAAATGAACTGAAAAGATGTCATGGCCCAGAATTCACAAGCTTCCTGGCAGAGAGCATTGTTTCTATTAAGACTGTTAGCAAGGACTAGCATCATTTGGATGGGTTATGTGCACATGAAATGATACTATATAATATCATGTGTATAAGCAAGAAGGAAGACTACAGAGCCAAAAGCACTTTCCAGCCTAGTGAATGTAGCTAAGGTCACACAAAGGTTCCCTTGTCTTTCCTAGGTATAGGGATTCCCCCCCACACTGAGAGCGGGGTGAATGGGAAGACACGATTTTGTATCTCTTTCAGGACACAGATGGATGATATAAAAGCCATGCATCTTTATTAGCAGCTATTGTGGAGCATCTGGAGGTAGAGCAGGGAAGGGCTATGTAATTATTTTTCAGTACCTGTCCTAGGGACAGGTGTACTGTTCCGGGACAAGTCCATGGCTTTGGAAGAGACATCAGAGATTGATGGAAATCATTATGCTTGTGTGCAGTCAGCACTCTAGACATGAGTGTCATGTCCCTTTTTCCTGGTTTTGCTGAGAGCATCCTTCAAGACCTTGATAGTCTTGTAAGCAGAAAACTGCAGCCATGGGATAAAAATATTACATATCCTAATCTTTTTTTTTCTTGTTGTGGGAACTTACTCTGTACTTTAGATTTCATTGTTTTTATTGAGACAAGTCCAGGAAAAGCAAGAATATGAAGACAGGCCTTATTTTGTCTCTCCACTTTGTGCATTGCGTTGTGCCTATCAAATTATTGAAAAACCACAAAATCTTACAAGTCATCTAGCCCAATGCATACACGAAGATGGGATCCATCTACAATCTACTAACAAGTTATCAAGTCTTTGTCTGAATATTTTTTTAGAGGGGTAACCTGCTAGCTTCCAAAGGAGACCATTCCACTTATAATAGCCCTAGTTATTAGGATATTTCCACCCTTTCATCAAGCTAAAATCTCCCTTTCTTCATCTTTCACCTGTTGTTCCTAATTCTGTCCTCTGAATCCGAGTGGAATAAGTATAATCCCTCTTATGTGTGACAGTGTTCATGATATTTGAAATAGCTATCCCATCCCCTTTGCCAAGTCATTCATTCTTCAGCTAAACATTCCTTGTTCTTTCAACTAAATTTTATAAACCATGGTTTCAAGACCTTTCCCTGTTTTTCTGGACACTCACTTGCTTAACAATGTAGTTCTTAAAATATGGAGCCTACAATTGAATATAACAGTCCAGATGTGGTTTGGCCAGGCCAAATCGTAGTGCGGTTTTCTTCTGAATCTTGTATGCTATATCTCTCTTAATGCAGCCTAAAATCATATTTTTTTCACTGTAATATCATTCATAATGTGCTTGAAGTCCAGTAAAACACCAGATCTTTTTTGCTCTCTGAAAGTTGACTGCTATTGAGACACACCTCCCTCCTCCATGCTGTACTTTTGACACTGATTTTTCTGAACTTAAATGACTTTACATTCTATTCTTATTTCATGTCCTCTTATTAGTTGTGGCCCAATATTTTGTATGTTCAAGATATATTTGGATTCCTGACTTTTTCATTCAAGATGTTAGCTGTCCATACTAGTTTTGTGTCATCTGAAAATTTGATAAACATGTCACCTTATACTTTTTAAAAATCATTAATTAAAAAACTATTAAGTAGCAAATATCTCGCATGTGCTCCATAATGGATGGCATTCCAAGGTGATATTGAAACATTAATGACCGTTCTTTACACCTTTATATCCAGCCATTCAATCACTGCAAATACAACCTACTGTACTATCATTTATCTCACATCCATCCCTCCTTTCCATTAGAACAGCATGGAAAGATTTGTCACATATTTTTATAAAATCTAGGTGAACTATATTCTTAGTATTTCTTCTCAGTTACTGATCTAATAATCTTATAAAAAAAGGAATTTAGTTTATTCTTACATAAGCTATTCTTGATGAATTTATGTTAGCTTTTCATGAATACTGCTTCCTCTTCTAGATGTTTATTATTTTTAGATGTTTATTATTAATCTTGTTATTAATATAGTATAGAATTTTGTGAGGCATCAAATCATGTTTACTGTCCCATAACATGCACATGAAATTGTCTATTTTTTTAAGAAGAGGACTTCTTTTGTTCTTCTCTGGTCCTACATGTCCTTTGTTATTTTCCAGTCTTTAAAAGATCATTGACAATGGCTGTAACAGTTACTTCATTACTTATTCTATAACGTAGTCTTTCTAGGTACAGTGAGTTGGATTGAACAACAGCTATTTATTTTCTTAACAACTTTCTATTTAACTTGGATTTCAATTCCCTATTTCCCATTTTCTCATTTCAAATATCATTTTTGTTGGTAGAAAAAATAGGAGCACAATGAATATTTAAAAAAATCTTCTTTTTCTATGGTATTTTAGCATCCTCCAATCCACCACAAGCCATTGTCTTCTTTTGACTCTCCTCTTTTTCTCAAATATATCTTTAAAAAATCTCTTTTGTTTTGCATCTATCTATCCATCTATCTAGCCATCCATTTATCCACTTACTCACTTATCAACTAGCATCTATTAAATGCTTAATATGTGAAAGGCACTGTGCTAAGTATTGGGTATACACAGAAAAAGAAAAAAGAAAAAAAAGCCCCTGACCTCAAGAAGTTTACATTCCAAGGAGGGAGACAAAATATGTATAAATCAGTACCCAAAAGATAAATACACAGTAGGTATACAGGAGCCATAAGAGAGGAAGGCAGTAGCAGCTGGGGGGACTGGGAAAAGTTTCCTGCAGAATGGGACTTGAATTGAATTTTAAAGTGTTCTCTAAGGAAATTTTTTTAATTGACCCCAGCTTATTCTGAGCATTTAGTATTCCTGCCTATATGCTTATAGAATACATCACATTTTTAAAGTTGATCTCTAATGCCTGTCATTGCTTATTTCTTCCATTCATATTTTGTAAAAATCTAAATTAGTTGATGAGTTTGTTGGGCATCTCCATCTATCTTTTTAGGTAAGTCTCCCCTTTTATCTTCCTCATCAGACATCTTTGTGTTTTTCAGAAATTTTTTCTTAAGAATTTCTCTTATTATCTGAATTGCTATGAATTTTTGGCATGAGATAATTTCTATTCTTTTTCTGTGTCATTCAAAATTTGCTTTCTTAAAATGCAGGGTGGTAGACCTTCAGAGAGATGGCAGAGTGAGAAGTTGTTTTAAAGTCCATTCCTACCCTGGACACCTGAAAGCTGTAAGAAATCTACTAAATAAAGTCACATATACTTTCTGCTCGGGGCTGTGAGCTCCTAGCTCAATATGGCAGTGTCAGTACCTAATGCTAATTACTCTTAGATTATCCTCTTGGAAACAGTTCAGAGGGTGAGGAATTTATACAGCCACTGTGATCTAGATGACAGAAGGTAAGTGGTTTTGGGTGGGAGAGGGAAGTAGCAATACAAGGACCATCCCAATACTATCTGGACAAAAAAGAAGGGACTTTTTTTTAAAGGAAAGAAGGTTGAGTGCAAGAATAAATATAACCACCTCTTCCCCCCAAATCCCACCTTAAAACAACTTGAAAGGCACCAAATAAACCAAAGAAAAATACAATTATAAGATAACATAGTGGACTTTGAGTAAGATGAACAAATGAGTGATAACGTAAGCACAGCCCCCCTCCATGATCTCAAAATAGCAAGAAATGTGCTGACAAGAGGAAAAGGACAATAGAAAATAAAGAATAGGAAAGAACTTATCAAAAGAAGTTTGTTGGGGAAAAAAAGAGACCAACAGAAGAAAAATAAGCAAAGAAATTAAGAAAAACATTGAAGAAATACTACATAAGAGAGAGAATACTATAGTAATTACCACAAATTCTCAGGAAATGATCATTGAAAAATCTATAGGAAGCTCTGGAATAGCTGAGGATAATACAGGAAAAAAGAAGAATTTAGAGAAATAATGGTGGAAATTAGAGCTCTCAGAAAAGAATTTAAAAAGAAAAGTAAGAAAATAGAGAATTTAGGAGGAAAGGGTCCAGGTCCTCCTTTGGAAAGTGTACATTCATGGAATATAACAGAACCATTCCCATGGAGATTGAAAGGTGAAAAGTTACAAAATACGTTCTATTTGAATGGAAAGAGATTAGACACTTCACAAGATTTCATTCTCTACACTGGAACTGTGCTTCTTGTGCTTGCCTCCCAACTCAACTGAAGGAGAATCTTGAGTCATGTCAATGTCAAATGTTGGGAATGGGTAGTTGGGAGTGAGGAAAGAAGAAACCTTGGTTCAAAGGGATGAAATACTGACTTTAGAAAGGTGAAAAATTGTCCTTTATTTCTGAAAGAGGACCATGACACCAGGGAGATGATGACATGACTTGCAATTGACTTTGATTTGAGTGAGAGAGGGCTGTGCAAAGTTACCAGCCTCACTTTCTCCTGAAGAGCCATTTGGGTCCAGTGGCCAGAAAGTGATCAGGATGACTGGAGATGGCCCAGGATGCAGGACCCCTGCAGGCAGGCAGGCAGGCAAAACCTGCATTCCTTACCCTTGAATTTAGGGGTCCCAGTGTTGAGGTTTAGGGGTGCTGGGACCTCAAAATAGTGACACACAGTTCCTGCCTGAATGAATTCTACCCGAGACTTCTTTCAGCTAATGACACTGATATAGGGCAGGCATGATTCTAAAAATCCACAATATTGACTAGACTAAAACTGAACCATTGTCTAGTCTCTTAAGGAAACTGAGCATTTTTGACACTTGTATTGACTTGTATTGACAAGAGGGCCAGATTAAATCTGAGCACCTTAATGGAGGCAAGATGGATTTTATATACAGAAAGACTGTGGGAATGGAGAAGGGGTCTAGATATAATTAAGGGAGGGTCTAGGGTGGGGCCAGGTGCAGACAATGAAAGGACAGTTAATTAACTGGGAAGGATCAGCTGTCCCAGGTGATTGCCAGGGACCTGGGCCAGGTGGGAAAATCTAGGGGCTTTTCCTCCTTGGGGTTCAGATCCCAAATACATGGCCTTTTTCTTTTGGCAGGGGGGTGGTCAGATCCCATCACCATCATTCCCCCATCAAACAAATGGGACCCAACTTCTTTAGGGGTAACAGCGAAGGTCTTGGCTCCTGAAACTACCTCCTGTTGGCAGGAGGGTAGAGCTGTCCTCGCTTTGAGGGCATTCCAAAGAGGAGGTTGACTGGAACCAAACACAGGCTGCATGCAGGGGATGATGAGGAGGGACATTGGCTGGTACCCACTGTTTGCTACCAACTGTAGGTGAGTGATCTATAGTCTGGAAGACAGAAATTCGACAAGCAAATCTACAGGGCCCAAACAAAGGGAGCAGCAAAAGTCCAAGTGCCCCACTAAAATCATTGACATTTGAACTGCAGATTATCTGATCTTGTTACTTTCTCAAAAGTTTAAGTAACACTTTTACTGGTAGAAGTTTTCCACCCTTGGTCAGAGACTGACTGACTTTTACTCCAATTAAAACAAAAGATTAGGGAAGTTACTTAAGTGAAGTCTACTGACCACTTGCTCTGATTATAGAAATTTGTTATATAAAGACAAAGCACAGTCAAGATTTATAGAGGATAAAACATCCTTAGAATTCAGAAAATTCAGAGATTTCCCATTATGTAATGTCAGTTCCACCTCTTAGCCAGACTTAGGAATAGCCAGGTGGGTAACATTCCTTTTCTTTCTTTCTTTTTTTTTTGGAGGGGAAAAGGTAGGGCAATTGGGGTTAAGTGACTTGCCTAAGTGTCTAGTTTTTTGTGTTAAGTGTCTCAGGGCAGATTTGAACTCAGGTCCTCCTGCATCCAGAGCTGGTGCTCTATTCACTGCACCACCTAACCGCCCCCACTAACATTCCTTTTCAAAGGAACACAATAGAGAAACTGAGCCAGGAGGATCCCATCTTAGACTGAGATTAAAATTGTCCTCTCAGCTTTTCCCAGGTGCAGACCTCCCACTTGTATCACATTCTCTCTCAGTAGCTTGTGGTATTTCTCTCATATGATGAATTATTGATTATTGATTATGGATGGATTATTGTGATCCATTGGGCAACTCTGAATCAGAGAGCTGATAGCATTAGAAAGACACCCCATTGCCCCTCAATGGTATCTCTAGAACCTTGAAGAGGAGATATAGCTAGTGTTGTTGTGGGGAAAAAAAATTATAAGTATGGATAGGAGTTGGGGACAAGATAGCCAGAGCTTACTGAGGCTGCATTATCTCATAGACTCAGTCTAATTCTCTACTTTATCAAAAACTTTTTAGATGTTGATTCTCTTGTTCATTATGGGAGAGTAGGAATGATTGTATACTAACTAAGCATAAGAACAGAGAGAATAACAATTTTTAAAAAGCTAAGGAAATTTGGTTTGTAGCAGGGTACTTTTTTTGGAGGGACTAGGGCAGAAGTGATAGATAGAATATATGGCAAGGATGAATGTATGCCCAGGATAAAATGAGTATAAAATGAGTATAAAACAAAATAAGCCAGAAGGATTGTATTGATCTAAAAGAGGAGAAAAAGATAATGAAAACTAATTTAATGAAGGAAAACATGAAGTTGACAACTACGCACCTAAATATAAATGGATTAAACTCCCCAAGGAAAAAAAAGTAATGGTAAAAGAGGTAAGAAGGCAAAAGTTAACAATTCACTGAATGCAAGAAACACTTAAAAAAAAACAGAGACATGTAGATTGAAAATTAGAGGGATAGAAAAATAACAGTTATTATGCCTCAGGTGTATCGGCAAGCACCCTAGCATACCTAGGGCGGCTACTAGCACAGGTTCTTAGATCTGCTTTTCTAAAGGAAAGCAACTCAAAGTGGGTTAACAATCTTACTTTAATCAATCAAATACCATTTACCTAGTTCAG
>CM053580.1:287947977-287963149 GCA_028627135.1 Pseudochirops cupreus | reverse complement strand
GAGTTGTTTTGATTTGCATTTCTCTAATCAATAGGGATTTTCTCTAGCTCTTTCACAAGATTCCATAGATACATAGTGCCCTTTGTTGCTTGAGCTCACTCTCGAAAGACAGATGCACATTGGAGATGCTATATGAACATCTCTGTGGAACCTTGTACAAGTAACTTATCCCTTTGGGTCTCTTTTTGTTCATTGGTAAAATGACAGGGTTAGGGATAGCTAGGTGTTGCAGTGAATAGAGCATGGGCCCTAGAGTCAGGAGGACCTGAGTTCAAATACGGCCTTAGACACCTGACACACTTACTAGCTGTGTGACCTTGGATAAGTCACTTAGCCCCAATTGCCCTGCCTTCTCTCTTCTAAAAATAAATTAAAATGAGGGGGTAAGACTAGATGACTTCTAAGGTGCCTTCAGGTCTGTAGAGCTATGAACTTCTTTTCCATTAGACATACACCGTCTAAATAAATCAATCTAAGCCAGATCTCTTGCCCTATACATGCTGTAGATCTCTCAGGCTTCAGGAGCCATGTGGATAGTACATTTTCTCAAGAAGTATACTACTCAAAAACTCCACTTCTCTCTCCAAAAGGTCCTGATGTCAAAATATGGACTACATTTGAGGCATCATCCAAAACTGGCATTGTCCAATAACTTCATTTCTTTTCTAGGAAGCTACTTCACTTGGATTATGATGCCAAGGTAATCAAAATTCCATCTTCTGTACACAGGAAGTTGTAGTTCAATATTGTCCATCAAATCCCCTTGAGTTGAATTGAGTTGAGTTGAATACTTGTCTGAACCCACCATTTGTTTCTGCAGGAATTCTATCATAGCCACACCTGTTGAAATTTTTAAGGTGGGAAAGTCTTCTAGAAGGTCTTTGGTTTCTGACTTTTGTTTAGAAAGGGGAATGGAAAGCCAAAAGGAAGCAAGAAATGGGGTCCAGGAATTCCATTTTTGGGTCACCTGGGCAAGGTCATGCAGTTTGCTTAAAGCTTCTGCTGCAAGTCATCCAGCTTGTGTGGGGGTATGGAATAATCCCTTCACCCTTATCCAATTTATCTTGGTATATGGTATGAGGTCCTGCTCTAAACCTATTTTTTTTTCTGACTGCTAGTTTTACCAAAAATTTTTGTCAAATAGTGAATCTCTATCCTAGTACTTGGGGCTTTTGGATTTATTGAATGCTGGGCTATTAGGTTTATTTGCTTCTGTATATTCTATGCCTATTCTGTTACTGATTTTTGACCTCTATCAAATTGTTTTGATGATTATCATGAGTAATTTGTGGTATAGTAGGAGATTTAGTGCTGTTAGGCTCCTTTCCCATTAAAAAATATTTCCCTTGACATATATATTTTTTACTTTTTCGAGGGGGGAAAGCAGGGCAGTGGGGGTTAAGTAACTTGCCCAAGATCATACGACTAGTTAGTGTTAAGTGTCTGAGGCCAGATTGGAACTCAGCCTCCTGACTCCAAAGCCGGTGCTCTATTCACTGTGCCACCTAGCCACCACCTTTCTTGAGATTCTTGACCTTTCGTTCCTCTAGATGAATTTCATTATTATTTTTTCTAATTCTTTAAAGTAATTTTTTGGTAGATTGTTTGGTATGGCAAATAATAGGTAAATTAATTTAGAGAATATTGTCATTTTTAGTGTTATCATTTTGACCAACCCATGAGCAATTAATATTTATCTAATTATTTAGGTTGGGATTTCTATGAATAGAATGTTGTAGTTACATTCATATATATCTTATATGTGTCTTCGTAGATGGGCTCTCATATTTTATAGTTATTTTAAATGAAATTTATTTTTCTATTTCTTCCTTTTGGAATTTACTGGTTTCACAAAGAAATACTGATGACTCAGGTTGATTTATTTTTTTATCCTGTAGCTTTTTTGAAATTACTAATTGTTTCAATTTAGTTATCTAGGATGCTTTAAGTACATCATCATATCATCTGAACATAGCAAAATTTTATTTCTTTTTTGTTCATACTTATTCCTTCGATTTATTTTTCTTATCTTACTATTGCTAGTATTTCTAACATTATGTTAATTCAAAACAGCAATGGTGGACATCTTTATGTCACCCCTAATTTAAATGGAAAGTACTATAGTTTATCCCCTTACTAGTTCTTGGTTTTAGATATATGCTATTTACTATACTAAGGAAAGTTTCATTTATTCTTATGTTTTCTAGTGTGTGATCTTTTTTTTAGCAGAAATATTTTGTCAAAAGGTTTTTTTTGTACTTATTGATACAATCATATAATTTTTCATGATCTTATTAATATGTTCAATTATGTTAAATGGTTTTCCTGATATCAGAACAACCCTGAATTTATTCACATAATTCAAACCAAGTCATAGTCTATAAGTTTGCATTAGGTTGTGTAGCCTCTTTGCTAATTTTTAATTTAAAATTTTTGCATCAATGCTCATTTGAAATATTGTCTGTAGTTTTCTTTCTCTGTTTTGACTCTGTATTTTAGGTATCAGGACCATATTTGTTTCACAAAAGGAATTTAGTAGGGTTCCTTCTGCTATTTTTGTGCAATATTGGAATTATAATTTGTGTAATATTATAATTAATTGTTCTTTGAACACTTGATAGAATTCACTTGTGAATCCATCTGGTCCAGGCTTTTTTATTTTCCTTTTTGGGAATTCATTTTTAGCTTGTTCTATTTCTTTTTCTGAGATTAGATTGCTTAAGGAAGAATTTCTTTCAAATCTATGGATAGGGAAAGAACTCATAACCAAACTAGAGATAAAGAAGATCACAGAAGACAAAATGGAAACTTTTTATTATTTAGAGTTTAAAAGGTTTTGCACAAAGGCAACGTAGCTAATATTACAGAAGAGATAGTTAATTGGGGAAATACTTAAAGCAAGTCTCTCTGACATGTCTTACATCCAAGATGTATAAGGAACTGGTTCAAATTTATAAGAGTAAGAGCCATTCCCCAGTTGATTCATGGTTGAAAGATATGAATAGGCAGTACTCAAGGGAAGAAATTCAAGCTATCTATAGCCATATGAAAAAATGCTCCAAATCACTAATTAGTAGAGAAATGCAAATTAAAGCTACCTCATACCCATCAGATAGACAAGGATGACAAAAAAGAAAATGGCAAATATTGGGAGGGTTAAGGGAAAAATAGAAATATTGATGCATTGTTGATGGAGCTTTGAACTGGTTCATCCATTCTAAAAAGCAATTTGGAACGATGTCCAAAAGGTGTCATTTTCCTCATAACAGCTCCATGACACAGATAATATAAGAATTACCATATCCATTTTAGTGATGAAGTAACTGACACTCAGAGAAGTTGAGTGACTTGCTCATGGATTTAAGCTGGTAGGGATTAGAACTACAATGTTAACTCACTTTTCCTAATTTAAGATCCAATGTTCATCCCATCACAAATCCTTTTCTCCCCCAAAAAGAGGGGTCCCTTCATTTATTATTAATTTTTTAATTTAAAGAGTAAAACTCAATTTTATGAAACTTAAAAATACAAACATACACAAACAATGATGATGATGATGCAGACTTACGTTAACATGTTATTAAGTATATTGCTTTTCAATTTTTGAAAAGGCAGCATGGTGATGTGGAGAGATTATAAGTTCTAAAGTCAGAAGAGACTTTGAATGCCGGCTGTGCTACGTATTACCTGTGTGATCTCGAGCAAATCATTTAACCTGTCTGGGCCTCAATTTCCTTATCTGTAAAACAAGGGAGTTGAACCTGAGTTCCCTTAGCACTCTTACTCTCAGCTCCTAACAACTGCTACTAGGTGGCAGAGTGGATAGAAGTCTGGGCCTGGAGTCAGGAAGCCTCATCTCAGATACTTATTAGCTGTGTGACCCTGGGCAAGTCACTTAACCCTGTTTACCTCAGTGTCCTCACTCGTAAAATTATCTAGGGAAGGAAATGGCAAACTGTTCTAGTATCTTTGCCAAGAACACCCAAAATGGGGTCAAAAAGAGTTGGACATGACTGAAAAAATGACTGAATAGCAAGAAATAAATTATTTAATAAATTATCTAGTGACTCAATGGTTAGAGAACTAGACCTTGTGTCTGCAGGACCTGAGTTCAAATGTGACCTCAGATAATTACTAGCAGGGTGACCTTGGGCAAGTCACTTAGCCTCCTCATCTTTAAAAGGGGGATAATAATAGCACATACTCTACTTATAAAATAGCACAATGAGAAAATATTGTAAAATACTCCACACCTCATAACCTTTGCAGAGAGGTTGGATCTCCACGAGGCCACTAGGTTGAGCCTTCTGACTATCCTGTCAAAATAGTTCAACTAAAAAATTAATTTAATAATTTTTTGCATACTTATTATATACTTGGCAATGTGCCAATGAATTAAGGTTGATCCTTTCCTGATATTTCAAGTAAAATACAAAGTTACAATTCCCTCTCCAATAAATAAATAAACAAACAAGCAAAAAAGTAAGTCCTGAGGAAAAAGAGGAGTCTTTGAACATAGAATTACAGGGTTAAGAGTTGGAAGGGACCTTAAAGGTCATCTAATCCAACCTCTTCCTTTTATTGAGTCACATAGGTATCATATAGCACAAACAGGAATTTGCTCCCAGTCCAATACTCTTCCCACAATACCAGTTTCAAGCCCCCAGAATGTCTGTTTTCATGATTTGAACTGATTGACTTGGCGTGGAGGGAGGATGGGCACTTCCACATTTTCCTCTGTGTTCTATGAAAACAAATTGCATGAGTCATGTGCATCACACCATGGAGACAGATTGAAAACTCATAAGCACATTATTGGGAGAAAAAACACATGTAAGTCAAGGAGATACATTCTTTTCCCAACACAAACATAAGAAGACAAAGATGCCTGCCATTGTCGGATAACTACAAGCAGTTCATCAAACACAGAGGAGCGGACAGGAATAGCATCCTTATCAAAGTACCTTATGAATATCTCAAACAATCATGTCCCCAAATATTACATTTTACCTGCACTTTGGAGATTATCTCTAGCTTATATCATGCAAGCATTCAGGGTTTTTCCCCCCTTCCATAACATGATACAAAAATTTCCTGATACGATTATATTATTTTTTGTATCCTATTAGTGAAAACAAATTATTCACATGATCCCATTAGAGTATGACAGAAAAATGCTGACAGGATGGAAATACACCAAAGAAATGTTTTTTTTCTGTTTGTAACTAGTTACACTGCCATTTTTCTTTATTACCCCTGACATCTTGCCTATCATACTGTGCACAGTACAAGAGCCTCAGGAAGTGATAGGAAATTCTGATACTCCTGGGACTGTAGGAAAACTCTTGCTGATAGCACAGTAACATTTGCATTTTTCAGGCTACCTGTACTGTGTTCCCTCTGTATTCCTTCTTGTCACCATCCTGAAATCTCCAAATGGCATTTCTCCAAAATTTATGGAATCTAGAATTTTGGCTACCCTGCATGTCCTGCTATGATGTTACCTTCCCAGCTTCCTTTATGTCTCTGCTTAAATCTCATCTTCTACAAGAAGCCTTTTCTGGTCCCCATTCCTTCTGTGATTATCATCAATTTATCCTGTACATATCCTGTTTGTACATAATTATTTGCACTTTGTCTCCCTCATTGAATTTTGATGTTTCAAGAGCAGGGACTATCATTTGCCTTTTCCCCCACTCTATGCCCAGAGCTTAATTCAATGACTGGCGCATAGCAAATGCTTAGTGATGCTTTCTGGGTGTGTTTATTGTGTCGATCCTGGAATGAATTTCCTTGTGATGTACTTGGTGTGGTCCAGTTGCTCTTCATTTTGTCAAGTATAATCTCAGATTTCTTTAAATGCAATTGACACAAAACTAGGACGACTAATAGATGATAGAGTAAGGACTAGAGAAACTATGAAATAGCTAAATTGAATCAAATGAAATATAATAGAAATAAATGTAATGACAGACTTGGCTTTAAGAAATCTACTTTATAAGTAGAGTATATGTGTGAGGAGGAGTGGGGGTGGGGTACAGCATGACCAGACCACAGTTAATTTGAAAAAGATATGGGAGTTTTAGTGCCTTTGAAGCACAATATTAGCAAACAGTATGGTATGGTGGCCAAAAAACAGCAATGCAATTGTGGACTATACTGAGGGAGGCAGAGCTTTCAGGTATAAGGAGGTGATAGTTTCCCTGATTTCTGCCTTAGTTCATATCTGGAGAATTATGTTCAAATCTGCAAATTAGTTGTGTGACCCTGGACAAGTCCCTTTACTTCTCTGAACTGTATTTTCTAGAACTGTAAAATGAGGTGGTTGGGTTAGACTATGACTTCTAAGGGTTTCTATAGCTCTGAAATTCTGTGACTTCCTGAAGCAGTAAGTGCAACAGTTGCACATTAGATTCCTTGTTCAGTTTATGTATTTAAGAATAAACTTTAATTGAGTTGATATCTTGAATCTTATAGGAATTGAACAATAAGAATATAGAGGGGACTAATTTTTATAATACAGTGTTTTCTCTATCAGTTTATTGAGAAATTTTCATTTCTTTTAACAGTCCCTTCCTCCCTTTTCTATTAAATACCTTTGTTTCTGTCATTGTCATCATATCTCTAAACATGAAAGGAATCAGGCAATCAGATTATTACTGAAGTATTCTCTACTGTACCACCAAATATCACCATGGGAAACAACTCAGTGAAGAGTGTTTACCTAGGTGAGGTCAGTAGCTAATCAGCAATGTTAATGGAAGAGTCTTATTTGCTCCTTACCGTTCTGTATTCCCTTCTCCTCTCTTCTGTTTCAGGGCAAAGAGCTTGAGAAGAGATAATAGGTGGGAGGGCATAGTTGAAATCATTCAGTAATACTAATACCCAGAAGAGTTGAAAAAAGAGCTAACATTGAGGAATTAATTAAATCTAAAGAAGGAAATGCTAAAGAACATGAAAATCTATACTTATTAAAATGTGAGAAATACTACTTAATGAACAAATGGCAAAAGATAATGTCAATGTCTCAATATTTATTTTCAAAAGGAGACAGGGATACTTGGAATGAAATTTTGAAAAGCCTTTTTAAAATTTGATATTATGAATCCAACTAATTCACCAATCTATGCTAAAATACCATAGCAAAAAACTATCTGCTATAATCATTGTGAATGAATTGATTTTCTCCAAAGAGTTTGACAGAGAGTATAAAACCATTTCAAGATTTGTACACAATAGTAAATGCTGCCCACAATCAAAGTAAATAATACATCTACTTCCACCCACTTAAGGTGAGGAACAGCCCTATGCTATATATCCTGTATACACAGAGAAATTTGACTCCTGATTGACTTGTATGGAAAGCCATCCCAATTACATCTTGACCTCCAAGGATTGCAGCTTTAGAGACTACTAAGAATGAATTTCCCCTCAGCAACATTATTCTCACTCTCTTTGTATGAGTTTAGGTATTATCTCACTCCCAGTGAGCTTTCTTTCTTTCTTTCTTTTTTTTTTAAACTATTTGTGGGTTTGTTTTTTTTTTTTTTTTTTGGTCTATCTAACCTAATTCCTTGACTCCTATTTATTAATTGGTTTGGATAAATGGGTTACTTGCTGTTTATGATGGTCTTTTGAGGGACCAGCATTTGGTAGGAAGAGTAAGTAAAATCTAAGAGATTACAGAAAAGAAATCTCCAAACTCTCCAAATATTCTTGAGAACTCAGCAACTAAACTGTTCTGGAACCACAGTACCAATATAAGCAAGAATGTTGCCTTATCCACCTGTATTCTGATCCATAAAAATTTAAGAAAAACCTTTTTAGTAGATATTGTCATACCACATATTCACAGCCTTCAAACTATGTGGAATTGAAAGCTTTCATAATATAAAGACTTAGTCGAATAAATTAAAACCAGGTGGGAATCGAACCAGAAATAAGTTATCCCTTTCATCCTGTGTGTACTGGAGCGGTCCCAAATACACTTTTAGTGAGTCTACAGAAAATGAGCATGCAACCTAATACTCTTATTAAATTTCAAAAAGCTGGTTCTTTATCCATTTTTAAAATTGGACACAGAACATTAAATATAAAATAATAATAGGATAATGATATGTCCTGGGACTGTTCATATAAGAACTCTATCAAAAAGTGATAACAATGGAATAAAATAGCTTGCAATTAATATTTACATCATACATTTCAAATATAAAGCACTCTATATCCATTATGACCTAATTTTCACAACTACCTTTTGAGGTAGGTGGTACAAGTAATTCTTAAATCCACTTTAAAGATGAAGAAGCTGAGGCTCAGACCCCAATCCCGCAGCTAGTGTTTTGATCTGAGAATCCATTCATTACTCTCATGCAGTTGGAATAATCTTGAAAGGGGACAGAGCCATTCCCGACTGGATTAATGAATGAAACCCTTTGGCAGGGATAAGGGGTTGGGGTAGGGTGGAGTCCATCTTTTAAAAAAAAAATTCCAGGGTCTCCTTGTGACATTGCTGAAAGAACATTTCCTATTTCTATCTGCTGTCTCACCAGAAAAAAAGGTACTGCTTGGATTTGAGTCCTTGGAGACTATAATTTAAACTCTGGGGGAGGTGAATTAAGTAAATTGCCAATTCCCATGGAATGAATGGTATCTTGATTCTCTGAAGGAACTGATTCACTGGTGATGAGATTCCCCGATGGAGTAGTTTGCCCACAAGTAACTCACTAGCCTAGTGGAGACATTACTTGTAGATTTATAGTAATATTCCCTCCCCCTATTCCTGATCCGTTTTTATTTTGAACTTTTTTTTAACATTTTTCTATATCTGTGGATTGTTATCAGAACAGAAGCATAATGATAAGTCCTGTTTATATAACATTTCAAAAGGTATAAGTCAATTTCTTTATATAAGCCCTGTAAGGTAGATATCGCAAGCATTATTATTTTCATTTTACAAGATAGGAAATTAATGCTTCAAGAAGTTGTTCCTTGTCTATGGTCCCAGAACTAATAGTTTGAACTTTCCTCTTGCTCTCTCCCAGGTCAGCGAGCCCTTCCCTACTGCCCTGCTCTTAAACAAAGGTATTTACATGGATCACCCCCTACCTCTGGTCCCTATTTATACTAAGATAGCTTTCTCTAATGTTTGAAATTTTGAATCCATGATATATAACTTGAAATTCAGGTTTTCTGATGAAAAACAAATTCCCAGAAGTCAAATGTCAGGTTCTTTGATGAAGTCACTGAAACGCAGGATACTAAGGGACTTATGAACTGCAAAGAAAATGGAGCCTCTCCAGGGCTCCAAGAGGAATATGGGAAGCCCTTGGGGAGGAAGTTTTTGATTCACAGGTCAAGATGATAGATTAAGAAAAGGAAACCTTTAGGCCTGCCCATGGAGACTGAAGATATTCCTGCAGGCAGAGAGCCTTGGCTTCAGCTGGCCCATTCATCACATTTGCAGCTGTAAGTTCTTTGCTTAAAAGAGAAAAGCCCACAAGTACTGGGCTCTCCCTCTGTGTACATGAACGAATTTTCTGGTTGGTCATACTGAACCTCTTGAAAAATTCAAAATAAGTTTTCACGGCTTTCACAAAGCAATTTCTATCACATGAATAGAGAAATGCTTGCATAAAAATGTTTTGAAGCCTGCCACTGCTCTAGGGAGTCCCCTTGTTTCCAAATGAGAAGTGATGGAGGTTAGATTCTTATTTCTGAAGAAATAGAGAGATGGAGAACTTGGTGAAGATGGTTGGGAAAACTTTTATAAGAAGGAGGTCAGAATAATGGAAATGGATGGAAGGAAGAAAGAAAGAGAGAGAGAGAAGGGAGGAGAGAGAAAAAGAGAGAGAAAGAAAGAGAGAGAGAAAGAGAAGGGAAGAGAGAAAGAGAGAGAAAGAGAGAGAGAAAGAGAGAAGAGAAGAGAGAAAGAGAGAGAGGGAGGGGAGAGAGAGAGAGAGAGAGAGACAGAGAGAGAGAGAGAGAGAGAGAGAGAGAGAGAGAGAGAGAGAGAGAGAGAGAGAGAGAGAGAGAAGGGAGGGGAGAGAGAAAGGGAAAGAGACAGATCCAATTAATGCAACATCACTGAGTTGTGTGATCCAGACTGAAGTCTTGAACTGCTTTTTTCCTAGGTTTTCATTTTCATTTAACCTCTTATGTTATGCTTAGACCTATTGAAGAAGGAAAATGTCATATTTTCTCTTATAATGGAACCATAACCTGAGGAACAGCAATAATCCCAACCCTTCCTGATGCGTACATGCATGTTTATGCCTAACCATGAGAAACCATGTGCCCAAGAGACGGAGAATGTCAGAGCTCTGCAAATCAGTTAAGGATTTTTATTCCTGGTGTCTCATTCCAACCATCCAACACACTCACTTTTGCTTCTAGTCCTTTTGTTTGTTTGTTTTATTTTAATATGAAATCAACATTATATCCAGGGATAACAATAGCTGACATTTATATGATGCTTTTTGCTTTGCAGGGTCCTTTGCATGCATGACCTCATTTGATCTTCATCACAGCCCAGTGAGGCAGGTGCTTGCTTCAGGTGTTATTATACTCATTTCACAGATGACATTGGCTATATATGGTACCTTCTTTATGCCTCTCCTATCCCTAGCCAAAAGCTCCCTTAGTTTCATTTTTGCTTATTATATGATACTTCATAATTCTTTTGTGTATAGTTTTGGTTTTTTTTGTAAAAAAAAATGTATACTAAATTTAACACAGTGGTACCCAAGCTATCAGGATTGTCTTTCTTTGCCCTCCTGAACTTCCTCTGCTCTCTCTTGGATATTTTAAAATTTCATTGATATTTTTCTTTCTCTTGGCTTCATTGTTACTGCCCTCTTAGTCCTCCACTATTTTTTCTCCAAGTCTCAAGGAAAGCCCACTCTTACTACAATTTAATACAATTAAGAAAAGCAAATTCATGCATCGACCTGTGTCTGAAAAATTTATGTGTAATTATGTACCTCTAGTTGATCAGCTCTGTCAACTGATAGAAAGCAGGGTCCATCATTGGGCTTCTGGAGTCATGATGAGTCATTGCATTGCTCAGAGTTCCTAAACGTTTTGAAGTTGCTTTTTAAAAAAAAATTAACATTCATATGGTATAATCTGTTAAGTCATGCCTTAATTGATGAATACTTTGTTTCCAATTCTTTGGTACAAAAAATAAATTAGTGACTTTTGGAGTATAATTCCGAATTGCTTTCTAGAATCAGACCAATTTGTGCCTCGACCAATGGTTCATTGGTGTTCCTACATTTCTGCGCCCCTTTTGGCATTTGCTTTTTTTTCTTTTTTTGTCAACTTTGTCAATCTGATGGCTATGAGAAGAAATGTTAGAGCTTAGACCGTAAGTGTCCCTCATTGTTCTATCCTAAGCCCTCCTCTCTTATTCCTCTATACTATTTCACCTGGTGATCTCATCGGCAATCCCAGATTTGTTTACCATTTCCATGCTGATCATTCTCAAATCTATCTATCCTGCCTTAACCTCTTTGCTGACCTCTAGTCTCATATCCCTAATTGCCTTTCAGATGTCTCAAACTGGATGTCTAGTAAATATCTTAAACTCAACATGCACTAAACCAAGTTCATTATCTTTTCCCCTGAACCTCCCCAACCTCCTATTTTTCCTATTACTGTAGAAGGCAACAACATTCTCCCAGTCCCTCAGACCTCCATCCTAAGAATCATTCTGAACTCCTTGCTAATTCTTACCCCTAGACCCAATCTGTTTCCAAGGCCTGCTGATTTGACCTTTGCCGCATCTCTCAAACATGCCCCCTTTTCCTCTCTGACATTGCCACCACTCTAGTGCAGGCTCTTATCACCTCATACCTGTACTATTGCAATAGCCTCCATTAGCCATCAAAATCATTTCCCAAAGCACAAGTCAGATGATATTATTCCCCTGTTCAATAAACTATAATTTCTTATCACCTTCAGAATCAAATACAGAACCCTCTGTTTGGCATTCAAAGCCCTTCATCACCCAGCCCCTTCCAACATTTCCATTCTTTTTATAACTTACTCCCTGACAGGGACTCTTCAATTCAGTAATACTGGCCTCTTAGATGCTCCTTGAATAAGATACTCCATCTCTCTGTTCCAGGTATTTTCTCTTTCTGATCCCTTCCTCCCCATGCCAATAACGCTCATCCTCCTCATCTCTACCTTCCCTAGCTGCCTTTAAGTTCCAACTAAAATCCCACTTTCTACAGGAAGCTAGGCCCATCTCTCTCTTAATTATTTTTTGTTTATTCTAGCTACCTGATGAAATCAATTGATGTTGCCAGGGAGTATATTAAGATTGACTGAAGAGATTCAGTCTTGACTTCTAGAAGGCTGGCCGTCCCAAAAAGAGAAAACTATGCCTCTGAGAGGGAATCATTTGAGGGAAAGGGTAAGAGAGAAGGCATGTCTTTGGCCAGAGGATGACCTTGGGAACATTAGAGGGTCAGAAGATTTGGCCTTCAGAATCCTGGCCATGTCCCCAAAACAGCAGTGATCAATAGCAACATCTATGTACGAAGCCAAGGAGAAATTAGACACATTGAAGATAGGAGGTTTCAGGATTCTATAAAGAGCCCAGGGAGAAACTATACCAAAACTAAGAGGAACTTCATGAGGGGCTTGGAAAGGGAGAAAAGGACTTCCAGAAAGTTGGAACTATGAATTACCCTTTGTCAAGGTAAGCCTGAGCCCCCTTTCTCCAGGATTCTGCATGCTGTTGTTGAAGAAAGTTTCTGAATTTGGGAGACAATATTTAATGCCAACTGTTTTTAATATACAATTTTAGGAAGCATCAGTTTCTCAGGGTTAAGTTTGATTAATTTATATCAACAGATAATCAATAGGGAAAGCATACACACACACTTGGGGAGGTCTGTGAACAATAACATTAGATAAAACCACCAACATGTGAGGGATACCCTTAGAACCCTGAGGGGAGAAATAATAGCTGAGCTTTAGGGACCTGACCTGCTGTAATGGTAATTAATTTAAATTTGAAGACCCCTTTTTGTTCTGGCAGGTAAGCAGGTACTTAGCCCTTAGTAACTAATCAAACCTATGTGAAAGAAACAGAAGGTATGAACTCCTTTTGCCTGTTGCTTATAGGAAAGGATTGGCTGAAACAGGAAGCTAATTCTGTGTGTATATAAGGAAAGCCCCAGAGATGCACAGTCAGAATTTCTTGAGACTAGAATCTGGTGGAAGGCTAAAGTTGCTGCTGCCTGGAAAGATGAAGAGGAAAGCCCCACCTAGGCTGGAGAAAACAATTTTGATTTTGAAAGCCTAGGAGGAGTGATTTTGATTCAGGGAGCCAGCTGAGATTTATTCTGGGTCCTGAGGCCAGCTGAACTGCTGGAGGACTAAGAAGGCATGGCTCTGTTTCCTGCATTCTGTCTGTCTGTTTTGATGTTGTTTTGCAAGACTCATCTGCTGGTGAAGGACAGTGCTGTTGTTGCAGAGGTACTGGAACCTTGCTGTTGGCTCAGAAGCTCTGAAGAAGGATTTTCTTGTACATTTACAGAAATCCTGGAAGAGGGTCTTGCTGATGTTTTCAGGGATCCTGAAACTGTTCTGCAGGCAGAGAGTGAATTGATGAGGACACTAGCAATGTATGTCATGGCTTTGTTAAGCTTTGTCTCCCCAGGAACAGAGATTGCTGAGAACTTGCCTTGGGTCAAGATGAAGAAAAGACCTCTCCTTGGGTATTGAATGCTGAGATGAAATTGTGGTTTACTAGTGACCTAGGGGTAAAGGGTTTGTGTATTTTCTAATGATTGTACTTAGTGATTAATGATACTTATTAACTGATTGCTAAACAAGTGACTGATTGAGTTAACCTAGTTGCCCCATGAGTGGAAGACTGACTATTGTACTCTGAGCTGACTGAAAGACTAAGTAGGCAAACCTCCTTGGGGATACCAGATGATTGTTCTTTGCTGAAAACTATTGTGACCACTTTGGTGAAAACTATGTGGTTATTTTAATGATAAGCTATTGTAAATATTATATTGTGAATATTGTGAATGCTGTACCTTGATTTTTTGTGAATGTTTTCCTCTGATTTGTTGTGGAATAAATGGAGTGTTCACTATACTGTGTAATCAGAACCTTAAAAGCTATTCACAGTAGCTATTCTTCTGGAAAGCTGCTCATGCATGGCATTATACCTGCCAGTCTGAATCAGGGTTTGGAATAGTCACCCCAGAGAAGGCACTACATAAGAATATACAGAATAAACACAAAGAAAATATAAAGTAGTCCAATACAAGGTACTTTGAAAGGGAGGTAAGTCAGAGTTGAATGAGTTGGGGTAGAAGTAGAGCTGCAGAAGGTAAATTATGCCTACCTGATGAGTTTTCTGACCCTGCCTTGAAGTTCATTCCATAAGGCTTTTTTTTCTGGATAGGGAGGCCTTATCTTCTGGGTTGAGTCTCAAAACCAGCAATCCAACGCTGATTGACTTAACTCTCGAGAAATGTCACATCTTGTAATAAATGCCAAATGTAACTAAGACCTACTCTCAATGCATGGGCAAGAACTGTTTTGGTTGACAGAAAAGTACTGCATATCCTGAACGTGAATTACCAGGTTTTAAAGAATTTAAGTGAGAATACATAGGAGAAACTTAGTGCACTGGAAAAAAAAGAACCTTTCTTAGGACCAGAATTTAAGTCCCGCCTCTGACTATACTGGCTATGTGCCCCTGAATAAGCCACTGGACCTTACAGTGAAACCCCACACAACTCTCTTAATACAAATGCAGAGCAGGTGCTTACCTCCATTGGTAGAGAATTTCCTCATTAGTAGTTCCCTCTACTGGTGAAATCACAAGTATATATGTGTGTGTGTGTGTGTGTGTGTATACACATGAATTGATCAAAATAAATGGAGTCTTATTATGATTCTAACCCCAACCAAATATACTATTCTCCATTTTGCTGCCTGTATCAGCAAGCACCCTAGCATACCTAGGGCGGCTACTAGCACAGGTTCTTAGATCTGCTTTTCTAAAGGAAAGCAACTCAAAATGGGTTAACAATCTTACTTTAATTAATCAAATACCATTTACCTGGTTCAGGGGAAAAAGTCAGCGCCCTGAACTTCAGAGAATATAAACAGAAGTTACAAACAAACAGAAAAA
>CM053580.1:287929187-287947477 GCA_028627135.1 Pseudochirops cupreus | reverse complement strand
ACATACATACATATATATATATATATATATATATATATATATATATATCTGGATCACAGAATATTACAACCCTCTTGACCAACTTCCCAGTCACACAGTAATACGGCATGGGCATTCCTGAAAAACAAGCTTCTCACCACAGGCTCCATGTGACCACGTTCAGCCTATTAGGGGGTAGAGTATATTTTCAAATCAGGGAAGGTTCTCAGAGTCACTTAAGCCTATCAAAGGGCCTAGGGGTAGGGAAGATCTTCAGATTCCCATAACAGTGGTACATCTAGATTTATCCAATAACCAAAGTACTACACTCCTCCCATACTGAGGACTTGTTTGCACCTCATTTTCACCTTAAATTGAATTGTTGCTGTTCAGTTGTTTCAGTCATGTCTGACTCTTTATGACCCCATTTAGGTCATTTTAGGTTTTCTTGAAAAAAAGCCCAGAGTGGTTTGCCATTTCCCTCATCAGCTTAGTCTACAGAGGAGAAACTGAGGCAAACAGGGTTAAGTGACTTGATAGAAGGATTCTAAGATAGAGGAAATCTATGTCTCTTGTGATTATATTGGAGTCGAGGTAGAAATCTTTCCCCCTTCCTTTTGCCTTAAATATACTCAGCACTTATTATATTGCCTGGTACATAGTAAGTGTTTGATAAACATTAATGGATTAATTGATCTGGATTTGGACCAAAGCAAGCATAAACTAAGAAACCTGGGAATATTTCTACTTGGGCTTTCTTAGTGAACCCAAATCAGAAGAGATGAGATGAAGATTCCAAGTACTGAATCAGGAGGGAAGAGATAGTATACAAATCAATTGAAAAACATTTATTAAATGTCTAGTGTAAGTCAACCACTATGCTAAGCTATTTCTCTGACTTAGCCCATCGCCCTCAAACTTTGATCTTTGATTCATGATGCCACCCCGGCCCTGCCCCTGTTCTGACACTTCGGGAGGGTCCTGAGTTAGAACCATCATACCTTCTCCTGACTCAACCACAGAAGGAATATCATGCTCAATTTTCTATAGTGTGATAGACCATCTTTGACAGCTTCTGTCCCTTTGGCACCTCTCTCTTTTTTTTTCAACGGGAGTTTTTCAAAGCTCATCAGCAGTGATTCAGCAGTTACACCCACAAGTTCTTTCAGTATCATGGCATGTAGCTTGATTGGGCTTAATTATATAAACTTGATAAGGGCTGGGAGATATTCTCTTACCCTTTCTTCACTTATGTGGGGTGCCAAGTCCTCTTAGTCTTCTTTATTCTATAATTGAGACAGCATGTTATAGGGTAGGAAACACTGGAATTGGAATCAAAAGGACCTAGGTCCAAATCCCAATAATCACTAGCTGTTTGAACCTAGGCAAGTCACTCAGCTTCTCCATATCTCAGTTTCCTCATCTGTAAAATAAAGAGATTGGACTTCATGGTCTCTAATGTATCTTTCATCACTAAATCTATGATCCTATGATTCTCAGGCTGAGCAAACAGAAACAGAATAAAGGTTGAATGTCTCAGCTTTCTTTTTGCTGTCCCTTTTCATCAGCCCATCAACCACAAATAGCAATTTTCTCCTTTCTTTAACTGTTCTTTTACCATCAACATAGATTTAAAAAGGGTTAGGAGAGGGATGACCTTTTTGTTCTTAGCATGCAGCACAGGCCTTAGCTCATACCAAGGTTTAGTACTTCTGACATTCTTACCATGACACTTAAAAAAAAAATTATTCTCAATTGCCTGTCTTTGTTCTACCTTCTGTACATGTCTTTTGAAAATTTGAATTTGTCAATGAGTTCCATGTATAATCACAGTAGAAACTTTAGATACCCTTTTCTACCTCACTAGAATCATTTGTGTTTGTATTGTCAGAGATCTAATTCCAATCATCTTGAGTTTATTTCATTTGTTCAGTTGATCTGTTAGATGAATTCTTTGAAACCTAGCCTCCTTGTCTTTGAAAGATTAGGGTACATAATGTATATTGCCTCCTATATTTTCCTCTGTCTTTACCAATAAAATGTCATAGGCATTTCCTTTCAAGTTCTCTTCATTATTTGTCAAAAATCATGTCCAGAATAGTAGTTCCCCTTGATGCTTCTGTTACCTTCTGAAGGATGCAATGATCCTTAAGGCATTTTGAGAATGTCTTACTGGCTACATTTAGCAGATAGAGACTTCCAAGTTTAAATATATTGTCTCTTCTCTTTCTAAATGAGCTCATTCAATTCCTCTTTCCAGTCAAGCAGTCTGTACTGGAATCCAACTATATCTCTGTATCTCTCCCATTTCTCCCTCCATTGATCTTCACCTAAACATTCTCTATTTTGTTATCCCCCTCTAGCTAGTGGATTTGCACACAGAAGAATATTTCTTTGATGCTAATTTTTTTAACCTAACCTCTTTATTTTACATAGAGTTAACTTTTCCAGTGCCATATTCTACCAGTGCAGTAGTTTTCAAATATTTTAGTCCCAGAACTAGTTTACCCTCTTAAAGTTATCGAGGATTCCCATCATACAAAAAGGTCTTATTTATATGGGTTATATCTATTGATGTTTATCATATTTGAAATGTAAATGTCTTAATACTATTATGAAAATACATGGATGTCTTGAAAGAGTTTCAAGGACCCCCAGGTATCTCTTGATCACACTTTGAGAACCACTGCACTAGTGGACCCCAATTTGTTTTATCAGATTATATTTGCTTTTTGCCTTAAAGTCTCTAATGGACTTTATTTATTACTCTTACTGTGTATTATACTCAAACATCTGAAGCAATCAAATGCTCATGCTCTTCTTCTTAGATTCTGACTCTTCTATGATGCCTATCTATCTAGTCCAACCTACAGTTTTCTCTCCAATCTCCTAACTTTCATAACATTTACTGTCTGTGTCAATTCCTTTGGACATATGCCATAATCATATGTTCCTTGGTGGTATTCTTTCATTAACATGATTTAGAGCCTTGCCTCTATATTTTTTTTTTAGGCTTCTTAAGAATTCAAAATACTTTCTTCCATGCCCTAGCCCCACCTCCAAGAACACCTAGCAAGAGTGCTGAGGGAGAAGCTGCTCAGTAAACATATTGCATTTAATTTAAACAAAAGAATCTTTACCAATTGTCATAGAAGCCTCAGGAGGTTAGAGCATTAAGGAGCAAAAGGAAGACATTCTATCTTCTGAACTCAAGAGACTTCATTAATAAGTGCCCTACTGAATAAAAGAGAGATCTATACAGAAAATGAATAAAACAGTCATCTTTAAATTATTATAAATCTAATTCTTTAAACTGAAGCTGGAATACTGGAATGAAATGGAGAAATCTTCAAAAGATTTGAGGGTGGGGGATTAGATGAGAAAGGCTTTGGTTTATAATTATATTTGGGATCAGGGAGGAGAAAAGAGTTAACACCAAAATAGTCAGGATTCACATTTCTAAAATATTGAAAATCACAGGCTTCAAAAGATAGATATAAATACAACTTAGGGGAGGAGTGAGGGCGGGAGAGGGTGAAAAAGGCGTCAAGGAAAGAAATGAAAAGTGAAAGATTCAGTCAATCATCCAGATGTTTGGTGTTGTACAAATGTAAAATCCAGATGACTGACTGAATTCTTTATCACTTTTCATCCAGATGTTTTGGCACCATTTGGACCCAGCCACAGTTTAAGAGAAGATTTTCCTTTCCTTCTTCTTTCATGAACATTACACTTTCACAGATTCTCTAAGAGGAACATTATCTTGTCATTATTATGGTTGGCTTTCTAGACAGAGCTCAAAGTGTCTTTACAATTAACATATAAAGAGATGATGTGACAATTTTGGGGAGTGTTTTTCCCTTCCGCATAGCCCTGGTTCAAATCAACCAAACCATTTTGTACTTGGAGGTCAGGACATAAGAAGTAGAGCCATCTGGAAAACAATTCCTTCCCAAGTAGAAAAGAGAACAGTTTGAAAAGTAATTCTGTCTATGAAAAAAATAGCTTTTATCTATAAAAATGAATCTGAAGATAAACGCAGAACAGTAAGCTGGAGGTAGATGTTCTCTTCTCCCATGTTTATGGTGCTGAAAGCCAGTTCTTCTTTTCTTTCTGTCTTCAAAGGAAACTCACTGAGAATTTAGATATTTAAGGGATCCAACATTAACCTTTATTTTTTTGAATTTAGGGTCCATGATGCAGTGAAAGAGAATTGGCTAGAGGTCTATGAAAAGATCTGGGCTCAGATGAAAATGTCATTACTTGTGTGACATCCCTGGGCCTTAGTTTTTTTCATCTTTAAAATAAGACCATTGGATTAGATGACCTTGAGGTTCATTTCAGTTTTAAATCTATGCTCCTATCTCTGTGGTCAAATAAAAATAAAGCAAATATTCTCGTTCCATTTGTTTAAAAAAACACTCTATGTACCTCAGTTAGCAGGATGACATGTTTTGTGGCTACCTCCTATCATGAAGTACAACTTTAATTTAAGTCAATAAATACTTATGCAGTGCCTACTTAATGCCAGGCACTGTGTTAAGTGCTGGAATTTTGATGGAAATGATGTATTCCTTGTCCTCAAGGAACTTACACTCTACTAGAGAAAATAACGAATATACAAATATGTGCAGAGTAATGCAAAAGTAATGAGAGGAGGAGAGAAAGCACCAAAATTGGGGGGACAAAATGAGTTCTCATGTGGATTTGGAGCAAGGAGCTGGGAAATAAACTGAGTCTTAACAAGAACTTGAGATGTAGATTTTTAAAAACTAGCAATGAAAGACTGAGGTGAGGGCATCGTGGGTACCAAAGGTGACATATGTTGTCAAACATTATGACTATGTCATTTGATTTTGTTCCCTGGTTTTCTTTTTAAGAATACAAGGCTCACTGGGCAGTGTCATAGAGGAGCTGTGTGGAAAGAATATATCTGGAAATAATTATTTTAAAAACAAAAAGCATGAATAAAACTCTTAAAATTTTTAAAATAATCTCTTACATTCTTATGGCATTTAAGGTTACAAAGCCATTTTCCCATATCATCATCACATTTCAAGTCTGCACTAATTCTGTAAGGTAGACAGAACAAGCAGTATGACCCACTTTATGCAGCGGGGGATCAGAGAGTTAAGTGGCTTACCCAGGATCACATAGATTATAAACAAATACAGTAATGGTATTTATTGAATTATAGGCACATAGATTTCAAACTGGAAGAAATCTTCAAGGTCAGCCAGTCCAACTCCTTCATTTTGCAGATGAAGAAATTAAGACCCAAAGAGGTAAACTGATTTGTCTGGGTTCATACAAGCAAAAAGTGTCAAAGCTAAGAATCAAACCCAGGTCCTTGGAGACTCCATGCATTCCTCTTCCTTCTGTACCACTCCAGCCAAATTTCTGATTCTGATCCAGGACCCTACACCATTGTTGATATCTCACTGGAATACTTCAGATTTTCACCTTGATCCTAAATACCCAAACCCTAGACTTGCCAAGAAATTCTCTGGTTCCGAATAATGATTCTACTATGTTTGTTTTGAGTCATATCTTGGTTATCTCCCCTTAGAGGTATCACTCACCACTCAGAGCCAGAAGGGGAACAAAATCAACCTTATTTCTTCTCTCTAGGTCCTTTGAAGTGATGGACTTGACTGGTTGCAGTGCACAGGAAGGTTAGGTAGACACAAGAAAGCTATGGAATTGAATGTGCTCTGGAAGAAAAGCTATAGTTGTGTTCTTCTTGACTCTGCTCTCATACCTATTTGTAAGAATATGAAACTATGAAACTCTGGATAAATTATAAGAGGCATGTATCAAAGATAATGATCATAGGAATCATAAATTTAGAGCTGGAAAGGATCTCAGAAGCCATCCAACCCAAATATCTTACTTCATACATGAGGGAACTAAAATGAGAGAGGAAGGGATTTTTTTTCCCAGGGTCACATAGGAAGTGACTGTGGCTAGATTCTTGCTTGGCTCTTCCTGACTCCAAGTCCAACATTCTATACACTGCTCCACCTAGTTGAGATACAAGGATACATCCTATTCTGGCTGAATTTGTACTTTGTAAAGAGCCATCCCTTTTCAGATTTGAGTGTCCACATTGTGCAACTAATAAAGGGTTTAAAGTTTTAAATAAGCTCATTTTCACCTAGTAAAGATTATGAAGATTTCAGTAGCTCATGTGAAGTGGAAAGGGGCCAAGAAAGTAGACTAGCATGCAAGAAAAACAATGAAATTGCCCCTAAGACATAGATCGATTCTGGACATGCCCCTAGCCCTTTATCTGCAGGGAGCAATAGAAAAGATTTAGGATTTTTTTTTTATTAAGAAACTCTGAATCCCAGAATTATTTGATTATTTGGAGGTAAATGGCCATAGTCTGTAGAATTCAGGAAATGTGCTATATAATTACCCCAATTTAAAGTGAGGTCTCTAACTAAAAGGACCCAGCCCTATTTCAAGAAAAGTTGTTAAAAAGAAAAAGTTTAGTTTAATGATACTAGCTTCCCAGAGATGTTCTCTCTGGGAGGAAACAGGCCCCAGAACCAAAACCATAAAGGATCAGAACTACTTTGCAGGTTTCCGTAAAGTCTAGAGTAAAGCTTCCTGCTCTTACTGAAAGATCACCACACTCAAGAATAGTACCTGAGTCAGAACCTGGAAGTTAAGAATACTACAATTTCCAGACAAGGAACAATGTTTAGATCCTCAGCTGATCGACCTGCCCAAAAGAAATTTATACATAGGGGGAACAACATGAAGGAAAGGAGAAGATAATTAGGTGCTTGAAGTGTTACTTCCCTTCTTTTCTGCTCATAAACTCAATATGCATGCCCTCCCTTCCCACTGATTCTATGTGCAAAAATAGTTGTGGGATAGCACATCCCAAGTTTATGAAATCAATGTTTTCTTACTTTTGTCATAACTATGCCACTAAAGCAAATTCCTCTGCCTTGAGCTAATTGTGTCTTCTAAATATTAATGGTAAATGTACCAGTAGGGATTTGTGAGTTATAATTAAAGGAGTGTGGACCACATAGTATCTTGAATCTTGGAGTAGAATACTCTCTCAAGAATTAGGTGGTTTTCCAATTGGCTCTCTTCTCTGCTGCCAAATTATCACATGCAACAAAGTTATCTCCTGCCTTGAATATTGCCTAGAAAGCATATCTCACTTTCTAAAGAACCACCAGGATATGGCTAATCCTTTGCCAGCCAATAGCTAACCTCCCTCTACTTGTGTCAATGGAAGAATTTCTTTTTACCTCAGAAAGGGTAGCAGAGGATAGACACTTCCTTGTACTTCAATTAAGATCTTAATCTATTTGTTTTTATTACCTGCCCTTTATATACAGTGTGATTTCATCAGTTGTGTTAAGGGGAGGTTGACCAGTTGGTCAAGGGCTACCTAATTGGTGGAGTGGGGTTTTGCTTCACATTCTTTGTCTGAAAAGATTGTTAACTTTTTTTTTTCCTTAAGAATCAACATATACTTTCAGGTGATCTTTAAGTAAAACTATTGTTGGGGGAGAGGGGAATTGCTGTTGTTGTTGTTGTTCTTTTAGTGAAACACCTGAAATCTGAAATTATTGCTACAATTTCCACAAGTGTCCAGTGTACTCCTGGGTTCATAATCTGAGAGAGGCAAATTTACAGTAAAATAAATATTGGTGTCTAGAGGTGGGAGTAGAGTGTGTAATATTGTGCTGTCAGGGCTTACCAACATTTCATCTCTGGTGCTTTTTCCTCTTTTGCAATTAGAATGATCCTATTCCCTTGGGGGGAAGAGGAGAGGAGTGCCCCAGCAAGTAGCTGGTAATGGCAGGAGGGTTGGCTATGCAGAATGGGGGCAAATAGGGTGACTGCTACTTCTGCTCCATTTCTACCCTCCCCACTCCCATGTCCTCCCTCACTTGAGCTCCAAGGACTCTCCTGTCTCAATGAAAACCCCAGACTTGGGCCCTCCCTGGCCTCTACAGACAGGAAACATCTGTTACCAGAATATAATTATGAAAATTATATGCACCCAGTTTTCTTCTGCTGGAGTCCAGCAGTGTATTCACAAGAATCATTTGGATCTCAGGGTGAGAAAAGATTCTTAGAGGCCATCCTTCTTCCTTTGGACAACATGTCAGAGAATCTTTACATGTCACTTTATTTCATACTGTAACTTTTCTAATTTACTTCATATGTAATATTACATATGATAGCTACCTGTGACTTATCTAAAGTAGATAGGAAGATCCTTGAGGGCAGAAACAATATCATTCACATGATCCTGATTTTAGGACTATCAATCTCTTATTAAAAGACTTCCAAAGTGGTTCCACAAGTCTCCTCTGTAATGAATTAAACTCTCACTAATGTGAAGATCTTTCCTATATCTAACTTCAAGTCCTATTCCTCCACATCTAATCCTGCAACCATCCTTTCTATCCACAGAGAGAATGAAAAATCACCACACTCAGGTTCAAAGCTCTCTGCACATATATGCTAGGCATAATTGTGAAGTTTATGAAATTTGTCTCTGAAATCGCACTTCCCCTCTCCAATGTATAAGGTTCCCTCCCCAAGAACTTCCCCAACAATAAATAGATAGGCCTTTATAAATATTTAAGATTTTTTTGGTCTGTGGTTTCATCAGTGTACATCGGGAACTCCCCTTGTAGAAACTTTCTACACAGAAGGAGAAACTCCTGCCGTGCAATTAATAGAATTAAAGAGCTGCTTGGGGCAGTGATAAGT
Source organism: Pseudochirops cupreus (assembly GCA_028627135.1). NCBI lineage: Eukaryota > Metazoa > Chordata > Mammalia > Diprotodontia > Pseudocheiridae > Pseudochirops > Pseudochirops cupreus. Next base: position 287,938,744 of record CM053580.1, on the reverse strand, counting down.
TAAAGGACTTGCCCAGGGTCACAAGGGGACATCTAGGTGGTACAATGAAAAAAGCACCAGGCCTGGAGTCAGGGAGACCTGAGTTTGAATCTGACCTCAGACAATTACTAGCTGTGTTTGCCTCAGTTTCCCAATCTGTAAAATTGAGCCACAGTAGGAAATGGCAAACCACTCTGGAATCTTTGCCAAGAAATACCCAAATGGGGCCACAAAGAGTTTAACATGACTGAAATGATTAAACAACAACAACATAGATTTAATTACCAACTCTCTGCTATGAGAGCTGATAAGATCATCAAGTGAAGTAGTATAGAGAGAAAAGAGAGCTCCAGATAGAATCCTGAAGGACACCTACATTAGAGGGCATGATCTGGAAGACAATCCAACAAAGGAGACAGAAAAGAAGTGGTCACATAGGTAGGAAGAGAACCAGAACAGTGTAGTGTCCTAAAAATGAGAAGAGGACATCAAGGAGGAGAGAGGACTTAACAATGTCAAAGGAGGCAGAGAGGTCAAGAAGAATAAGAATTGAGAAAAGGCCATTGGATATGGCAAATAAGAGATCATTAGTCACTTTAGAGCAGTGGTTCTCAACCTGTGGGTCGCGACCCCTTTGGGGGTCGAACAACCCTTTCACAGGGGTTACAGGCATCACCTTAGACCATCGGAAAACACATATTGCTGATAGTCTTAAACCAAGACACCACTCCTCTATCCGTCTCCAGGCAGGTCTGCCCACATGCAGATATGCCCACATACGAGTATTAAAGGGTCATGGCATTAGGAAGGTTGAGAACCACTGCTTGAGAGAGAGCAGTTTCAATGAAATGACAAAGTCAGAAGCCACATTGTAAGGGGTTAAAAAGAGAAAGAGGGCAGAGAAAGTGGAGGCACCTATTTGTCAACAGACAATAGTGGAGTCCTCAAAGATAATGTGCTCTTTTATAACCTCTGAACTTAAAGCCTTCCCCCCACAGCAGGACCTACTGTAAGTAGCCTTCACTTTGCTGACCTAGTGTTTGAGATCCTCCATGCCACAAGTAGTTCTTGTGTGAAGGGTCAGTTGTCACTCCCCGAACATTTATGAAGAGTTGATCTCCCCCCATTCTCTCAACTGAGATGTTTGACACTTATTTTATAGAAATAATTGAGGCCATTTGCTGGGTGAGTTCACTCTCTCATTTCTCTCTTAGATATCTTCTGCCACTATCTTCTCCATCAACCCTATGTCCTATGATGAAAAAGCCTTACTTCTTATCAAGGCTAACCCCTCTACTTGCTCAAATCATCTCATTCCATTCCATCTCCTTCAACATATCACCCCCTTCCACAACCCACATTCTTTCACTTATTTTCAACCTCTTCCTGTCTACTGGCTTACTCTCTAATGCCTACAATCACTCCATCATCCTGAAAACACCCTTAGAACCAAAAGAAGACAACAAAGTAAAAACTCCTGCATCAAAAGCCTCTAAGAAAAATATGAACTGGCCACAGGCCATGAACGAGCTCAAGAAGGATTTTTAAAATCAAGGAAGAAAAGCAGAGGAAAAATTGAGAAGAGAAATGAGGATTATGCAATATGTGTTTTCCAATGGTCTTAGACGACCCTCTGTGAAAGGGTCATTCAACCCCCAAAGGGGTCACGACCCACAGGTTGAGAACCACTGCCCTACAAGAAAGTAAGGGGGGGGTAGGTGATGGGGGAGGACATAAGAGAGAACAGATTGGGGGAAGGGGTATTTAGTACGCTTGCTATCTTGGGGTGAGGAGTAGGGCAGAGATGGGGAGAAAATTTGTAATTCAAAATCTTGTGGAAATGAATGTTGAAAGCTAAAATGAAGAAATTTATAAAGAAAAAAAAGAAATCAGAGAAAAGGGTAGGTCTAGGCGAAGTAAGCAGGAGTCCTGTCTTGCAACCTATGGATAATAGAGAGTTCAGGGATCCTCTACCCTCATGTAGCCCCTACCCTTACATAACACCTCCCCTATCTACATCCTCTTTTCCCTCTTCATACCCCCTCCAAGCACTTAATAAAACTAAAAGATGCCATTAACATTGTACCTAGTTATAAAATCCTTTGCATCCTCACAAAAATCCTGGGAGGGAGGGACATAATACAAGTTTTGTCTCCACTTTATAAGAGAAAATTAAAACCAGAGAACTGGAATGACTAGCTAACTAATAGTAATAGCCAGCATTCATAGTACTTTACAAATATTATCTCATTTCATCCTTATAACAACCTTGGGAGTTAGGTGCTATTATTATCTTCATTTTGCAGATAACAAAACTGGGGCTGATGGAACTTAAATGAGTTTCCAGGAGTCACAGAGCTAGAAAATGTCTAAGGTAGGATCAAACATAGTCTTCTTGACTCCAAAGCAAACTCTTCCCTGTGCCACCTAGTTTGATCAAGTCATATGGTTAATGAGTGGCCAAACCAAGTATTTTATGTATATTTATAGGTGAACATATTTGTTTTTCTCAAAATAAGCCAGCTGATTAAGGGATTTTGGGGGGAGGGGTGGGGTCCTTTATGTCCCTAATGCAGTCGTGGTGCCCTATTCACTTTAGGAATTTCATATGCTTGTTGATTGATGAATAAATGATGAGAATCTGGAGTTTCATCCTAGGAATGAACTCTGAAGAGCACCATTTGTTACATCTACTCCACAGATTAAAAGTGCTCCATTCTCTGAATGTGGTCTTCCATATAATGCAAGATTTCTTAATTTGGACCCCCTAGGGATTTGGGGGGTAGATTTCATAGGATCCATGAACTTGGATGGGAAAAAAAACCTAAATCTTTATTTTCCCTAAACTTTCAATAAAACTTAGCATTTAGCATTTACTTCAATCATCTTAAAATGTCATTCTGAGATGAGCATCAACAGACATCCAATGGGGTCTGACACACACGCAAAAAGAATAAGAAATCCTAGTACCATGGCTCATAATTATGCAATCTAATTCATGTTTGTCCCTTTTACTGAAAAAATATTTTGCATGAGACAAAATCAGCTTTACTAATGTCACTATTCTCATAGAAATGGAAACGGAATACTGTCAATACTGTCCCTACTATGTGCTAGGCACTGTACTCAGCACTTTTACAAATATTATCTCATTTGATCCTCACAACAAACCTGTAGAGTCAATATTATTATGAACCCTGTATTATAGGAGAGTAAACTGAGTTAAAGGATAAATAATTTACCCAGGGTCACACAGAAAGCAGGTATCTGAGGCAGAATTTGAGCTCTGATCTTCTTGACTCCAAGCCCACTGTGCCTCCAACTGCCTCAATTAAGCCTTATTGATTCACTTAATTATTTCCTCTTCTACACTGACCTCATTGGATAGTATTTTAATTCATTCAGTAAATATTTCTATAAGTGTTTACTATACAAGAAATCATGCTATCAATCACTGCTACTGGGGAGTTTGAGGCTGATGGATTGCTGGAGCTCAGGAGTTCCGAGCTATAGTATGGTTAAACCCTATCAGGTATCCATCCACACTAAGTCCAACAACAGCATAGTGAACTGGCAGGCAGTGGGGTGGGAGGGACACCATACAGCCTGAGAAGAGACGAAGTAGCCCAGGTTGGAAAAGAAGGTCAAAGTATACTTGCTATCAACAATGGAGTTGTATATCTGCTGCACTTTCAGTCTAAGTGAGATAGAGAGACCCAGTCCTCCATAACCCAAAACTAAACAAAAATCTACATTTAGCTACAACAAGAGTTACAAAGATATATCACATAGTTCCTACACTCAAGGATATTGCTGTCTAGTATAGAAGATAAAATGTATACATAAGTTATTAATTATAATGTAAGGTAGTATGTGATAAGTCCCATGAAAGAGATAGGAATAGGCTATTATGGGAGGTTAGAAGAGTAGGTGATGGCCTCCAGTAAGGTTGCTCAAGGCTTACTCATCTTGAAGAAAGATTAAATTCACTTAACTTGACAGAAATTTTTATTGACTAGAACATGCCAATTGTCCCCTGTATACAATTTGTTTCACAATATTTGCATATAAAGCTCTAGATGGTTTTACCTTGCATTTTTTTGCATTGAAAAGTTAACCTCATCAGTTTCCAGGGTCATCATTTTGCCTCTTTTTTTAAAATACAAGTTGATTCATTTCAGTTTTCAGATACCTCTCCAGTGAATTTTTATCACACAAGTTTGTGGGAAACAGACTAGGTATGATGTCAGTGATGAAAAACAAAATAGGTTTGGAGCCCCATTTTGATACAGGATATACCTTCATCTGGAGACTTTGGCACATTTCAACACTGCAATCATATCTGTAGCTATCAGATTATATGGTCTTAAATTACCTCTTACAGATTAAAGTGGAAATGGGATGCAGTACATTTTGTATCATGAATCTATTTTGCAAAAGCAAAACAAAAACACTAGAGTAATACAGAAGAATGTCTCTCATCATCTGGTACAGTTTATCCAAATTAATAATAGGACACATACACTACTGCATCATCTCGATAGTACGCTAAAGACATCCTCATTCAAAACTTGGTAATGTACAGGTAGAGAACACTTTTAAAACTGGTTATTTCCAGGGAATGCACTGTAGAAATCCTCCCCTACTTCCTAAGGCTTCTTTTGCTTTACCCAGGAGGCCCTATTCTCTCACCTGGTCTCCGATCACATAGTTTGCATAGTTCTCTAATCATCTTAAAAGCCTTAAATCGCTCTTCTCAAATCAGACTATAAACTCCTTGAGGCCAGGTCTAGGTCTGGAGAGTTTTAGGACTGGAAGGGATACTGGAGAACATTGAACCTAATCACCTCACTTTACAGTTGAAGAAGTCAAGACCTGGAGATGTGAAGTGACTTGTTTGCAGTAATATAGTTAGTATAGGGAACAGTGGCCACTGAAAGGTATTTAGTAATCTTACCAAACCGTTAAATGAAGAAGCCATAAGGAGACTCAAAAACCCTTGAGAGGGACTCTGAGTCACAGTGAGACAAGAAGTCACAGCCCAAAACCCCTTTTCCTGACAGTGGTGAGTTTGAATATCAAGTAACTGTTAATTCTTCTGAAAACTTCTCTCACTCTGCCTCCTTCCCCATTACTACTAGCATGAATCAGCACCAATTCCCAGGTTCAGGCTTCTCATTCCATTCTCCCTATTCCTTTTAGACTTATTTAAACTCTATAAAAAAACAAATAGACTTTACTGATTTGAAGAAAGAGTGTTTCATTCACTATAAATCATGACTCAGTCAGTGGACGTGACCAGTGTCCTTCATTTGGTGAATATGCCTCCTCAATAAAGCTGGCTTGATTTGTTGTCTTGTGGGCTCCGTGTTTTCCATATACTGGGATTTTTGTGTCCTAAGTCTTCCCAAATCCACTTATCCTGACTCCACATCCAGGAGTCTTTTCACTACTTTCACCATGCCTCTCAAATCATCCAGAGCACATAATAAGGACTGAGAATATAGCAGGCAAACAGAGTCCTAGAACCACAGAATATATTGGAAGAGACTTCAGAAACCATATGGTCTAACCTATAGCTGAACAAGTATTGCCTCTAAATGGTACATTACAACTTTATTCTAACACTATTCATTACACAGGTTGTGTTTGTCCTTTGTTTTTGAAGAGGAATCAGGAAAATGATGGCATGACTTGCTGTTGACTTTGTTTTGAGTGAGGAAGGGCTGTGCAAGGTCACTAGCCTCACTTTCTCCTCCAGTTATCTGGATCCAATGACCAGATATTCAACAAGATGACTGGAGATGACCCAGGATGCAATAGGAGACCTTGGTCCTTCCCAAAAAGAAGGCTTATTCATAATAATGCCCACACCATTATATAGCAGTTCTAATATATTGACACTTTAATCCCTTCCCTGACCCTCATCAACCATAGTACTTGCAGACATAGTAGGAGACATCACCTCCAATTAAAAGATACTAGGAGAATTCTTCAGGTTGTGAGGATTTGAGGCATCAATGAGATATATCCAGCAAAAAGCAGAGACACAATTGACACAATTTCTATGGTGACACAGACACGGAAAGGAATAACTTTTGAGATAGGAAAAAGCTTCAAGGAAGGTCAAGGAATTTCTCAGCTGAGATTCTAAGATCCTCTTGGAGAGTAACTTCTCCCACCAACCCTCCCTCTTTGACTGGAAGTCAATAAATGAAGAGGCTAGGCTGGGAGATAAAAAGTTTAATTAGCATCAACTGATGGGCAGTTGCCAGGCAGCTATCAGCTGCCTAAAACAGCGGGAGGTATACTCATATATAGGATTTTACACAGCTTTGAGCAGTCAGCCAAAAGAAACTATCAGGGGAGGCTGATTAGCTACTTTCCTTATCTGAGAGGTTAAATATTAGGAACAGGATGAAATGATTTGAGTGGGGAGAATGTCTTAACTTTGAGGTACCTGATCTGTTCCTGTAATGGTGTTTCCCTATAGTTAATCTCATCAGACCATCTTGGAAGGGTCAGAGGTTTCTAGTAAATCTTATCAAAGTGTCCAAGTGGGACTGAGGGCGAGATGGAGCCAACCTGAGAATATCTCTTTATTTCCATAACCCTGCAGGTTGCATTTCTTTGACCTTTAAGGCTACTATTTCTGGTGAGATATACATTTCCTCTACAGGAGCAAGACCTCTGCCATCAAAAGAAAGATGAATCAAGAGACAATGAGTCCTGGCAATTCAGAGTCAAGTCAGGGAGAAAGGCAGACCCTGGGTGCTCATCCAAGAGACTCATTCAGGAGGGAAACGATAGCCAGTGGGAAAACAGCTTGAGGACTACACAAGAAGAGAAGGTACATTGATGCCCCACAGCACTGAAAAAATGAGTTTTCTTGACATATGTGTGCCTCAATACCCCTGCACTCTAAAATTGTGTCTATTCTTCCCGTATGTGTAACATACATTAATGGGTGAGTGTGACCCAGGTTTATGAGAATATTTAATAGCTACTGTTCTTACTACACCTTATTAGTTAATAAGATGCTGCTTTCAGCTAATTTTGGCTGACTTGTCAAGAGGGAGGTCACTGCCAAGGTTCCACAAGATATAATTTCAGGAGTCAAGGCTCACAGGGTACTCTGGAACCTGAGAGCAACACCTTCAAGGAACAAAACTGTGAGTATCTAACTGGGAAGAAAGATAGTGCAAAACGGGTGCTATGTATAAATTGAGGAATTGTTTAGTATAGGGATTATTGAATACAAATGAAATTTATAAGAAATTAATTTACTGAGCTGGTTCAGGTTTAAATAATTATTTATTATATCTAAGCATGGTTTTTGAAAGCCTATGTGGAGAAGAAGCTAGGTAGCACAGTGGGTATATCTTATGCCAGACCTGGAGTCAGAATAGACCTGAGCTCAAATCCATCTCAGAGGTTTACTAGCTATGTGACCTTGGGCAAGTCACTTACCCCTGGTTACCTCAGTTTACTCATCTGTAAAATGAGCTGGAGAAGGAAATGACAAACCACTACCAAGAAAACCCCAAATGGGATTATGAAGATTTGGACACAACTGAATAACAACAATGGAGTGAGTCAACAATGCCATTTTACCACGAGGTGCTAATATATAGTTGTCCCTTTCTGCTCAGCTTAGTAGAAAGACTAAGGATTTCACTAAAAGGAGGAATAAGTTGCTTTATTTAACCCTTCAGAAAGAACTGCACTGGGTAAAGTTTACTTGGCTAGCTAGTACCCTCTTGCCCCAAGGGGAATGTCTCCTTCTTGCAGTCCATCTAAACAGATGGAGGGAAGTTGTTCAATAGAGCTGAGGCCAAGGGGGCTGGCGAGGAGGACCCTGACCGTGGGTCAGGAAGACACTCAGTTGTCAGTCCATTTCTGCCGCTTTCTAGCTTTGCCACCTTAGGAGGTTAGATGAGATGATCTCCCAGACCCTTTCTACACACCTAGTTTTAGAATAACAATTGTTTGAGCTGATTTACTTTAATAATATTCATCTTTAACTCCCTTGGTCTTATGATACCTTCTTTTTAATTCTCTGGATGTGGCTAAATGGCACATGAATTAGGCAGTCTTGGGACTGAATCAGTAGCCTCAGACAGTCATAAAGAGTCAAGTCTAAGCTGTGGATTAGACTGTTGAATAGCCTCTCTGACTCAGTTATTTTAAACACTGAACAATGGCCTAGACAGCCAACGCATTTACTTAGTGCTTACCCAGAAATGCTCAAATCATCACAAAAGATAGATATAATGTTTGTCTGAACCCTTAGTAAGAGGCAGAGGAATCCTGGGGTAGGCCAATATAAAGGTTAAAACTTTTATCTTCAGCCTGTCACATTATTTGTCATTTACATATGTCCCATTGACAGCTGTCACTCAGGAAATATTCAATCCAGCCAATGGCAACTCTTAGAGCATACACAAAGACAAGAATGAAAACTCATTTTAATTAGGTGATAATTAAACATTCCCAGCTAGAAGTCTTCGATCAATCTGACAGAATACCCCATTTCCAAAATAGATTTCAAATAATATTCCATGAGGCAGACAGGTTTTTGTCTACTGGGAATTACCATATAAATCACCATCTATTTCCAAATTCTTCATTCATTGTCACATGGAATTGGACTGAGGGCCACTCCTGGAGGGATGTGAAGACAAAGCAAAACATATGACCTTCTCTTTATTCCTCACTCACAATATTGCGTCCCCTTTCCTCTCCCCTTTTCACTAACTGTCCCCCATCACTGGAATGCAATCCCTTTTGCCCTCTGCTTCACAGAATCCCTCTCTTTCTTCAAGTATAGCTTAAACACCACTTTCTACAGGAAGTCTTTTATGATCTCTCTCCCCTAGCTATTAGCTTTCCTTCCCAAACTATCTCATATCTCTTCCATAGGGATACAATAGCATTCAACTAAGAATTATTTATATATGCTGAGTTATATGTAAAAGTGTATTATTTTCAAAAGTCTGCATTGAATTAGTATGCTGTTAAACTGATACAATTATATATTCATTGACCCAGGAATAAATATGGCTTTGAGTGGGACCTGAGTGACTGCATACTTAAAAAATCAAACTTTTGTTCCAGTTATTCCAGCTTAAATGAAATTATAAGCTAAAAATAAAGCCTGTTTAAGATCAAAATGCTTTAATAATAAAATATGGGACTAAGTATAGTTCTATGTTTATTGACCTGGGAAGAGGTCATTAGAATTGTTAGTGATCCATGACAGGTTTTCAACAAGATCAATACTTAGTGAGTCTAGGAACCTAAACAAGGGACTTTGCCTCTTTGGAGCATAGATCTTATTCTATGTGACTAGCATCAATTGAAAGGAACCTAAGCATTTGCTCTGGACAAACAGAAAAGTTGAATTAATTATTTTGGGGGGAGGTGGATAAGAGGATGGTGAATCTTGATGTGGCAGTGTTATGGGAATCTGAAGATCTTCCCTGCCCCTAGGCCCTTTGTTAAAGTGGCTACGTGACCCTGAGGACCCTTGGATATTTGAAAGTATACTCTGTTCCCTAATAGGCTGAATGTGGTCA
>CM053580.1:287900002-287928687 GCA_028627135.1 Pseudochirops cupreus | reverse complement strand
AATTTTTTTTTAATTTAAGGATAAGATTTTTAATAGGTATTGTCATACCAAGCATTTATAATGTCCAAACTACATGAAATGAAAAACCTTCAATATACAAAGACCTAATATAAAAACAAAATTGAAACATGTGGGAACAGGATGAGGTGCAGACCACTCCTTTTATCTCTTTTGTCTAAGATGCTTTCAGTGAGTCTTCAGAAGATAAGCTTACTTTCTGTTATCCAGTTATAAAAAGCTATTATTTTAACCTCATGTAATGTTGTATGCAGATAAGATAAAATAATAAAAGATAAAAAGATAAAATTAATTAAAGATAAAATAATACTAGGATTGTGACTTTTGCTAAGATCATTTCTATCTGATATCCATCAAAAAAGTGAGAATAAGATATGAATAAAAATAATAATAGAATTCATTTATCAAAATGGAGGATTCTATCATGGAAATTAAGGATCCTTTCATTATCACCAGGAATATAGAAAGGTTATATTTAAGGAACCCAGAGTAATGATAAATGGGTATATGTTAAAGATTATATATAGAAATTGTGCAACACATCTATTAAAAGCTGGAAAACTTTAATCCCCACTGAATACCTAGGAAGAAATCATCTAGTGTGCACAATTACATGTTAGAAACTTGTTATTTTTCACATATTAACAGGCAATACATTTCCATGCAACAAATATTGACCTCAAATTATCCTTGAGAATTCAACCAATTAAATTAATCAGAGTGTGACAGAAGAATAAACTATTGTTCACAATCATGTAGATATCATAATAGTAATTCATAAAAATTTAAGAACAGTTTTAAAAATACACTATTTGATCAAGTACTCAACCTCTAGACTGCATGGAATGAAATTCTTTCAAATTATAATGGCCTATATTTAAAATTAAATTTTAGTGAATTAAGAATAAGGTAGGAATTCCAGAGAAAGTTATAAGCTTTTCAAATACTCTCCAAATTATTGGATTTTAATTAATATTTACTGGAATATCTGCATATAATTCACAGAAAATCAAAAGAAGCAGTATTAGAATATGTAATATACTCAGTTGCATAAATGTATAGATAATTTCTGACATTCACATTTTAAATCTAAAGCCCAGCAGAGGAGATCAAAATCCCCAAAGAACAGGAAGAAATACATAGCATCCTTGCTATCTTGTCTGCCGCTGAAGTTGTATGGAGCATTCAATGAGTCTATAGAAAATAAGCTTACATCATAATGCTACAAAAAAGTAATAATCCTACCCACCTGTATAGTACTCTAAATATTAAATGTAAAAGAATGAATAGTGCTTAAAGGTTTGTAAATCACTTTACATATATCATCTCATTTAACCCTGACAATAACACTGTGAAGTTCCTAGTGGAATCCTTAATTTGTAGATAAAGAAATGATGGCTTAAAGATTTGCCCTTGGTGGCACCGTTTGTCTCAGAAAAAACTAGACTCCAAGTTTAGCACACTATACATTGCACCATGGCTTTAAAATTTGAAATATCACACTATTAAAAAAAAATAAAATAAAGTATAGATTACTCCAGTGAAAAATGGAGAAACACATGGTGTGAGTAGCCTGTATGACATTGCCATTGAAAAGATCAAGAACAAAGCTTAATATATATAATCAAAGAAATATGTGAATGAAAAGCTGCTGAACCAGTCATGAACACTCATACAATATCAAGAGACCTAGAGGAAGGACATCAGTACCTTGGATAGCAATCCCAACTGGAACATGGACAAGAGTTTCACTGGAAAGGTCCGAAATGAATTGCAATTTGCATTGTTGAAAGCTTTACAGATGTCAGTGAGATCAAAGATCTGCTGAAAATAATGTCTTTAATTGTGCAATGAAAATTTTTGTCCTTGGCTAAATATTTCAGGAGTCAGGAAGCGTATGAGTGTGGTACTTGAGTGGGACAAGGAGAGGGAAACAATCAGGAAGGGCTTCCCTCAGAATGCTGAAATTTTACCACATGAGCAGCTGCCCCAGTAGTTTACAAGTAAATGACATGGGTATTGTCTGATAACTGTAGTTCTTGGGGTCTCTCTGCATTAGCAAGGGATACAAAAGAGCATACTTTGGCTGGTTGTTTCATTGGCTGCTTCAGTCAACTCAGTTTCTCCCATCTGTATGTACCTTGGACTCTGTTAATAGATGTCATCTTGGTTACAAATTCTGTTAGACTCTGACCAACAGCTGTAGGGGAGACAGGCAAGGTTTAATATACACCTATGCTCCTATTCATATTTTGAGTAAGCTAGGCCAGCTATAAGTGAGAACCAACATAAAACCTGAGGTGAAAGAATAATCAGGAAATTGAATAAAAGAGAAATGAAATGTTCAACCTGAGACCAAAATTGCTTTACCACAGCACAATCCAATAACATGAGAAACACAGTGCCATAAGTGTTACCACAAGACCCAGTCTCCTCAGAGAGACTGTACAGAGACCTGGACCCCTACTCTTGGCTGGAGTCTATGGAGACTAATTTTTTTTTTAGAATTAACTATTTGTTGTAAAGTGGAACTGAACTGAACATCAAGGAACTCTGAAAATAAGAATGTTTCTTCGTTGTCTCTTCCCATATCAAGCCTTCCACTTAGATTTATTGTTCACATCATTCATTTGAGTGATGTTCTTTGAAAGCCAGTTCACAAATAAATCAAAATTTTGTTGAAATGAAAATGCAATTTGAATCCTCAAGAGGCCAAAAAGCTTTGGGAAAACAATATTCATTGTAATTTCTACTCTGTATTTCAGTCCCCAAATCAACCTTTTTTCCCCCATGGAGGATTGCTTTTGGGGCAATACAAGTTCCTATCAATGTACTGTGTTTTATTTACTTTCTTCTTTGACGAGAAGATTCTCTCTGACTCATTTTCCAGGCCCAATTGTCATCAAGTAATACCTAGATTTGTAGCCAGTTGTACAGAAATCATTGGCTTAGAAGGCTGCTGCCAAATCTTTTCCAACCTGAAAGGAAAGAAGCAAAGTCAATCCAAAATGTCATACTATTCAACTTCCCTGTGCATCATCTACCACCCCTCCCTTATGCTAATTTATTTCAAAGAGGCCAGTTTTTTTCTGGTTTAAAAGCTGAGATACCACTGGAGGTTTGGAGAACTTCTGAAGTTTTCCTTTAAGTAATAAGTTTTCATTCTATTTGTTTGGTGATTCTCAATACCCAAGCCATTCCAGACCTTCTAGGTCTTTTCAGTGATTTGTAGCTTTTGTATAGTCATAACATTGCTTGATCATGTTGTGTCATTCCTCAAGAGTTGCAGAAACTTCTCAGGATTAAAAGAATAATAATAACAGAGTGAAGAAATCTTGGCTACTAAGCCAGGATACTATGATTATCTGTACCCCAAACTCATAAGGGCTGTGGAAAACAAGAAAATTACTTGAATGTACTTTGTCCTTAGTAAGGATGACAGGTTGTTTTAGGATGATAAAATCCATGGCTTACATTCTTGGTCAATTATTTCTGTGAAACTCTGTGCTGATTATTGCTTTGACATTCTAGGCAAATATAGCATCTTTAAATAGTCCACCTGAATAGCACAGCCTTTCCCATAGTAGTTTAAAGTAGTTTAAAGACATTATTTAATGTTAGACAAGGTCAGCATTCTTTCCCTTTAGGGGAAAATATTTTTATAATAAAACTCTTCCTACTAAAACTTAAAGTCATGCTTTCAAAATACTTAGCAGTTGAATTTGAGTCACATTCTGGCAAAAAAAAAGGCTTTTCTTAAATGGCTGTAATTTGAGGAAGCTTTAGTTGTTGAATTAATTTCTGATGAGAAAATTACAAATGTAAATAAATTATAATAGAGCACTTTACCATTCAAGAGAAATTCTTTACATTCAAACAGAAACTTTATAATGTCAAAATAACCAGTAGGTATTAATCAATATTTGAGCTATGTAAATATTTGCTTGTTTCCATAGTGATTGGCAAGTCCTGATACCAAAAAAAAAAATCCACACATGTTATCACTTCCTAATAAAATGATCATAAAAACACTGCGGAGGCCAGACTGAGAGGAGAATAAACACCATTAATTAAAAGATTAATAAAATAGAGGAGGAGGTGACAAAGGAAGCACTGAGTGCAAAACACATGAAGGGGGGAAAAGATACCTTTTTTATTTTTTCCCCTTGGAGGAAATTTGAGCAACCCTCAATTATCTTTCAAAATGTTATTTGGAGTGTTCTGAAAATAAAACATCTGACAACTGCTCAAACTGCACCACACCCCCACCCACAAAACATACACTTTTAAAGTAAAGCTATACAGCTATGGCTGTGAAATGTGTTTGAAAGAAAGTGAGACTGTTGGCATCCTACTTGAAATCAACTGAGAAACTCTTTACTAAAGAAGTGAGAAGTTAAGAGTTGCTTTCTAAAGCTTTAGAGGAGCAAGAGGTACGTTACCAAGGAGTAACAGTCAGTCAAAGAGTAAATCAGTCATGCAGTTTACACATAGCCAGAGAAAAACTATATGAGACCCAGTTGTATTACATCATTGGTTCCATAATCTGACCTTTGGTTATGAAGTGTCTTTGTGGAGAATGTGCCACACTGGCTGCTTCCAGAGACACCATGCTTTTCGGATAGCCTCTTGGATAATGGAATAATTCCCTTCCTTACCCTCTTCCCTCAAGTTGTTTTAAAAAAAAATAAAGTAAATACAAAATCATAAAGTACACATAGAAATAGCAAGAAATGAAATTGATGTCCCACAATACATGAGTTTGAAAGATGATTAATTGAAGGAGGAAATATAGACTTCCATTTCCAGCTGAGGAAAAGACTGACTTGACAAATTTGTATGCTATGTGGTGCCCCCAAATTAAAAACTGAGCATAGAAATAAGGCCACATCCAACTTACCAAAGTAAAGAAGGTAACTGAGACAACTCTCAATGCAACAAGTTGTAAAACAGAAAACCACTGACTCAGAGGATTTAGTCTCAAATAATTGTGGGGACAGGATGGGGAGAGTCCATTTTTGTGGTAGCAACAAAAACATTTCTAGGAGGAAATTAACATTTTCTTCTTGGTTCACTCTGACAGCACGCAGTCTGTGGGGTTCAGAATAATTTGTAGAACCTATAAATGGAAGGGGTAAAGAGGAAGGGAATAAGTATTTTTACAGCAATTTTTGCAGATACTTCAAGAGCCAGAACTAGCCTGGGGTCATGAGAGACAGTCCTTCATGTGTTAACATCCCCAATTAGGGAATTCCTATTAGGGGAGGATGTTTTCTCCCCTTCACTACCTCCCTATACTAGCCATCTTATTTTCCTGCCTCTGTGACTAACTACCTGTCAATATCTTAGTAATAGTGATCTCCTATCTCTATATACTTCCTAGCAGTGTGGGATTGATTATATTCTTTGATCACTCCCACCATCTGCCTAGCCTGGGGACGCCCGATGATCATCTATCAGAGTGTCATCAACAATGAGGTATTGGTCACTCAACCTTGTCAGTAAACTCAGTCCTAGCCTTCCACCAGTTTCAATTCTCTTCTGCTCATCTTTTCTACTGAGCCCTCTGAGAATTTTCTTTTGTTTTAGTACAATGGGGAAATCACTAGATTTAGAGTCAGAGGAACTGAGTATGAATCTTCTTACCTTATATAATTTTAGGCAAGTCTTTCATATATACAGGCTTCAGGTTCTTCAGCTGTATGTTGAGAAACTAAGACTTTGCCAAGGCAAAATGCAACACCAAAGCAAAGAGGATTTGCTGCTGACAGATATGTTTGATGAAGACAGGAGTACAAGTCATATGGATAGAGAATACTGTCCTTGCCTCTTTAGGTTATCTTTTGTTCTGGCTAGAAATCATTTGCAGCTAAACCAGGGAGGAGGTATTTAAGAATTTTTCATCCTAAATCATATAGTTGCCAACAGCAGAAGAGTTAGATCTCTACTTAGACATAGGTGTTCAAAAGGAAAGACCTAATCATAGTCTACCCTGTCCAGTTTTCTTATTAATCAGTTATTCAACAAGCTTTTTTTTTTTGGAAGAGGAAAGACAAGGCAATTGGGATTAAGTGTCTTGTCCAAGGTCACACAGCTAGTGTGTCAAGTGTCTGAAGCCAGATTTTTGGAACTCAGGTCCTCCTGACTCCAGGGCTGGTACTCTATTCACTGCACCACATCACTACCCCAACAAGTATTTTTTTAAATGACTACTGTGCATCAAACACTGTAGTAAGTTCTGAGGAGGCAAAGAGAGGCAAAAGACAGTTCCTGCTGCAGGAGTTCACTGTCTAATAGAAGAGACAATATGCAAATAATTATACACAAACAATCTATATACAGGAAAGTGAAATAATCAACAAAGGGAAGAATTCAGGGAAATTGGGAAAGCATTTCTCTAGAACTTGAAATTTTTGCTGAACACTTGAAGGAAACCAGGAAAACCAGTAAGCAGCAAGGAGGAAGAAGAACATTCTAGGCACAGGAGACAAAGATGGAGCGTCTTGTGGAAGAAACAAAAAGGAGGTCAGTGTCATTAGATCACACAGTACTTATGTTCATGTGAATGGCAAACAGTATTTTATATTTGATCATAGAGATGATAGGGAGCCACTGGAGTATATTGAGAAGGAGAGTGACATGATTAGACATACACTTTAGAAAGATCACTTCAAGAGCTGAGTGGAGGAAGGACTAGAGTGGTGGAGACATCAGGTAAGGAGATCAACCACCAGGCTATTGCAATAAACTAGGCATGAGGTGATGAGGACCTTTACCAGGTGCTTGTATGGTCAGAGGAGAAAAGGAAGAGAATGTGGGAGATGTGTTGAAGGAGAATCAAGAGGTTTTGGCAACAGATTGGTTACAGGGAGTGACAGAAAGTGAGGAGTAGAGGATGATCGTTGAGAGCCTGAGAAACTGAAAGATTCATGGTAGCCTTAACAGTAATAGGGAAGTTAGAAAGAGTGGAGGATTTGGGACAGTAATGATATGTTCAGTTTGGGACATGTTAAGTTGTTTATGGGACATTCAGTTTGAGATGTCCAATAAACAGTTGGAGACGTGAAACGAAAGGTGAACAGAAAGGTTAGTATGGATAAGAAGACTGGAGGCTCATCAGCATGGAGGGGATCATTGGAACCATGGCAGCTACTGAGATCTCCAAGTGGAATAATGTAGAAGGAGATGAGAAGAGGGCCCAGAACAGAACCCTATGGGACACCCACAGTTAGAGAGCTGACCTAGGTGGGTCAAATAGTCATTCAGTCAACAAGCATTTATTAAGTGCCTAATATATGTCAAGCCTTGTGCTGAGCATTGTAAATACAAAGAACACAGAAAAAGCAGTCCCTGCTCTCAAGGAGCTTACAGTCTAATGGTGGAGACAAAGTGCAAATATTTATGTACAAACAAAACATATACAGGAAAAATTGGGGATAGTCTCAGATGGAAATGATTAAGATTAAGAGAAATAGAAAAGGCTTCTTGCAGAAGGTGGGACACTAGTTGAGATATAAACAAAGACAGATGATCCAGGAGTTAGATATGAGAAGGAAAAGCACTCCAGAAATGGGAGGCAGCCAGTGAAAATGCTCATTTGGAAGATGCAAAGGAAACCAGTGTCAACTGGACCTGAAAGTATGTGGAGAGGAGTAAGGTGTAAAAATACTGGAAAGTTAAGTACAGGGTAGGTTCAAAAGGGCTTTGAATGTCAAACAGAGGATTTTACATTTCATCCTGGAGGGATAGGGAGCCTAATATTGAATAGGGTCTTAACATGATCAGATCTACATTTTAGGAAGGTCAATTTGACAGCTAAATGAAGGAATAGATTGGCATGAGGAGAGAATTGACTGCCCTTATCAGAGAGAAGTTCCAGACACTATACCCTAGCCTACTGAAGCTGATATTTTTGGAATTTCCCCAAAAAGGTGAGGCCAGAGGATAGTAACAAATAAGGACCCCCACAAAGGACTACATGTATAGCAGAGTCACCAAGATAAGTGGAGGAATGTGCCAGTGGAAACTATGAGGTGAGACCTGCAGAAGCCACTAGAGTAGACTCATTGATCCCAGTGGAGTAACACACTAAGCAGAGTAACACACCACTATCAGTTAGGAGCAGACCTAGTAAGAGTAGTACAATGATATCACTAGAAGACATCAAGGGTCATGCAGTATTAGAAATATGAGTTCTCCATCTACATAAATTCCTAAACCTTTTATGCAAAATCTCTGGGTGTGCTCGCTCTCTCTACTGATGGTATCAGTACATCAGTCAACTAGCATTTATTGCTATGTGCCAGGCACTATGCTAAGTGCTAGCATTAGAAACAAAAGCAAAATCAGTACTTGCCTTCAAGGAACTTTCATTCTAATGAGAGAGGCAACACAAAAACACTGGAAAATATATATGTAAGTACATACAATGTAAATGGAAGGTAATCTCACATGGAAAATACTAGCAATGAGAAGGACTGGAAAAGATCTGTCACAAAAAGTGGGACTTGAGCTAAGTATTGAAGGAGGCTGAGGAAGTCAGGGCACCTATGTGGCACAGTGGATAGAGTGCTGGACCTAGAGTTGAGAAGACTCATCCCACTGTGTTTGAATCTGGCCTCAGGTACTTATTAGCTGTGTGACCACAGGCAAGTCACTTAACCCTGGTTGCCTCAGTTCCCTAGTCTGTAAAATGAGCTGGAGAAGGAAATGGCAAATTGCTCCAGTTTCTTTGCCAAGAAAACTCCAAATGGGGTCACAAAGAGCTGGACAGGACTGAAAATGACTGAGCAATAACAACAGTGGTGATGTTGACACTACAGGAATGGAGGAAAGTCAATTAAAAGACACAGAATGGAGATGAACTTCTTTTGTGTGAGAAACATAAAGAAGGCGTGTTACTAGATTGTAGAGTAAGTGAATGACAGTAAAAGATAAAAAGGCAGGAAATATAGGAAAGGGCCAGGTTGTAAAGGATTTTGAACACCAAACAGAAGATTTTATATTTGATCCTGGGGTAATAAGAAGCCACTAAAGGGGTTAGGGGAGGGGGTACATTGTTTGTGTTTTAGGAAGATCATTTGGTAGCTCAGTGGAAGAATTAGATTGGGTAAAAACTTGACAAAGGAAGAACAACCAGAAGGCTATTGCAATACTCCAGACATGTAGTGATGAGGGCCTATAGTAGAGTGGCAGTATCAAAGGAGAGAAGGGGTTATACAAAAGAGATATTGTAAAGCTAGAAATGGCAAGACTTGACAACAGATTTGATATGGGGGTTAAGTGTGAGTTAAGGATGTTAAGGATGACAAATCTCATAGTTGTAAGCCTAGGTGACTAGGAAGACTGAGATGCTTTTGACAGTAATAGGAAGTGTGGCAGAAGGGTAAGTTGTTAGGGAAAGATGTTGGTGTTTAAATTTGTGGGATAGTGCATATTAAGTTTTTTGGGTGGAATGTTCAATAAAAATTCGTTTTATTATGTTATTTCATTAAATTTCTTAACCTTGAACCAAGGGTATCCTCTTACCAACAAAAGAAAAAGTAAATACATTGTTGGGAGCATATGAACTTTGCACCTAAGCAGATGTGAACTTAGGGAATCTCTTCCAGGAGTTCCATATGTCAGAATGCTACATGTAAAGTGAGGGAGTGAACCAGATAAACTTGAGGACTGAAGTTAGCTCTAAGTGTATGAGGACAAAATCTCTCAGATTCCCTCCATCTGCTGGTGCTCCTTAAAACCTAGCTTTCTCCTAAAGACTCCCCATCTCTTGCCACCATCTACAAGACTGGTTGCTCTTTCTTATATTAGCACTATGCTTGGAATATAGTGAGTTTTTAATAAATATTTTTCATTCTTTCTTTCATTCATATCCTCTGACAAAGAAATCTAGGACAAAGAGTATACCTAATCATTTCTCTCACTACTAGCTTCAGATCTACCATTTAGCCACTACCTTTCCCCTTTAAAATTAATTCCTGTAAAAAAAAAAAAAACAAAACCAAAAACTTATTATTATTATCTACAGATCTCCAGGTCACTCTCCTTTGTCCTCCTAATAAATTCAAGACCTGCCTCAAAGTCTTCTTATGCAGCCCAATCCCTTCCCCCTTTGAACAGCCTGATTGTCCTCCTATTCCCATAATTCCTCAAGTGCCAGGAGGTTGTTTCTCTAAAATTCTTAAATTAATCAGAAATTTCTATTTTTTTTTTTTGCCATTCTACTATTTGCCATTCTACTCCTTTGGTGTAGATCAGCTAAATTTGCCACAGGAGTCAGAATATCTAGGAGAGACTCTTGTATTTACAAAACCACCAAGTCTATTCACAGACTCTGTCTTGGCTGAGTTTACATAAGGTTTTCATAAGCATTGTCAAACCTGTCAATCATTTCTAGTTACTAGCCAATGGAGTTGTAAGTCTGGAAGCCTGAGCCAAAGTAAAAGCATTAGTCAAATCAACTCGACAAAAAAAAATCACTAGAGTCAGAAATTTTAGCCAAAGCTAAAAATGAATCTTTTGATTCCTTGATGATCACAAAATCACAGACACTACTCTTTTTAACTTTCAAAACATCTTGAAGATACTACACAAACACTCCCTGGGACCAAAATATTCTTTTTGCCCCAATTATATCATTATTCTGGAGGGGGGAAGGTACAAAGAACTGAATTATCTGAGTGTAAAGACTTTCATATAATTTTTCATTTGACATCTCTTTCATAGTCATGAAATCAGTGGTAATATCTATCTAGCCCCTGCCAGAGGCTGGATTTATTGGGCAAGGAAACCAACTGCCTTCTATTGAGATAGCCTAGGGGCTTGTGAGGAAAGGGTAGGGCCTATTAATAATACAAAAAAAGACTCAGGCAAAGATTCAAGGATCAAAGCATCCAGAATCAACAACAACCTAAAAGACTAGAGAGAGCCTTGACCATTAGATGAAATGGAGGATTTGACCCCCTAGGGGGCAAAAAGCATCCAAAATGACTGGTTATGTCAGTCAATCTGCTTCATTAACTCCCTTAACTTGCAGGGACTAGTCCAGGGTTGCGTAACCTGTAGGTCCTCAAGGGTGGCCCTTTGACTGAATCCAAACTTCATAGAACATGTTTTCTGACTCCTGGACTAAGCACTAACCATGGAAACCATTCCACTCTGTGAACTGCAACTATATAATGTAGACAAGGTCAGGAATGAATATGATGAATTCATTCTTTCATTACAAAAATGTGTATTAAATATTTTCTTAGTGGTCCTCCAAAGGTGCCCTAGCACATTGGTGTAGCCCAAGTCTCTGGTAGACATACTGTGAATTGTAAGGAGCTTAGACTTGGAACTGCATATGCTTGTATAAGTCTCCCACATTGCTAATACTGTGCCATGATTCTTCACAGCAAAGAATGATACAGTGTAAAGAGCAAAAATAGTATGAGAATCACTGGCCTATTCTATATAAAGTACTGTAATGCCATGCACAAGCAGCTTTCCAGAAAAATGCTACTGTGAACAGCTTTTCAAGGTTCTAATTACCCAGTATAGTGAATATTTATTCAATAACAAATCAGAGCAAAACATTCACAGAGAATCAAGGCACTGCATTTCACAATGTTACAACTTATCACAGAAAATCAAAATACACCATTCACAACAACTTATCACTAAAATAGCCACATAGTTTTCACCACAGTGGTCACATAGTTTTGAACAAAGTATACTTATTTAGTCAATCACTTAGTAACTCAATCATTCAATCAGTTCAATCATTCAATCATCCTTAAGGAGGCTTCCTCCTTAAGGGCCACAAAATACTCAAAGTTCTCTACTCATGGGGCACACTAAGTTACCAATCAGTCACTATTCAGTCATCATTCACTATTCAATCATCAGAAAATACACAGGCCATCCACCCCTTAGTCACAAGTAAATCACAATCTTCTCGGTCAATATACAGCATCCAAGTAAAGTCTTCTTTCAACTTGACTCGAAGTAGGCTCTCAGCTTCCCTGGATCCCCTTCCATGGTCCCAGCTCCTACCTGGATTCACCAAACTGTCACCTGGCTTCAAAGGCAGATAGCTCCAGTTCCTTGTCCAGCTCTCCATGTAGTTCCCGTTCCACGATGAAGCTCACAGTGTCCAGTCCACATTAAATCCTTCATAGTTCCTGTTCCAGGGAAGTCAAGGCTTAACAAAGCCACAAACAGACAAAATATCAACACCACAGTCATGCTTCCTCAGTCTTCTGCAGCAACTGGTCCTTGGACTCAGCAGCTCCTCAGCAGCTCCAGCTGGCCCTCCAAAACATCTCTGCCACCACAAGTTCCCAAGAAATTCTGACTTTCCCAGCTAATATTTTTCCTTATATACAGTATTGCTCTTCCCTATTTGGCCCCTTCCTGTTATATCAGCAACAGGGGTTGATACCGTGTCTATTTCTTTAACAGAGTCTTAATTTGAAATTAAGTGCTAAGTACTTGTCAATTTAGCAATACAAAGGGATCTTCAAATTTCATTACCATTACAAGTACTACTGGTAAATCTTAAAAGATGTAATGTGGGCTCTAACCTACCTTTCCTACTTGATTTCACATTGCCTACTATCCTCATTATTTTATGCTATAGCTAAACTGGGTTACTACTTAGCTATTCACCAAACATGATGAGCTTCTTCTCACTTCCATAGATAAGCACAAACCAAGACTCAACACAAAATACCACCCCCCCTTTATCTCTGCATTCCATAATCCTTCTTTCCCTTCAAAGATTAGCTCAAATTCCATCTCTTCCATGAAGCCCTGGCTGATTTCTCAATAAGTAAGTGTTTTGTCCCTCTTTAAATTTAGCTGGAGCCCTTAAACAAAATATCTCTTTTGTTGCCATTGTATCACATTTAACTATGAACATGTCACTTTCTTTCAGAAAACTGGTAAAGTCCTTGAGGATAAGGTCACTTGTCTACTTTGTATTTACAGAGCCAATCACAGTGCTTTGTACAAAGTGAGGGTTGATTGTTTGCTAATTTGAGTTGAATTGTTGAATTAAAGCTAAGACCTCCCCCAAAGTGTTGCTTATGGCACGGAGAGTCTCAAAGACTAGGCTAGTGAAGTGTATGTTCTGGTAGGTCCTACAATGCTGGAAAAGCACATACAAAGGTAGGAACAAAGTAGGTGAGTCTCTGAGAACCAACTGAGGTAAAAAAGCACTAGCAGGTTGGTGACTAAGACAAATGTTTTAGTTATGGGAAGTCATGAATTAAGGAAATATACAAAATGGTCTCAGTTCTGTACAATAACTTATACAGAAGTTTCTAATTAACGGTAGCACAGTGGTAAAAGGAGAAGAGAAAGGAAAGGGTTGACAGTGCTAAGCATCACAGCAATTTTCAACACTATAAATACTGACAATTGACAAATCTTTGTCTAATGCACAACTAAACAACACACTATTGAAGAAGTGAATTATATAATCCTGAAATTTTCATCATAAAACAAATAAGAGAATCTAAGGAATTTGTATCTAAATTCAATTCACAGCATTAAGGTCACCTGTGATGTCATTGGTTTCCTTAGAAAACAAAAGATAAACAACAAAAACAGCTCATGGGTTCTAAATGAAGGGAAAATGAAGGAGTTGGCTGAATTTGTTTTTTTCATTTTATGTGACATTTAATCATCTCTCCTAGTTGTGCTCACAATGAGCATAAGCAAAAAGGCTGATCATAAAGATATTATAGCTTATCTACCAATATCTTTTGTAGAAATTCAATGAAGTACTAGATAAGGCCTTCCAAACTTTATCAATAGACACCTTCATTCCATGAAGCATCAATACAAAAATGGTCACAAAGAAGATAATGAGAAATATATTGAAAAGTATGGTTTAGGATTAAGAAAGGAAAGAGTACAAAATTTTGTAGGCTTCTTGGAAGCCTCATGTCCATACATCATAAATCCTTTCTTAAGATAAGAATCAGAAGATGCTAGTGAATTCCAAAGAATACCACAAACATAGTTACATTAACTACATCTTAATGGACAGGGAATAAACAGTAACCTATCTGGGAGTCATTTAGGAATCAACTTGTTAGGAAAAGGGTCAAAAAAATTAATACTAAACCAGAAAACATGATAAATACGGGAATACATGGCTTGCAAACACAGCGATTTCAACTTGACCAATTCACAGAAGCTACTGACACTGTAAAATGAGAAATGAATAAAGTAAAAGATACATAAAATATTATCACTTCCTAAAGAAGTTAAATTGATACAAATAAACACCACAATAAAGGAAAAAATGATCTGCACTCTCAGTGAAGGTAGCCTTAATGAAAATACAAAAAGGGAACAGGTACAAAACTACAAATTGTTTTCTATAGAGAACCACAAGAATTGACTGAAAGTCACAGAAAATATAATGTTACATTGTGTTTTTTTTAATATAAACAAATTTTACTTAGTCAAGCAAAATTCAGCTTTAAAGGCTCTTCTCCAACAGATTATTTGAAAAGATTCCTTGATAAATACAACCATGGAGATAAATTTGTTTGATATTCTCTGATTATCAGTTTTGAGTTAGGCATAAAACAGGGAGCTACCTGCTCACCAAAGGTGTTTCTCATTGTCATGGGAGATATACAGCAGAGGGTACAACTGGAAGAGTGTTTATAGAAGCTGAAGTCATTTGGCCATCCTGATATGTAGCTGACATTGTGCTGGTTGCATCAAATCCTAAAAATGTCTGAGTCTCGGTAACAAGATCCATAATACCTCAGAAGAAATTGGTCTAAAAATTAATGTGGAAAAAATAACATATGGAGGAAAAAAAAAACCCCTTGACCCTATTATAATATTTGGTCATATGGATAGTCTACTGGTTTAGACCATTAACACATCTAGAGGCAGCTACATGGTACAGATGATAGAGCACTGGACCTAGTCAGGAGGATCAGAGTTTAAATTGGACCTCAGGCCTTAACTGTGTGACCCTGGGCAAATCGCTTATGTGCTTGTCTCAGTTTCCTCAACTATAAAAAATGGGCATAATAATAACATCTCCCAGAGGTGCCTCCCAAGCTTTTTATTAGGATCAAATAAGATAATAATTACAAATCCTTGAGCGCAGCACCTGACATACAGTAAATGCTTAGTAGACACTTGCTCTCTTCCCTTCTTGGAAAGACACTGCAGGTAGACAATGAACTGTCCCCAAATCAAATAGTAGGAGAAGATTGGATTGTGTTGCATTTATGAAACTGCATAACACGTTGTTCAGGGACCCCAAGTTGCTCTCTGAAATAAAAGTATTCTACTGCCAAGGTTTTCTGGTTACAAATAATGGATCACTACAATCTCAAAAAAATAAAAATTTCAGGTGACCCAAAGGTTAATAGAGAGACATTATTGGCAATAACTTGAATGCAAGAAGCAGCAAGGAAAAATTGTATTCAAGAGATGTGTGATCAAAAAAGGAAGTGACCAACCAGTCATGTAGGGGGGGAATGAAGCATACCCTATATTACCAGAGTGCTACCATGGTAACCACACAATCCTAAGGGACTTAAAGTTCTCCAGAACAGTGAGTAGATCCTTTGTGGTGGATTTATGGGAAGGACATAAACAAGAGCCACAAAGGATAAAAAGCTGTGATGTGCCCTATTGGAAGGGCACACATATATCCATATGGATGAGCCCATGAATCCTTTAAAGCATTTGAGTACTGAAATATGCATTGAAAAAATATCTGGCCTTCAAGATATCCATTTTTAGTTCATAGTGCATTAATGTTTCTTGAACTAAGGTATATTTGTTTGAATCAAAGTAGAAGATTACAAATATATAGAGAGGTCACACGCTATTCAATTAAAGTAGTTAATTCTAAAGAAACAAATCATTTTAAAATAAACTTGACTAATTCAGGAAGAACCAATGGGCTCCATGATGCAGGTTTGACCAAGTTGGATAACGTCTTTGAAAGTTTCAGAAGTCCTAGTCCTAGAATAAATACGCCAGCAAGCATCAGCGTGCCACATAGAATTTCATTCTGACTCTGACATAGCTATTAGGAGACACATAGGAACTTGAACGGCACATTTGGATTTCCTTCCTTTAACATGACTTAATTGGATAATCATGAAATGTTTGGCATTATGCTGGGCACTGTGGGAAACAGAGTAGTATAGGATATAGCTCTACCCTTGAGGAGCTAGTGATTTTGATTTGAAGGAAAGGCATAGGTGATACAGGCAGGCAACAATTAAAGCAGCGAAAGACTAAGTGCCAAGTGAGTGGGACCCACAGTAAGTGCTATAAGAGGTCAAAGGAAGAAAAGGCCATGGCATGCTCAGTTAGCTCATCACTCCTAAGCTGCGTGAGGGCAGGGACTGTTGTTACTTCTTCTTTGTATCCTCAGTGCTTAGCATAGCACTTGGCACAGTAAACTACAAATGCTTTTTTCTTCATCTATTCATTCTTTGCTGCCTCTGCATTGGTAAGGTGAGACTAAGCAATAGCACACAAGCTATACCCATAACCTGCAGTGAGGAGCAGAGCAAGGCTCCATAGTCTAATCTTTAGTTAGCTGCTTTGTATATGATGTCACTGCCTGACCCTACCTGACTCCCTTTAGCCTGACTGCTTGGCTTCTTTGAATTTTGCTCCTGGAATGGAGAATGATGTGGTGGAAACTGGGTCGAACTTGGAATTAAGAGAAATCTGGATTCTAATCCTTTCTCTGACTTTTTAATCTGTGTGTCCGTTGACCAATTATGTAACTTCTATGAGCCTCAGTTTCCTTATCTCTAAAATAAGACTGATGGTACTTGTTCTGCCTCAGGGGCAGGGAACCTGCAATCTCGAGGCCACCTTGAGGCCACAGATTCCCCTCCCCTGTTCTAACAACTTGTTATAAGAATCAAGTGAGATCTAATAGTACTAATAAACACTAGTTATTATTAAAATTTCTTATGTTTCCCTCATAGAGTTCATCTCCAGCCCTCATCCCCTGAGTGCTGAATCCCTGCCTTAGGCTCCCCAAAAATACTTCAGGACTCTTCCCAGTATTGGAAAGAGCCCTGGTTCAGCCTCTAAAATACCTCTTCCTAGATCACCCTCAAGAAACTCCCTCTACCAAGATAGATCAGCAACTGCTCAGAAACATACAATCTTAGACAACTGCCTAGGGCACCAAGATGTTAACTGACTTAACACAAGGTTACCAAGCTAAAAGGGATTAGAAATTATTTTTGGATGCAGCTTGTCTAGCTTCTGAGGTCAGTTACACAGAGTACCTGGATATCTCTCCTATTCATGATGTTAACTTAATTAAAAATAAATTTTATGCTCCTAATCACCTTTAAAGAACTTGTCAGTAGGATCTATCCTATTCATTCTCCATCATTGCTGAAAACTAAATAATCAGAAAACAGACTCCACAAAAAAAAGATATTTGTATTACACAACAATTTTCAAGAATCATGCTGAAGTCTGAGACCTAGTTGGTAAAATACAGTTTTGTCATTGTGGTTTAATTTTATGAATAGGATCAAATGATTGTGAGCAAATGCTGTTTGTGTCTGGACTTGGGACCTAGGCTGTCAGTTTTAGAGAGGGAGATATTTAAACAAATAATGTCTAGAATCAGTAGGTTTAGAATTTGTTCTAAAGGAGCTGAAACAATAGCGGCCAGAAAACACCAGGGTCATTTCCATAACATTTACAAAGCCCTTTTGTAGGCCTTTCCTTGTTTGGGAACTAGACAAAGAAAGTGAAATGGACATAATTCCTGCACTCTTGGAACTTGCCATCTAAAACAGACAGTATTGACATAGGCCAACAACAAAAGGATACATGGGAAACTGCACAAATATCGAAATACAGTAAATTAAAGGAACAAAATATTGTCAGAGCAGCCCCTCCCCTCCAAAAAAATATACCATTTGTTTTTGATACAAGCCTATTTTTTTCTCACTTTTTTTTCTAACAAAAACATAGGTGACTGGGACAGAGTAGATAATGGTAGGTGCTAGAAATAGTCTAGATAACAGTTGGCATAACCTGAGAGAAGTGTACATGAAAGCTATTAAACTGGTGTAACTCTTGTTTCAAAGGCTTTTGTAGATTTAAAGACCATGAGAACATGTTGGGAGAATTTTTCTTACTTGAACTTGTGTTGTATATTCTAACCCAGAAACCACTGGGAAATAACCACACTGCCTTGTGTACTGAAACCAAGTGAATAGTCTAACACCTATATCTCTACAGGGACTCGGGTGTTATAGGGTGCCCCTAGGTACTGGGGGGAAGTGTTGGTATTTCTGTTCTTGCTATATCTTTAAATACTCCTTTCCAAAAGGTAATTGCTATTAATTGGTTAAATGGGGCTATAGCATTAATAACTGGCAGCTAAAGAGGGTGGAGCACACCAGAATGGGGACTTGATTGGATATCAATAAAGAAAGCCTCCTCCAAACCCTCAGAAGAACCCCTAGAACTAAGATGGAGATGGTAGCTGACCTTGACCTGGGAGAGTGAGAACAACCTACATGCACACAATTATTTGTTAAAAAAAAAACCAACAACAACAAACATTATTAGATAGTATATAGCATAATTTGCAGAATGTGTTTGGCTACTGTGCTTGTAAGTTTAGTTGATACATGACACTGGAAGTAAATAGGGCCACACTAGTAAGTAATATATGGCTTAATTCAATATTTTCAGTATTTTTCTTATTGTATACACTTCTAGAGCACTGTCACAAGGACTTTCAAACCCTTGGATGACTAAGTGGGAGAAAAGCTCTATGTTTAAAATTTTGTTGTATTATATTCAAAATAGGCTTCAAAGAGTTCAGAAGGGAAAGGGCCCTACCTCCATTTGAAAACAAGCAGCAGATAGCAACATCTGGGAAAAACTGCTGGCAGCCTGCTTGCCAAGGTATCTATTCAATATAAATGACCTAATGATTAAAAAGGAGGAAAGAATCCAAGAGGGAAGAGAAATTTGTGGTAAATGGGACATAATAAGGAGACTGCCTGAACAGAAAGGGAAGGAAGCACTCCCAATAATGCACTGGTCCTTTAATGCTCTCTGTTAGGTTGCGGGTAGAGCAGTGAAAGCTAAAATGCTTCTAAAAACCTAAGGAGAACAATTAGCCCATGGCCTTCTAATACCAAAGCTCCAAGTGGCTTGGAAAGGATACAAAGAGTCTAAAGCCTACGGTTGTTGTCAATTGCTGGAAACTGTTAATGCACAAAGTTAAAAGCAGCTACAGTAAACTTTAAAAAGCAATGTTAAAGATAAGAGGGCAGCATGGCATAGTTGATGGAGGGCCAGCCTTGGGAGTAGGCAGACCTGGGTGCAAATCCTGCCTCTGACGTATAATGGGCAAGTTACTTAAACTTTGTATCTCAATTTCTTTATCTGGAAGATACAGGAAATAATGCTATTAGTGACTATCTTGCCCCATTGTTATGAGTAAATCTTCAGTGGAATAATCCACACAGAGAGCTTTACAAACTATATAACTGCCAGCTTTTATTAGTTCATTAATGATATTCAAAGTTTTGTTAAGAAGATGATAAAATTGGTATCTAAAATTGGCATTCTAGTATTTTAAATCTTGTCCCAAATAATAATTGTCATTTATACATGAAAATGTAGTCAAGTGCAGAACCAGAGATTATGACTCTTTCATCTGAGAACCATCCTAGCTAAATCTGGAGAGGCTCAAAGCCAGAAGGTTGACACCAGGTGATGAATTTGTTTGGTCATGACAACCAAGGAAGCATACAAAACGACAAAACAGTGTTCAGTGTTGCTGCCCCTCCTCATAATGGTGGCACAGTGACAAAAAGGAAGACACAAGGTGCTAAGAATCACACAATTCTTAGACTATCTATAAACATTAATTTATTGAAGGGAAAACATGGACAGAAGGTGCTAAAATCACACAGATGAGAAGGCATAGAAGGATTATGATCCATATATATCAATGGAAGGAGCACCTCACCCTAAACCAATGAAATCATGGATCCATCAAAGTAGCATGTGCTAATAGAGATAATTAATGTTCATTAGAACTGTATATACATCAAAGAACACTTGCTTTTAGGTCTTTCTACAGAGAACACTTCTAGGCTTTGTTTGTTTGTTTTTAATTTCATCTTTGTGAAGCCACAGGCCTCTTGCCAATATAATTCCCCAGGGTTGAGTGAGATGAGGGGTAGAAGGTTGACCCAGAATGGTACCCTGCTTTCTTAAAATCTCAGAGCAAGTTAAAGATTTGTACTGCTATTTTTAAACCATCTTTCAAATATATATATATAGGAGTAAATCTTTAGGTCACCAGAGGCCACATAGTGATAGCTACCTATATTTTAGATATAATACTTCAAAAATGAAAAAAAAAATCTGTGGAGCAAAGTTTTCAAACTGTGGGTTGTATCTCCCAAGAGGAAGAGGTATAATAACATCTTCTGAAGAGGTAGAAGGAAGCAAAGCAATGGCTAAAAAAAAGGATATTTTTTAGTATGATAGCCACATAATGTTGTATACTTTTTTCAATGACAAATTTAAAACCAAGAACAAGAAGCCTGAAAAATATGGCAAATTAGTTCTATGTTAACAGTGAAGATCTGCCATTGGTAAAATCCCTTTTGGAGAGGCTTATGAGACACATGGGTTATGCTACTGCTCGCTACCTTTGAACAT
Organism: Pseudochirops cupreus; assembly: GCA_028627135.1. Lineage (NCBI taxonomy): Eukaryota > Metazoa > Chordata > Mammalia > Diprotodontia > Pseudocheiridae > Pseudochirops > Pseudochirops cupreus. Next base: position 287,907,954 of record CM053580.1, on the reverse strand, counting down.
GAAGTTTGCAAATTAAAATTCGGCTTTTTTTGGTAGAAGTTGAAAGTGCTATAATATCTGTTATATTTATTAATAGCCATCATTATATTTGAAAATATAATGTAATAAATTAATTCTCCTTCTCTCTCTCTCCCCCCAAAAAAACTCTGCAACTTAAAAAAAAACCCAATATATCTAGAGAGTAGTTATAAATCAAAAGTTTTTAACTCTTTTCTGTCATGGAATCCTTTGGCAGTCTGGTAAAGCCTCTGGACACCTTCTCCGATTAATCTGTCTTTTCTGAATTCACAAATGAAGGAAATGTCCAATTTCAGTTTGTAGTTAGTAAAAATAAATGGTTTTTTTCTAGTGAAAATCCCCTTAAATCTTTCCATAGCCCTTAATGTAATTGATTAATTAGTCATAATTGCTTAAAATAGTCAACAATTAAATTTAATTTTCCTTAAATTTTTATTTTCTCTATTTTTATAAAATTATATCCTTTTGCTATTGCAACACAAAACCAATACGAAGAGAGAAGTCCTTGGAGTATTCAAAGTGCAAGCAAAGAAAGTAGAGACCGTTTAAGTAGCAAAGGTACAGATATTCAAAAGTAAAAAGTTCCAAATCCAGAAAATATCATCCACTCTATTTATCACTGGGATTCACAAGTATAGAGAGAAAAGACCACTGTGTTTGTTTTGTGCAAGTGCTTTTGCTTCAGAAAGCATGAAATCTAATATATTGAAATGATAACTTGAAAGTATACATAAAGAACACATTGGTATGAGAAGATAATTCCCCTTTGCGAAAAGGATATGCTTTTAATAAGCAAAAACAAATTTTCAAAAACTGTAACTGTGACATTTTTAAAAAGAGAAATAAAAATGGGGTGGGATGTCTTTCTTAACTATGGCTAAAGGGAGAATTTTTAACCAAATAGTGGATTAAAAAGAGTGCAAATGACAAAATAGATAATTCTGATTAATGAAATGGAAAAGCTTTTTACAAAAAAAAGTCAGTGAAGCAAGAATTAGAAGGGAAACCATCAGGTAGAAGAAAGTCTTTGCATCAAATTCTACTGATTGCACTGATATGCAAGACAAGAAGAGAATTAACACTAATACATAAGAACCAGATGCATTCCCCCATTGAATAAGTAGTGAGACATATGGGGAATTAACAAAAATAAATAAGACCCAGAGCTATTCTCCAATGGATAAGTAATCAAAGGATATGAAAAAAAAAATGCCTTTTCGAAAGAAGAATTGCAAACTATTAACAAACACATAAAAGACTGCTCCAAATCACTACTAATAAGAAAACGTAAATAAAACAATGCTAATGTTGTTCCTCATATTTTTCAAATGCTAATAATAACAAAAAATTGAAATAGTCATCATTGTTTGGGCTCTTAGAAGACAAGCACACTAATAAACTGTTCGTGGAACTATGGATTGATTCAACCATTCTCAAATGTAATTTAGAATCTTGAAAAAAAAAAAGTGACTAAAATGCCCCTACCTAGATATCCCACTTCTGGGATAATTCAAGGAGACAAAGGTCTCATATCCACCAAAATATTCATAGTAGCACTTTGGGGGCAAATAATTGAAGACAAAAGATACATAGATAAAGATATATTGAATAGGAAATGGATAGGCAAATTATGTTACATGAATACCAACGACTGTGCCAAAATAAAATATGAATATGAAAAAGTCAGAGTAGCATGAGAAGACTTTTATGAACTGATTCAGAATGAAGTAAGCAGACCCACAAAAATAATATAACTACAACTATGTTAACGGAAAGAAAAAAGTGAAACTGAACATCTTGCAGTTATATTGGCCAACTTTGGCCTGGAAAGTTAAGAAAATGCACTTCTGTCCCCTTATTGAAAGAGTCTGTTAGAAGCAAACATTTATTAAGCACCTACTATGTGCCAGACACCGTACTAAGAAATAGTGATATAAAAATGGGCAAAAGGCAGTGCCTACCTTCAAGGAACTTGTGATCTAATAAAAACATTGGTATTAACTGGCACTATTGACATAGTTTACATAGTTTTTCACAGACTAGAAAAATGGCTCTACTTGTAGATATCATGGTAGAAATGATAAGCAAATGAATCTCTGAAGACTTTTCTGATCAAATAATTGGCAAATTAAAATTTTATTTTGCTTTGCAAGTAAATGATGCAACAGATATAGTTAAAGATGCTCATTAATTTATATAATATATTATTAAAACTGGTATAAGGGAAGATTTGTTACCTTAGGAACTTAATTGTTGACAATGACATATCAGGTTAAAATTTTAATATAATTGACATCTTTAAAAATGAAAATTATATGATATGAAAGAATGATATTTTGTATTGATAGGGTTAATTAATGGCAAACCTAAAAGTGGTCTATAAAATGAACATCTAGTTTAAAATGTGTTCTTTCATGAAATCTGGACACATTTCTTGCTTCACCTAATCACCTGTATCAAGAATTATGAGTGAGTAGCAATGAACAGTTTGTTTTTCAAACTGTTACAAGAGTAATCAATTTTACTTTTTAAAAATCAGTCTATTAAAATAAAGGCATTTGTGGAAATGATATGACCAGTACAGGGTGTTTTTAGGTTATTATGAGATATGCTAATTTCCTTATGCCAAAGAATTTCTGAGTTCAAGGGAAATAAATTCCCATTTTTCTAAGTGATCAGGATAGAGATGAAATAAATTAATTTTACAACAAAAATTTCCCCCAGAAGCGTACAAATTTGGTAGGTATTTATAAAGGACACAGTATTCTAAGTAACTATTATAAGGCCTTCAAAATATACTCTGAAGCAGAAAAAGAAAAACATTTTATTTATGAAAAAGTTGAGAGTATATCTAACAAATTCACCAAATAATATTTTTATATTTTTCATTTTAAGAAATAGCTTCATTGCAAATGAAATAGAAGCAAGTAAAGACCTACTTATTAATGTGAAATTGGACTTTCTATAATACTTATCGTAAAACAAAATGCTGATCTTGATTACTGGTTGAAAAAGAATAACCAGTAGGAATATTATCCATGACAGCACCTTGAGAAACTTCATTGAAAAATAAGTCCATCCACTACATTAATAATAATAATATGGTAGTGGTGGTAGTGGTGGTGGTTGTTTAGTCAATTAGTCATGTCCAACTCTTCAGACCCCATTTGGGGTTTTCTTGGCAAAGATAATGAAGTGCTTTGCCATTTCCTTCTCCAGTTCTTTGTACAGATGAGTAAACTGAGGCAAACAGAGTTACATACTAGTAAGCATTTGAGGTTGGATTTGAACTCAAGTCTTCCTGACTCCAAGGTCAGCAATCTATCCACTGTACTCCCCAGTAATATGGTTAAAATCTTACAAATTATAAATATGAAGATTGTAAAGGATTTTCTAAATAAATATATAGTGTGTTGTGTTCTTGTTGGGTGTTTAAGATACTTGTTATTTTTTTTTAAAATACCTTGTTTATTGTATTTGAACAAAACATAAACTAAGAAAATTATTTGTGTAGCATAGACTCTAGAGTTACTCTCCCAACCCCTATTCTCATTGACAAGTCAAGTCCCCAGAGTAAGGCTGCTACTTGTCTGTCCCCACTATGTTCTAAGAGTAGCCTCGAAGTGTTGGAAGTAGCTTTCTAATGCCATTGATCAAGAGCCCCAACCCGTGTTCTTCTTCTCAGTGATTTGGGCAAGGGGGTACTTGTATTACAGTGTTATAGTTGGTACATCCAGCTCCAAATCTGTAACAACCTCTCACACAAATACAGACAGACACTAGGGAAAAGTGAACTCAACCATAGAGCTCATGTGGCAAAAGGTGTAGGTAACTCACAACCCCTAGAAGTTATTTTTGCCAAGTTCCTTAAGACCTTTCTCTTATGTATAGTGAAGTTGCTACTGAGATCCTTGTAGACCCCTGAATCTGCCTTTCTTCACAAAGGGTATGATCAGGCTATTAATTAAACCAAACATTTCCTGTGCAACATTAATTCATTACACCCAACAACTATCAAAGATGTAATAATCAATCAAGGACTTTTCACATTTAGTCTATGGGGCTGTGATTGATTGATTCAGCTCAAGTGAACTGGTCTTGTCATACCTAGTGAACAAGTACATGTGTTCTACCTACTTAAAGTATCTTGGTGTAGCATCTTATAACTTATATTAAGTAGGATGAGTAATTGTCTAGGTTTACCTCACACAGATTATTTTTATCAAAAGTAAGGGAGGCATTGCAGAATTTTTGTAAAAAAGAGGGTTACTATTACATCATTTGGAAACTTCTATTCTAAAGTTTAAGCCTTGTCAAATCTACTCTATTTTGGTGGCAAACAAATTCACACTACCTTGAAGACTTTTGCTTATTCTAGAAGTCAGTGAAACTTGAAGAGTAGGACAAGAAACATAATCTGGAACACTGTAATGGCAAGCAAAGTAGTGCTTTGCTGCTTGTTTTAGTGATTTAAGTGCCTTTGAGCCTCACCTTTGATTGTTTAAAAAGTCTTTATTGGAAACATTTACCTTGTGTTGCCCTTAATAGGCCTAACATCATCACATGGAGCCCACGATCTCATGGGGCCCATGGTGGGAGGAGCTTGCTGAAACAGGAAGGGTGGAACAGGAAGGAGCAGAGCAGAGAAAGGCTTGAGCATAAGCTGGGACCAAGCAGAACTGAGAAGAAGAATGCTTGTGATGTTGGCACTGTGTCTGTCCTATGTTGATATTACTTTGTCAGAATGAAGCATTCTGTCTGTTGAAAGAGGACTTTACTGCTGTTTACAGAAGTCCTGAAAGAGAACTTTACTGTTGTTTACAGAAGTCCTGGGACTTTACTGTTGATTTGTGTTTGATTTCTCATACAGAAGCCTTGTCTGTTGGTTTGTGTTACTTTGTCAGACAGAAAGTAAATGGAGATGATAGTGCCAGCAACATGTATTAATATTATTGTAGCTCTGTTAAGCTTAATGTGTGTAAATATTATTATAGTTCTGTTAAGCTTTGTCTTCCTAGAAACAGAAACTTCAAAGAGCAGTCCCTGTAAACTGAGGTATGAAACAGGAGCAGAGAGCTGCCTATGTGTGAGTCCAGACAAGAGCTGGGAACAACCAGCTGAATCAGCCCATGGAAGAGGAGCCATGGGTTTTGGAAGTTGGAAGTCGGCCTCAACTTAAGATACAACAGGATTTTATTTGGGTACTCTGCATTGACTGATGAGATTATGATTTATTGTGACATAGGGGTGAATGGTATTTGTACTTTCTGCTACCCCTTAAGGATGATTGGAAGCCAGCCTGCAGTCAAGATGAAAGAAGACTTTAGTTGGGTACTCTATATTAATTGAGGAGACTGTGACTTACTGACTGCTATGTTAGGTTTAAGACTATATGGCCACCTTAGTAATAAGTTGTTATGTTATATTGTTGTGAATGTTGTGCTTTAGTTTTTTTAAATGTTTTGCTTTAGTTTATTGCTGAATAAATAGAGAGTTCACTATACTATGTGATTAGATACTTAAAGTTATTCACAGCAGCAGTCCCCAGGAGAGTTTCTCCCAATTGGTTTTATAAACACTCACCTCTAGGTTAATTGGTGAATCTTTATGTGACTGATATGCTTTCTTGTCTTGTTTTTATTCATTTCTACTCTATGGGCTATGCAATTATTCCTGAATGAGACACAAATAATACTTCCCCACCTGGAATGTGCGTTGTAGTATAAAGACCACCAGATTGGGAGTCAGAAAGACTGGACTTGGGTCTTTGCTCTGACATGAATTACCTGAATCATCATTTTGGCAAATCATTTGAACTCAGTGGACTCACTGGTCTTCAGTTGCTTCATTTGTAAATGAATATTATCAGACTAATTCACCAGGCTCCAGTTGGTTGAACTCTTTACAATATCCGCTAGTTTGAAAAAGTTATCTGTATCTCATTATAGATGTATATTGATGTTAATTATAAATATATATACATATACAACTGTACTAATGCATAATGTATGTTATAAAATCTATTTAAACAAACATTTAAAATGGATGAGAACTACATCCAACTGGAACTTGAGATACACAGGCTCTGTGGTAGGGAGATCCATTCTACCCTACCTGAAAGTCAGAGGGTTGAGAGGGGAGGACATAGGAGAGAATGGATTAGGGGAGGGATTATACAATGGGACGGCTGTTTGGGGGCGGTGGGTAGGGGAAAGATGGGGAAAAAATTTGTAACTCAAAATTTCATGGAAATGAATGATGTAAATTAAAATAAATAAAGGTGTAAAAGTTTAGAAAAATCTAAAAAAAATAAAGTGGCTGAGAAAAGATAGTATTTTAAAATATTACTTGGCATAAAACTTTTCAGTTCTCATTAAAACTATTATTGTTGTTGTTAAATATTTAGTGAGAGCAATGTGATTGAGTATGCTTCCTTATTTTTGAAAATCTTGCTCCAACATTTGTGATAAAGCAATTTGAAAGTTTGATTCTAAATTCAGTTAATTTTGACACTTGATTTTAATGGATGCCATAGCTGAAGATGATTCTTCACAAACAAATATAAATCGAAATGGAGGAAGCATATCATTGGCCATGCTAATTAAATCATGTTACTCATTTTTCAAACTCATCTACCAGTTATGCAAAGGTACATGTTGAAATGTGACTAATAAATTCCTGTTTTTTCTGATGTTAATTAGTTGTTATGAATTAATCAGAAGGTGTTGCATTTTGATATTTTTAACAATTGAGTTGAAAACCCACCAAAATTCTTCATTTGGAAGATTTTTTTAATTTCAATTAAATTAAATTTAGAAAATTGTTTTTCCAAGTTTATAAAGTGTACAACTCTAAAAATTTCTGTAAGTAACATATCAAAATAAAGCTTGGTTTTTAATTGTAAAGGCTTTATACTATCATTAATTATCATCACCATATACATCAGGTTCATTGCTAACTATTAATAATACTGGCTATAAATCCATATTTCTAATAATATTATTGATAATCTTTTTAAATATTGCCAGATCCGGTTAGCTCAAGCTTTTTTTTTTTTTAAATCAAAAAACATGACTGAAAAAAAAATGTATCCTAGGCATAGGAGAAGCTACAACTCTACCATTTTCTAGTTATTCACTTATGTTTACATTAGAGGTCCCTTTGAAGAAATCTTTTAAAGCCATTTATCCATTTTGTGAGGATTAGTTTAGTTAAAACTAGATAATATAATCTGTATCTTCACTTAACAAGACACACACAAACTGTAATATTGTGTAATGCGATATGCTGAAAACAAATGAATAAGGACCCCACCCCACCATTAATCCCTTTGTTCTGGGAAACTGCAGTTTTTCCTTCAAGATAAGGGGCAGTTAGGTGGCACAGTGAATAGAGCATCAGCCCTGGAGTCAGGAGAACCTGGGTTCAAATCCAGCCTCAGACACCTGATACTTGCTGGTGTGTGACCTTGGGTAAGTCACTTAACCCCAATTGCCTTGCCTTTTCCCCTCAAAAAAAAAAAAGATGCCTTGAGTAAAATAGGACAGACCTGGCATACATGCACTCTGTGGGTGCAACATTACTGAGTTCTGCCAAACCAGATTAAAACAATCGGGAAACATTTAATAAAATAAAACATAGGTAATGTTAATATGTGGTTTTCTAAATCAATATGTGGCCAGCAGACATCCTTATATATTATTTAGAGCCCTGCATTTCTATTTGAGTTTGACTGTAGACAATATCATTCTATATATTGAATGTGTTAAATTTATCAAATTAATTACTTTCTTATTTCTTAAATTAAGAGAGAGACAGAGAAACAGAGAGACAGAGACAGAGAGACAGAGAGAGAGAGGGAGAGAGACAGAGAGACAGAGAGACAGAGAGAGAGAGACAGAGAGACAGAGAGAGAGAGGGAGAGAGAGAGAGAG
>CM053580.1:287855730-287899502 GCA_028627135.1 Pseudochirops cupreus | reverse complement strand
GGCCCAAGATGGCTATCCGGATCTAGCCACTCAACGCGAGAGCCCTGGCTAGCCCAGTCGCTCAGTCCCCCTGCTGTCTGCAGGCCGCGGGGGGAAGCTGCAGAGCCGAGGTGCAAAACCTCTGCCTTTCACTTTTCCGCTCTGGAGGCCTTCTGGCCGGACTGCTTATCTCCCCCTTTCACAAATCCCAGTCACAGCTGCCGCTAATCTGCTCACCTGAAGCTTTTCCTGTCCAGCCGCCCCCGGGGCACAGCTGGCTTCAGGCCAGGCTGGTTTCAGTTCGCAGTGCTGATATGGTTCCTTGTAGCCGAGCTGACTTTAGTGGGAAGTATCTTTGTGTGCGTTTTGGAGTTCCAGGATTGGTTTAGAGTCCTATTTTATGGGTATTTTGGGGTGGCTATGTGAGAGCTGCGATGTGTTGCTGCTTCTACGCCGCCATCTTGGCTCCGCCCCCCTCTTCTTGCTATATCTTAACAAATATCCATTTGTAATAGCTAGTTGATGCTAATTGTTCAAGTAACATTGGGGCAATAATCCCACCAATGGCTTAGGGGTGATTGTAACAGGTGATTGATATTGGGAGGGACACTCAGAAATGGAAGTTCACTGCCCCTTACAATGGGTACCACTAGAACCCTGAGGAGTAGCTGTCAACTTTCTCTGGGAACTCTACATATGTGTGTATGTGTGTGTGTGTGTGTGTGTGTGTGTGTGAGGGACAGAGAGAGAATTCAAAGAATAAATCCAGAGCCATTTGCTACATGAAGTAGAAAATTTCAAGAAATATTGACTCAGATATTCAGAGGGTATGGAGGGGAGGGCTCATTTAAAAACTTATAGAAGTTGGTAGGTCTGGACTCTAGATTAGAGGTCCTCCAACAAGTGAAGAAATACAGACATTCTAAGACATCCTTGGGATCATAGGAATGGGGAAGAGGGAATTCAATTCTAAATCTTATTTCAAGAATTAGCAAAATTAGACACTTTTCCTGAACACAAAGTAAAATTTACAAAATATCTTAGTACAGTGTTTTGCAATCAAACTCTGTTTAAACCCTTTACAATCTACCTTCCAGTTTTACTTCACATTCTTCTTCTTTATATAGTCTATATTGCAACTGAAATTGTCTACTTAGTGTTCCTCATATATGTCATTCTATATCCCATTTCCATGATTTTTCCCACTTCTGAAATGTATCCCCTTAATCTCCTCCACCTTCTAGATGTCCTAGCTTCCTCAAAAGTTCAGTGTAAGTGCCAACTCTTCCAAGACTCCTCTCCTGACTCCTTCAATTGATGGTTCTGTCCTGTGCAAGAAATTACATCGTGTCTACCTTGTATATATTTTATATTTAGTTTTCCTTGTATATGTTCTTTTCCCTCAATAAAACATAAGTTTCTTAAGATCAGGGACTATTTCCTCTAGGTTTTGTATCCCTACAGCCTTGCCCACTGCCTGGCTTGTAGTAGTCATTTAGTAAATAAATGAAAATGAAACTCACCTGTAAAGGGAAACATCTCTCAAAATGATCTTAAATTAAATACTTAGATAATGTTATCTTAGAATAGTTTTATTAATCCATGGACCTAAATACAATTGGGTCCTAATTTATATGTTTTATGTGTGCTAGAAAGGAAAATATCCCTTCAGTTCATCTGAGGGTTTTATCCCATCTTGTATGACTTTGGGCTTTTAAAAAAAAGTTTCTTTAAAGGATAAGAGCTCTCCTGGCAGTCAGGGTCTAAACAACATTGGCACTGGTGGTGTCTGTCAGAGTGTGAGCTTTGTTTCATTTACAGATCTTTCAGTACCCTTCTCCAATAAACAGCTCTGTTACACAGGCCCTGACCTGGCTTGAGTATTAGCCAATCAGTGCTTTCAATGCATGATCAAACCAAATGGGCCAGGGATGAAAGACTGACAAAATTCATCTGGTCCTTGACCAAATCACACATCAGCTGATGGGAAGAGGCTGTTAGAATTACCAGTTGTCTATCTACCCACTGCCTCCCTCCCACTACACACACTCTCTTACCTCATACTCGAGCTTCATTCCCTCCACTCTGCCCCCTTACCTTCCACATCAAGAATGTTTGGCTAAGAGATTTATTTATTTTTAGAAAATGAGGGTGTACCACCAAGTTTCCTATGCTCAGAACCCCTCCTGATTTTCTGTCAAGCTCTCCCAATGGTTTTTAATAGGGATGTGAACTTTCAGAGGCAAGCTTTTAAAAATGCAATTTCATACCTGCACACAAAGAAAAAGAAAGCTGACAGAATTTCTGCTTATCTTTATGCTGACAATTTTTTTAAAGTATCGCCCTGCTGGAGGGTGGTGTGACTCTCAGGTGAAGGGAAAAAAAATTCCCTGGTAATTTTTATTCTGGGGGTAGAGAAAGAAATGACACTTGAAAAGATAGGAATATTAACAACCAAATGTTTGTAGACCCCTGGAAAAGAGAAGCAGGAAGAACCCCGTTTGCTGTTCGGCAGCTTAAACGTTCAAAGAAAAAAATGTAAAGTGAGCTGCAAGGGTCAGATCTGGATTGGAGCCCACATTCTGTGTCTCTGCATCCGTTCGGGGATAAACTTGGCTCTTAATCAGGGCTGACAATTAGGCCGTACAGTTAATATTTTTACAGCTGTTTTATTAATAACACATACAGTGCATCCAGCCAGGATTTGTTGGAGACACCTCAGGAAAACGAATGATGTAAATAACAGATGGATGTCGAATATTCTTACAAACAGGCATAAAGATATTCCCTTCTTGTTTAAAAGGAATTTAAATAGACAGATTGTAGATAAACAGGCAGACAGAAAGGGGGAGAGAGGATTTATGATATTTGGGGTAGTGATCACATGCATTCACATGGCACAGAACATGAAGGTACACACATATGCAAGTACAGGATATGGAGAGATTTACTTGGAATATCAACTTCCAGGGAAAACTGTGGCATGAAGGGGTGCAGGACCAAGTGTTTTTGGGGGGCGTGAGGGTGGAGTGCAAGGGGGTACAGTGAGCATTTTAAGCAAGTGTAGTGACTATGAATAAATAAATAATTCCAGTGCTTCCTTTAAAATATGTTCAGCTTCCAAGGTTTACTCACACGGTAGGCACAGACATGCCTGAGACCACCTTAACCTAGAGGGCAGCGAAGGGAACACCCACATCACATTTGTGTCAGACAGCCTCCTTTACCTGAGACTCAGCATGCCCTTTCAAACCAGGCAGCAGATCTAGGAGCAGTGATATTTCAATCTGAAAGGGGAAATGAAAAAAAAATCAGGATTTTAATGTCTTTTGTTTCCACTCCTACTAATTTTTTTGTACTGCCTTTTCATCTGCATGGTGCACTGTGCATGGTACCATACTTTGCAACCAGATGGCTCAGGAATGAAGAACAAAGGCCACTAAAATTGGGAGGAGAGAGAGATGAGAAAGAAACAGAGAATTGAAAATCAAGGGGATCTAGGAGACAGAAGCAAAGTTAAATGGGTTTAATCACTGATACCTATATTCCAAGTGCAAGCCTATGATTCATAGTTTCCTAAGGTTTAGTGGTGTGTGTGTGTGTGTGTGTGTGTGTGTGTGTGTGTGTGTGTGTGTGTGTGTGTGTGTGTGTGTGTGTGTGTGTAGGTTTGTGTGATTTCTGTCCTGGAAATCAAAGATCGATTCCCTGATTTCTATTATTTCTTCCTCCCTATGAGGGTGCCTTCCTTTGCCTTTATGTGAAGACACATGAAATCTACCCCCAGAAGCACTGATGTGGGGCCATTTTGGAGCAGGGCTCCATATATGCGTGGCTGCCAGTGCTATGACTAGAGTGGAGCAACTGGGTCTTTTGAAGGTGCTGACAGCACTTATAATTTTTGAGAAGTTAGAAATCACTTGGCTTAGCACCTAGTTAGCAAAAATAAATAGTAAAAGTAGGAGGCAATCAGATAGCTTGCTTCTCTCCTCACAGTGACTTTAACCAAGTGACCTTTTACCCAACTTGTCCCTATCACATTTCTCCTAAATTTTCACATCACTAAAGAGTGGTCAAACAGTGTCCCAGGAATTTTTACCTCTACAGGGTGGTATCCTAGCGTCCTTCTCCACGTGAGATCTTACATGCCAAGGCTTAAGGTCTCTGCCACTTTTCAAATGACTTTGCTTAAAACATTGACTTGAAATTGCCTTTTTTTTTTTTTTGGCTTTCTCTGGGAAGCCTCTCAGGCAGCATGTTGTGTGATGCTGCCCTAGATACCTCATCATTTTCTAATTGTGGTTCTGATAGCCAGGTGGTCACAAAACTACAGATAGTGTAAAGCAACATGGTAGTTGTTGTTAATAGTGTTGGAACTAGAGTCAGGTAGGCCTGGGTTCAAACCCTATTTTGTATACTTATGATCTAGGCGATCTTAGGCAAGTAACTTTTCTCTCTGTGACTGTTTCCTCATATGTAAAATGTAGGACTTGGACTCCTCTAAGGTCCTTTCAATCCCCAAATATACTATTTTATAATAACACTTTTTCCTTTTGTGCCCCCTCTTCCACTCCCAGGGTCTAATACCTCATGTTCTCATGGTGCCTGACTGAGGATCCCAACTTTGGCCTACTGGGCTTGGTATGGTGACTAATTTGTCCAGCAGTTTTGGATGCATCAGACTCTTCCTGACCCCATTTGGGATTTTTTGGCAAAGATACTAGAGGGGTTTTCCATTTCCTTCTCTAACTCATTTTATAGGTGAGGAAACTGAAGCAGACAGGGTTAAGTGACTTGCCTAGAGTCTCTTAACCTGGTAAGTGTCTGAGGGTTAGATGCGAACTCAGGAAGATGAGTCTTCTTGACTCCAGGCTCAACACTCAACTCACTGTGCCATTGTGCCCACAATGCCTAATACTCTGGATGTCTCTCTATTTTACTTCCTCTAAAAACATTTACCTTTCTGTTACATAGACAGGTTATTTCAGGTAATCAAATGAAGTCATTCACAGAGGTAATAATGAGTTTTTATCACCCTCTCCTGGCATTGACTTTTAAACTAAGGATTCATAACATCATAGATTTAGAATAGAATAGACTTCAGAAGTTATTAAGCCAATCCACCATTATATATTTAGATATCTATCTATCTATCTATCTATCTATCTATCTACATATGGAATTAAAGTTTAGGAAACTTGCCCAGGGTCGTATATTTGGTATGTGATATTGCTGGTATTTGGACCCAGTTTTTCTGGTTCCAAATCTGGTGTGCTTTACCTTAGCCCATGCTGCCTCCCAGGAAATATAATGGCTTAAACAAAAGACATGATTCTGAAATTATGGGATTTCATATAGGTTGGAGTGAAAAATGCTTTGGTAGGGAAGAGCTTTGGGCATCCTTCAAGTCATCACCTACTTTGTCTTCACATAAGATCAGCCTGGCACCCATGTGTTCCCTGGAATGGGATAGGAGAGGAGTGCTAAATAGGGGGCAGGGAAAGCATGGTGGATGAACAGTGGAGTAAATACACCAAAAATTCATGTGACACTTTCCTGATTGGTGGCAGTGGCAGGTACTTTGCAGGGCTTTCTTCATTGAAACGAAAATACAAGTATAGAAAGGAGGTTCATCATACGTTTGTAAAGATAAGTCCATTTCCAGACTATAATTTAATATTTTTAATATTTAATATTGCCAAGTGTCTCTAGGGTTTTTTGGATTGCTATTTTTTTCTCCTTTTGATAGATGAGAAAATTGACAGACAAAGTGGTAAAGAGGCATGCCTAAAATCATGTAAGACACATATATTGCAAAGTGTTGACTCTAAAATAAAGTTTGGTTCACATGTAGCATGGACAGATGTCTGACCTAGGATCTAGCTCACTCTTCTCCAAGGGAAATTAACTTTGAGGGGAAAAGGAAAAGGGTCTTTTCTGGGCACTTGCTCTATCCTTTGCCTAATTCCAAAAAGGTAATGGGGTAAAATTTATATCTATCCATTACACTTCATAAACATCTGTAATTCTAGAGGTGCAATAATTTCTGAGGAGGGACCAAGAAGATACAAGTCAGTTTTCTTTATCATTTTTTCAAGAAGAAAAAGAGGAAGGTAATAGCTTTCTTAATTGTTTCATGGAAATTGGTCCTTTCTTCTAGGTTAGGTCATAAGCTCCATGATGGCAAGCCATACATCCCACTCTCCCTAAATCTATAGATTTAGACAAGATATTCCCTAGTTTAACCTTTTATTTCACAGATGAAGAAATTAGATCTGAGAAAGAGGAATCAATTTGTTTTTCCCATCCACAGAGCCTTTCATTAAATTGAATGTAGTAAGGGTCAATACACATTGGTTAATTGATTAACTCATTCCCACAGAGCTTTAGAACATCCACTTAAGTGGCTGGGATTGTATCAAGAACCAATACATTGATAAGCTTAGGAACTACTTGTTTGAGTAGGCTTCTTAGTACGCCAGGGGGTTACTTATGTCCGATGACTTAAGGGGTATAGAGAAATCTCCTTTCCCTTTTTTCCCCCCATTAACTACAACAGTATCTGGAATTTAACCATTAGAGACTCTTTGGTCCACCCCTCAACTGCCCTTACCACTCCAGGAAGGTGTCTCTATAGTGATAAAAGCAGTAAGTACTTAATCCTGCTGCAATTTACAGGTTTCCAACAGAAACAGAATGGAGAGGAAGTTCAGAGGTTCTAGTCCTGCCTCTTCTACTAATTACCTGAATATGTCATTTAGACTTTCCAAGCCTCAGTTTCCTTACTTGCAAAATAAAGAGACTGGACCTCTAAGGTCCCTTCCTGCTGCATATATAAGAAAATCTTACATATCAAAAAAGAACATATTTAAGGGAGCACTGAGAAATACCATACTGGCCACCATTCAAGCAGACCTTTTGAAAAAGATGGCAGCTACCCCCATTACAGTGCTTCAAGGCCAGCAGAGAGAGACTTTGAAAGGATGAATGAATTTTTAGCAATGTGATACCCCAAGGAGCAGACAGAATGTGTGAATGTTGCTGGTGGTGGTAGATGGCACCTCTGAGGGCATATATATAGAAGGAGGGTCATCCTCTGCAGATGGAAAGGAGAGGAGATGGGTCCTTAGAATAGATGATATGTGTTGGTGGAGTTATGAACTGATCCAACCACTCTGAGAACAATTTGGAACTATGCCCAAAGGGTTATAAAATTGTGAATACCCTTTGACTGAGCAATACTACTTCTAGGTCTGTATCCCAAAAAGATCATAAAAAGGGGAAAGGACCTCCATGTACAGAAATATTTATAGAAGTTCTTTTTGTGGTGGTCAAGAATTGGAAATTGAAGTGATGCCCATCAACTGGGAAATGACTGAACAAGTTGTGCATATAAATGTAATGGAGTGTTATATAAATGAAATGGAATATTTTGTTTTGTTAGAAATGATGAGCAGGCAGATTTCAGAAAAACCTGGAAAGACTTACACAAATCAATGCAAAGGGAAATGAGCAGAACCAGGAGAACATTGTTCACAGTAGCAGCAACATTATGCAATGATCAATTGTGAATGGCTTAGCACTTCTCAACAACACAATGATCCAAGACAATTCCAAAGGACTCATAATGGAAAATGCTATCCACATCCAGAGAAAGAATTGATGGAGTCTGTATGCAGATAGAAACATGCTATTTTTACTTTCTTTATTTTTGTACATTTTTTTTCCTTTTGTTCTGTTTTTTCTTTCACATGACTAATACGGAAATATGGTTTTACATGATTGCACAAATATAACCCTTATCAAATTAAATTGCTTACCACTTTAGGGAGGGGGAGAAAAATTTAAAACTTAAAATTTTTAATGAATATTAAAATTGTCTTTGTGTGTAATTACAAAAAATAAAATGATATTTTCTAAAAAGAATGGGTGATAAGATTAACACAGGAAAGGAAACAGAATAATAACATTACAGGGGCAAAAAGGCAGATAATTGTCCTGAGAAGGGCACTGTCCTCTCTTCTATATTGAAGTTTCCTGCATAGAACACATAAAACTAAGAAAAAGCAAGGGTTTCACTGTAAAGGCTTGAAATTAGTCTTAAGATGCTTCTAGGACAAAATCTTGTATAGGAGAAGGAACAGTAAAAAGAGGTAGGACCTTTTCCCAGGACAGCGTCATGACTTCAAGTTTCAGCTATTCATGAATTTCTTATTTTGTGTATCATTTTTGCTGTTTTCATTGTTAAACCCCCTAAGTGCTGTCTCATAAAGAACACTACAGATACTTGATGGTTATGAATCTGTCAAAGAATATAGATAATTGTGACCTTCTAAGCCATTCATCTCTTTCCCAAGGTATATCATATGTGAAGGGAGACTGATGCTTGGAGCTAAGGGGCATTGACAGTCCAAGGCCAAGAAACACGTTTACATATATATTACATATATACATATGTGTAAGCATGTTTATGTACACACAAATATGCATACATCTATTTCTTCTGGTCCTTTTTATATAATTGTGTCTGTGATTCACAGTCTTCTTCTGTGATCTGTAGCTGTGCAAAGTGGAGCAGTCATTTATAGGTAGGTCCCTTAGTTGAACTTGAAATTTTCCTGAAGTTTGAGTAATGTCTGTATATGCTTTTGTACTGGCATATGCTATTGGAAAGTTACTTGAATGTTTTTCGAAGTTGTTTATGTAAACTTCAAAACTGTTTGGGGTTTGTGATTACTTCTGTTGTTTGCCTCTTGGTATCATTTCATTTTTCAAAATTTAATAAACACTTGTTTTTTGGAAGAGAAAAATAATTGGTCACACACTTGCGGGTTCCAAGATTTGTTTTACATGTGTATGTAATACAGCCTAATTCAAAACATTTTCAGATACAGCATGTCAAGTAATTTCTAATGTTGTGGTCAAGACCAGAATGGAACCTCAAGTGAGTACCCACTGCCTTAAACCACATCACTTAGGAGACCGCCAAAGACAGGCAGTGCTCACAGGCCAAATTCAGCCTCAGTGACGCACATAGGTCTGTCTCAATCTACAGCCTGAAGCTACTATAACAGGCTCCTGTAAATAGGCTGAGGGACAGGCATACTAATGCCTCTGACACCCTCAGAATTATAATTTCTGCCAAGTCAGTATCACCTAAGAAAATGTCATCCAAAAGCCATTACCTCTTGACTTCCCCAGTGACTGAATGCTATCAGGTAGGGCAGACCAAAGGTGAACCCCATCATTCTATGTCTCTCTTCCTCTCCCCTTCAACATTGCTGCACCCTCTTTATCCCAATTCCCAGTGCCTTCCTTCTGCTCACTGTGCTTTTCCCCTTAAACCTGACCTCCCCCAGGTAATTTATCATACTCCAAAATTATCCCTCCTCCCTGCCCTCAATCAAAACATGCATTCTCTCAGTGCCAGATCTCAGACTCCTGTCATAGAGAAAGTGATGTGATTAATTAAGTCACAATAAGCAGCTTAATGTGGTGCCCTCCCTAGGGGTCTTTGCATTTTAAAAGCATATTTGGCAAGACAGAATTTCAAAATGAAGGAATAAGTCACTAGTTGTCGGGTTTTCAGCAATTTAACAAGCAAATGGGACAGTAGTTGGGAGACAAGGTGTTCCTTGAGTCAAACCACATAGGTGACTATTTCACTCACACCAAAAGGCAGTCTGTGGTATGGGGAAAACATACTGGCCTGGTCATCCAGGGTCGGAAATTCTAGTCCTGGTTTCTACCACTGTGTGATGTTCAGCAATTATTTTACTTCACAAAGTCTTCATTCCCTTTTGTATAAAATGAAAGGGTTGGACTAGGGGCCCTAAGACGTGGCTAGCTCTAATATTTAATGACATCATGTGAACCTTGCGAAGCATTTCCTGGTGGATGTCCATCAATGAGAAGGCTAATAATGCTTTCATGTCTATACTGCTGAAGTCGTTTGTTTGTTTTTGTGAACTGGTTGAATGTTATTTTGTTCTTTCCTTTGGGGCAAGTTTAATCATCATGAAACAAAGTACAATGCTAATTATTTTATGGTGAATGCTGCTTTTAGGAATAGTTCCTTCTACACTTAAAATATAACCAACCTATTTGTTTGGTTGGTTTTTTGCCTTAACAAGCCAATTTGATTGAGGACAAAAATCAAAATTCACCAGACAATTTCAAATCACCATTTTCAGGAAGTGCTAATTGTCAAGATCAGCTTCCAAATGGAGAAGAAAAGAACGGGCATGTTTGAGGAAATTGTCATAGATGTTAAAGACATTCAAAAAATGTTATGTGTCTTAAGAACTGGAAGGGATCTTAGAAATCATTTAATCTAAGCCTTCTTAACTTTTATTTGTGTCTACAACCCTTTTTTGCAGCCTGGTGACAACTATGAAACCCTTCTCCAAAACTCTTTTTTAATGCATAAAATAAAATTTATGAGATTGTAAATGAAATCAATCATGTTTAATTATAAAAGTATTTAAAGAGATATGCCATTGGGCCCTAGGTTAAGAACTCCTGATGTAATCCAACTCCCTCATTTTACAAATGAGACAACTGAAGCCCAGAGAAGGGAAATGCCTTTTGCATGATGAAACAGGTATTAAATATCAGAACCAAGAATCACATCCAACTTCCTTGATTCTAAGGGCCCTGCTTTCTCCACTACATCACAGTGCCTCTTGGACACAAAACAAAGTTAAAGAAGGCTTTATAAATTATACAGTTTATGTAAGCAATGTGGACAACTCATTCAGATAATCTAAGCTCCAGTTGTTTAGTGAAAAAAAGCTCTGAACTTAGGATCTGAGTACTTGAGGACAAATCTCAGTCCTGCTTCTTACCAGTGACATGCCCAAGGACAAGTTACTGCCAGTCTCTGGACCTCATTTTAATTATCTGTGAAACAGTAAGGTTGGTTTAGGTAAGCTCTAAAGTGCTTATAGGTTGAAAATTCAGCTTCCAGCTTCCATTTTCCAGAAAAACTAAGATTTGAAAATATTATTTCATTTGATTCTTAAAACAACTCTGTGAGGTAGGTGCTATTATGATCCCCATTTTACAGTTGAGAAACTAAGGCAAACAGAGACGAGGTGACTTACCCAAGTTAACACAGCTAAAAAGTTTATGAGGCCACATTTGAACTCAAGTCTTCCTAACTCCAAAGCCAGCACTCCATCCACTGTACTATCCCCTGTCTGATGAGCTATTGAAGTCCCTTCCAACTCTGAATTTCTCCTTGTGTTTGAAGACTGCATGGTCACCCCAGCAGGTCCAGCAATAGACACTGATTCAATCCACTCACCATCTAAATTTTCCCAATATACTGTTTTCATTATTTCAAGTTATAAACATAAACAGCTTTCTGTTGTCTACCAAAGCAAGTCAAGATATCTCTGACTGACTTTAAAAGCCCTTGTTAGGTGTGATCCTAGGAGCATGAATTGATTTCCAACTGCTCTTTTAACCAGTTTCTTCAATTCCAGAAAATAGTCTTCTCAATGAGCTACACATATCTTGTCTTTTAAAAAAAATATTCTCTCTCCTCTTCTCTTTTCACCTATAGAATAAAACCTCATCTTTCAAAAAAGAGGCAGTGTGCTGTAATAGGTAGAGTATTAGACTTGGAGTCAGCAAGACCTAGATTTGAATCCCATCTCTACCATTTATTAACTGTGAGATCAGGAGAAAATATCTTAACCTAAGACTCAGTTTTCTCATCTGTGTTAAGAAAGGGTGTATAGTACCGGTTGTTCCTGACTCAATGGATTGTGGTAAGAATTTGCAAGTATTTCATTAATCCAAAGCACCAGTGAGTGGGAGAGGGTCTAGAGGGAGAGAATTTTAAAACTCAAAATGGTAAAAAAAATAAAAAATGAATTAAAAAGAAATAAAGAGAAAAAAGTATCAAATGAGAGCAAATTTCCAAACACTGTGTCATTCTCATCTTCTCTTCCTCTGCAAGGATCGTATCAGGACTTGCCTCCTCCAATGACTTTTTTATGACTTCAGAACACATTGTTTGATCATTTCTCTGAACTTTTAATTTGCTTAGTAACAATACAGCACTTCCTTTTTCACAAATTGCAATTGTTCCTTATATATGTGTTATTTTTACTTTTCCAAAAAGATTTTAAGATTCTGGAGGGCAGAGACTATAGCTTACATTTCTCCAGCATCTCTCATACTACCCAGTTCAAAATTGGGGATATGTTATATCTGTATGACTCTGTGGAAATCACTTAATCTTTATCAGCTGCAATGCTCTTGAAAAACGGGGATATTAACACTTGTACAATCTACATGACAAGGTTGTTGTTAACCTTAATGCACTATCTAAATGCAAGTTATAATTATTGCGGTGTTTGAGAAACAATAGGTTTATAATTTGATAGAATCATTAGGTAAGAAATCTAAAGTAAGAAGTGTCTGAATCTATCTAAAGAAAACCCGTAGCATTACTTTCCCGAAAACAATCTGTTTGAAGATCTATAGTTACTAAATTACTACGGTATTTCAAGAAATCATTAATGAGGCGTGCATCCAACTTCAGAGGCAGCTAAGGAGTGTAATGGGTAGAGTGCTGTGCCTGGAATAATAAAGGCCTGAACTCAACTCTGGCCTCAGAAATTTACTAGCTGTGTGACCCTGGACAAGTAACTTGAATTGTCTACCTCAGTTTCCGCAACAGTAAAATAGAGATCACAGTAGCCTCTTTCTCATAAAGTTACTGTGAGGATCAAATAAGATAATATTTGTGAAGAGCTCATTACAGTACCTGGCACATAGTAGGCCCTTAATGCATGCTTATTTTCTTTCTTTCTTCTTAGTATCATAATCTAAACAATAGGAATTCTCCATCCACTTGTTTTTCCCAGTGAGGACTGTTAAATTTCCCTTTTCAATAATTTTGGGTTTCACTGAGGCATTCATTGACAATACAGTGAAAAGGAAATAAAATAAAGAAAAATGCATTGTTTTTCCTAAGGGAGAAGAGAATAAATCATTCTCCTCGTAAGACAGATTCAAGTATTAAAATAGTCACCTACTTTTGTAGGTCTTTTGTCAACTAAAAGGAATTCTCCCTAGGGTAAAGACATAGAAGTAAGGATAGTAGGGAAGAAGAAAGTAGTAGAAAGTGAGCAGACCATCTGATTCATTGCACAGATTGAACCTGAAAATCCTTAAGCAATTTTCCAAAACCATTTGACTCAGTGACATTATGGCCAATGCTCACTGCACCAATCTTTGCTCTTTCTTTTCCTTTACTACAACAGATATTTGCTGTTTTGGTTCTTGACCCAGAGTCATATTATCTCTCTTTCTTTCCTCCTTTCAATGATAAAGAAGAATGAAACTCTTCCAAAACCTAACGTTAGGCATGCCCAGTAATAATAAACAAACAAAAAATAATAGCATTTATATGGAGTTTTCAATTTTTCAAAGAAATTTATGGATATCTCGTTTGATATTCTGAACCCTGTAAAACGGGTACTATTATTTACCCATTTTATGTATGAGGAAACTGAGGCTCAAAGAGGTTAAGAGATGTGACCAGGGTCCTTCTTACATGGTTAGTATAGTCAGTGACCATGGAATTTGAACCCAGGTCTTTCTGACTCCAAGTTCAGTGCTTTATCCCACTATCTTACCTGGCTTTGTGCTGTGTGTGTGCGTGTGCGTGTGTATGAAAAGAAACTATGGAAATCACTCATATAGCTTCTACAGAGTTCCATGCAACTCTCTTTCCATGAAAACAAATTTCCCTCTATCTAGAATACCCCTCTGTCCATTAGACACTCCTGCCATCTCATGCTCATATGGCTCTAACTCTCAAACCAATAGCTTTTAAGAAATGATACATTTTCAGCATACAAAGGGCTGATGGAAGCAGTTTGCATGCTTTGGGTTGGATGAGTGAAGAATTTGAATTTTCTTTCTGTCTACCAATATGGTTGCCTCAATTGTCTTGCTTCCAGACTCCATTTCTGCTTAATTGAAGACTACAATGAGTTCTTATTGACGTCATGGAATAGTCTGAAATGTCTGAATTTCATAACAATCCCATGTGGCACCTAACTTAGGTTGTGTCCAGACCAAGAGCTTTGTTTGACTGTTCTGTTGGCTAAAGTGATTTAAAAAAAAAAATCAACCACACTGGTGATTGGGAAAATAATAATCACAATAAGCAAATTGATTGCATAAGTAGATAAATAATTCTAAGTCACCAGTAATTCTCAAAGTAGGACAATATTTTAGTAGGATTTCCTTTCATTAGCTTGAATAGAACAAGGTTCAATAGCATTTAAGATAACAATTTTGGTCTATTGTTGGAGAACAACCTAAGCAGCCATATCTATTTAATTTGGCATCTAAGACCCCTAATATTATCAACTTTCTCCAACAGACTTTTTCATAAGTGAATCCCCCAGTATGTTTTCATGATTAATATGCAAATGGATGTATATTTTGTAATGAATTTCAGCTGGGCACAGTGAAAAAAAAATTCAAAAACCTCAGCATGGAGGTTTCTTTTTCTGGGAGAAATTCAACAAAATCCCCAAATGTCCTTGTCTTTGCAATCCATAATTTGCAGATTATTAATACAATAAATCCTTGGTGTCTGTGAGAGTTGGCATCATATCCATGAACTCCTATGCAGCAAACTCACAAACTAAAAATCCAAATGGGCAAAAAGAAACAAACAAAAACATGCCATTTCTGTATGTGCTCATTACCTGCTTTTGAAATCATAATATCTCGGCCTTTTATTGATCTTGTAACAGGCTCTGCAGGAAGCAGCTGCAGCCGTTATCCACAGGACAGACTAAAGATGAAATCTGTGTGGAAGGGAGGGAGGACTGGGCAAGCACTGATCTTTGGGATCCCATTCTGGGGCAGGCGAGCAAGCACCAGCAGCCAGCAACATCTTCCTCAAATATAGCCCATTGGAAAGGGATCTTAGAGACCATCTATTCCATACCCCATTTTTTACATATGTAGAAACTGAGGCACAAAGAGGAGAAAGTGTTTGATCAAGGTCATTTGGCAAAGGTTAATGGCAAGATTGGGCATTTTAATCCAGGCCTCCTTACTCTCAGGCCACTGTTTTGATTTTTTGTTTTGCTTTGGTTTTTACCCCCACACTGCATATAGCCAACTGGAAATGTAAATTTTTTTTTAAAGGGTACAAAAGATCAAACAAGAAACTCAGGCTGACAGAATTTAAGTGATTTTACAATAAAAAATATAAAGAAAAATTTTAAAACACAGCAAACATTAAGAACTAAGCTTGTTACAATAAAGTTCTCCCTAGAAGAATATAAGACCCTTGAGGGAAGCGTACTGGGTTTGTTTTGTTTTGTTCTGTGATTTTGTTTGTTGTGTCTTTGTATTCACAATGCCTACTCTCTATGAATGCTTAATAAATGCTTGGTCGATTACATTGGAAAGTTAGGTCAGAGCTCTTTCACGTTATATTAAATGAACCCCTGCACCTTCACAAATTCAGCTAAGTTGGTTGGGGTTAATATATTAATTGAGGCAAGGACGTTGAAAGAACTCAAGGGCCCTTGAGAACAAGGGTTCACCTTTGCATAGGCTCTGCCCTTCCTTCTGAGTCAACACACCACCAATATCAGAGAGTAGCTGGAGGGAATGATGGCACCCTGGATTTCAGAGAAGATTTAAAACCAAGGTCCTAACTGCTCATCATCATTACAAAATCTCCAGGCAGTTTTCATAAGAGCAAGGGGGTGGTAGCCTGAGGTTTTGGCTGACAGTCAACCCAACTAATTACATTCTGTCTACTGCGTCCTCCTGCAGCTTCAGTTGGATGTGTTATTTTTTACTTCCTGTCCTAATCTGGAGTGCAATGTTGCTATGTGTTCTTAAGCAGATGCTGCAGTTCATCCTGGAAGTGTCTGATTTTCAGTCCCAAAGTTAAAGATTCCTCTTTGTATCTTACATAAAGCCTGTGAGACTTCAGGTTAATTAACATCTTCAAGTGATCCCTAGATGCCATCACCAAATACCTTTTAAGTGTTGTGGTAGCATAGAACATTCTGGCTAGTTACACTGCTATTTTCTCCCATTAAGCTTATAGATGACAGGCATGTTTAGTCCAAAGCTGATGATGTCTTCCTTATGGAGACCACACAACATGGATAGTCCTCACTGTTTCCGCTCTCTGCATTTATAAGTACTGCCTTAATAAGAACTCCTATTCTTGTTACTGCTTCTTTTTTTTTCTTGAACATACCCCTTTCTGTGACTTAATTATGATGAGAGCACAGATAGTCTAAGATTCTTTCCTTTAAGATTCAGAGGAACAAAGGGGACATGCTCTTTCAAAGGTCCCAGCAAGCCTTGCAGCATGGTGGAATGGAATACAGAACTAGAATTACTGGAAACTACAGAGGACAGATTCATTTGGAGGAAGTGGTGTTACCCTTGTGTAGAGATCAGCCCCATAATGGGGGCAATCATTCCAGGATGGGATGGTCATTTGAAAAATGTTTTCTGTCCCCCAAGGATGAGGTAGAGGGGAAGAATTTTAACTGCTCTGGGAAGAAAGAGTAGAAGTGTACTTTCCTACTAGGAAAAAATACCCATAGGAAGAGACTACATCTTCTCCAATACAAGCACCCTAAGGCAAACTCCTATTTTCTCCATGCCAGCGCTATGATCATAGACAATTGTTCTGGATAAAAGGCTAAGTGATTTGACCAAGGTTATAAAGTCAGTATGTGGGAGAGGTAAGACAAGCCAGGAATCCAGATCTCTATTCATTTTGTCACTGCTTCTCAACCTCTGCCATTAACTTTGCAAACCATAAAGTACCAGAAAAATGTCAGCTATAATGATGTAAACATACACACAAACACACAAAAATGTATACAGATATGTATGTATGTATATCTTTTTCCCAGGCTCCCAGGGTGTTTATAAACATGCCTCTACCACAGACTCTGAAACAAAAAAATTACTAAATGTACATTGCACAAAAAGTAGGAGGTGGAATTTTTATTTATCAGAATGTGATAAATGTCAATAGAATGAGCCTCTCAAGGGAACAAACAGTCTCCTCTAGCATTCTTGCCAGGGCTATGATGAACAAAAACTGCCAGGCCATGTGCGAGGCACAGATCAAACTCCCCAGCACCTCCTCTTTGGCTGTACATCTCTAGTGATTTAAAATTCAGACATTATGATAGTAATGACAAAGTGAGCTCCAGAGAAGGAGCTCAGTTCATCTGAGATACTTTCGGCTGATTGTAAAGGAAAGAATAAATAGACAGTAATGAAAACCAAACCTTATATATCCTACTTATTGCCTGAAGAACCTCTCTAAATGCAAGAGGAGGGAGAGGTGGAATCTCTCACCCTGTCTTAGAAGATACTACATTTAAGAGAAATGGTTCATTTTAAAGGCATTGGCACTTAAGGGTAATAAAAAAAATTAGTCTTGATAAAAGACCTACTTAAATTAATTCCTGTACAAATCAGAAATTAAAATGTTAACCAGTTGACTTAGACTTCTTCCTACCTCAATAGATACTTGATTAAAGGCCAACCTTGGTTTAGGCACTATGGGTGTGTGGTGAGGGGGTAGTGTCTGTGAGATAAAGGTGTGTGTGTGTGTGTGTGTGTGTGTGTGTGTGTGTGTGCGCGTGTGTGTGTGTGTGTGTGTGTGTGTGTGTGTGTATGTGCATGTGTTGGGGATAAGAGGGTTACAAAGGGTTGTGAGAGACTTGTCCTTTCCCTTCAGGCAGCTTATACTGACTGG
This sequence comes from Pseudochirops cupreus, assembly GCA_028627135.1. Lineage (NCBI taxonomy): Eukaryota > Metazoa > Chordata > Mammalia > Diprotodontia > Pseudocheiridae > Pseudochirops > Pseudochirops cupreus. Next base: position 287,881,735 of record CM053580.1, on the reverse strand, counting down.
GGAGACACAAGGTACAAGTGGTATCCTGACTGGGTAGACACAACCTAGAAGTCCCACCACAAAGGTGGCATCTCTGGATTGAGTATCTCATCTTCTGAGGGAGAGGGTGCCATTTTGTTTCCCAACAGGTATTAACCTAATCTTCCTTCCTGAGGGAGAGAAACCAAAAAGTACATTTGCCTGGGACTCTCTAGCAATATCTTAAGGCTGCTCTCACCCTGTCTGTGGCTATCTGTATATACATAAATTATGTGAGTGACTAGGAGGTCTGCAACTTCTCTTCTCCCCTCATGGAAAAGAAAAAGGCTCTGAAAGAATAGACTTACATGGAGAAAGAGAGTGGGAAAAAAGAGATAGACAGATAAATAAAGATAGATAAAGAGAAAGTGAGGAGGAAGAATAGAATCAAGTCTTCTGATTCTAAATGCAGGGCTCTTTCTACATCATCACATTATCTATATCATGATATTAAGTCAGATGAATAAACATTATCAAAGGCAACCATGGGTCAGGTATTCTGCTAAGTGCTGGAAAGACAGAAAATTAAAAAGAAAGATAGTCCCTGGCCTCAAGGAATATACATTCTAACAGGGAAAGAGAAAACATAAAAGCTGAAAAGTGGAGTTGGAGAGAAAAAGAAAAAAAAAACAACATAGGGTTATGGTGATGAAGTCCTAAGGGTAAGAAGCAGAGACAGGGAAGGAATGAGGGAGTGCTGGCCTGGACTATTACTCCAAATGAAGGTTCTAGGAGGAATTTGCCAGTGAAAGAAGGGAGCCAAAAAGGCAGAAGGATCTTCCAGGGTGAAAAGCCAGCTGAAGCAAAATCCAGAGTCACAAGTGGGACTAGATGAGGAATGAGGGTTCACACATAAAAGGACTTGAAAACACTTAAAAGCAACATAGAACACTAAATTCTTCAGTCAAAGTTGTCTGCTTACCTACCCTACACATCACTGCTGTTTTTTTTAAACATTTAATGATGCCCTGCTTTTTATGCTATTGCATTTCCCAAAAACCACATTGTCCTCTATTGATCCTTCTCTTGTGGGAAAAAAAATATATAGCAAAAATGTCTAAAGCAAATATTTATTTTTTAAAATTTATTTACTTTAAATTTACAACATTCAGTTCCACAAGCTTTTGCGTTCCAAATTTAGTCCCCCTCCCTTTTCTCCCCTCCCTCTCATGGTGGCATGCAATCTGATATAGGCTCTACATATACCTTTACACCAAACATTAGTCAAGTTGTAAAGAAGAATTACTACTGATGGAGTGAACAATGAGAAAGAAGAAACAAAATAAAACAGAGAGGGAACAACTAGTTTTTATTTTATTTTGTTTTTTTTATTCTCAAACTTTTGTTTATTTTTAGTTTACATCATTCATTTCCACAAGATTTTGAGTTTCAAATTTTCTCCCCATCTTTCCCCTACCCACCACCCCAAAATGGCGATCCCACTGTATACCCCCTACCCCAATCTGCTCTTTCCTATATCCTCCCCCATCGCCCCTCTGACTTTCCGGTAGGGCAAGATGGATCTCCCTATCCCAGTTCCTGTATATCTTATTTTCCAGTTGCATGTAAATAATGATAATGATAATAATATATATGTACATATGTATTTTTAACATTTGATCTTAGAACTTTAATTTCTAGATTCTTTCGCTTCCTCCCTTGTCACCCACCCCAACTGGAAAGATAAGCAATTCAATACAGGCTGTACACGTGTAGTTACCCAAAACATCTCCACGATGCACATATTGTGTAACACTGACAATATTTCCCTCCTTCCTATTCCACGTCCCACTTGTTCTATTCCCTATTTTGTCTCTGTCCCTTTACAGAAGTGTGTGCTTGTAACAACCCTCCCTCCCAACCTGCCCTCCCCTCTACTATCCCCTCTCTCATCCCCTTCCCCCCTACTCTCCTGTAGGCCAAGATACCCAATTTAGAGTGTATGTCATTTCTTCCCTAAGCCAAATGCAATGAGAGTAAGGTTGACTCATTCCCTTTTGCCTTCCTGTTCTTTCCCTCCATTGTAACAGTTATCCCTTGCCTCTTCTATATGAGATAAGCCCATTCTGTCTCTCCCTGTCTCCTCTCATTCTATTCCTCTCCCACCTCTCAATTTTACCTTTTAAAAAATTATTCTATCCTATTCAATTGATCTTGTGACGTCTGTCTATGTACAAATATATACAGACATTCACATATGTATTCACAAGCATATATATCCTCCTATATAGACATATGTGCATGTATACAAATATATACATTTATATTCCCTTCAACTACCCTCATACCGAGAAATGTTTCACAAGTTACAATTATCGTTTTTCCATGTTGACATGTAAATAGTTCAACTTTGATAAGTTCCTTATGAATTCTTTTGCATGTTTACCTTCTCATGCTTCTTGTATTTGAATGTCAAATTTTCTATTCAGTTCTGTTTTTTTCATCAAGAATGCTTGGAAGTCCTCCACCTCATTGAATGACCATATTTTCCCCTGTATCATTTTACTCAGTTTTGCTGGGTAGGTGATTCTTGGTTTTAATCCTAGCTCCCTTGATCTCCAGAATATCATATTCCAGGCCCTTTAATCCAGTAATGCAGAAGCTGCTAGATCCTGGGTTATCCTAATTGTGTTTCCACAGTATTCAAATTGTTTTCCTTGGCACCTTGTAATATTTTCTCCTCAATCTGGGAACTCCGGAACCTGACTATAACATTCCTGGAAGTTTTCTTTTGGGGTCTTTTTCAAAAGGTGAATGGTGAATTCTTTCAACTTCTATTTTGCCTTCTGGTTCTACAATATCGGGGCAATTTTCCTTGAGAATTTCTTGAAGGATGCTTTCTAAGTTCTTTTTTTGATCATAGCTTTTAGGTAGTCCAGTAATTTTTAAATTGTCTCTCCTGGATCTGTTTTCCAGGTCAGTGGTTTTTCCAAGGAGATATTTCACATTGCCTTCTATTTTTTCATTTGTTTGGATCTGTTTAATAGTATCTTGATTTCTCATCAAGTCATTTGCTTCTATTTGCTCCACTCTAATTCTGATGGACTGGTTCTCTTCAGAAAGTTTTTGAGATTCTTTTTCCATCTGGCAAATTTGGCTTTTTAATGCATTCTTCTCATTGCCTTTTTAGGCCTCTTTTGCCCTTTGAGTTAATCTATTTTTAAGGTGTTATTTTCTTCAGTCAGGTTGTTGACTCTCTTTTCATGATTTTCTTGCATCATTCTCATTTCTCTCCCCAATTTTTCCTCTACTTCTCTTGTTTGGTTTTCAAAATCCTTCTTAAGCTGCTCTATGGCCTGTAACCAGTTTACATTTTTCTTGGAAGCTTTCGGTGTGGGAGTTCTGACTGTATTGTCTTCCTCCCATTCCATGCTTTGATCCTTTTTGTCCCCCAAAAGAGAATCTAAAGTTGGATTGCTGTTCTTGCTTTTCTTCCTTTGCCTGCTCTTGTTGCCAGTCAATTACTTGACTTTTTAGCTCTGTGGAACTCTGCTTCCAGAGGGGAGAGCTTGTCCCAAATCACTGGGGTTTTCACAGCAGCTGGAGCTATTAGGGGCTTGCCATCTCTGCAGCCCCCACCAACTTTGGCTCACTGGTCATGCACCTCAGGACTACCACCCATGACCAGGATCCCTATCCAAGCATGTTAAGGCAAGAGCATTTAGCCTCTGAATGATTGCTTGGCCCCCCTGCAATCTGCAACCTGGGAGCTCTGAAGTAGCCACATGGAGGCAGCTGCAGGGCCACCGCTTCCATTGCTTTCTTGTTTTGGGGGTAGATGGCTGGACCCACTCCTTTTCCCCAAATTTAGCCAAGTTCCACCAACCTTTCACTTTGTCCTTGGCTCTTATGGGTTGATAACTCTGGAAACTGCCACAGCTGCTGGTGATCTGCTCTCCTGAAAGCTCCAGTCGCCGAGCAAGTAGTTTTTAAAGTAAATATTTCTAATGACAGTGTGCAATCATTCCACACCCATAGTCATCCACCAAGAAGGTAATATTATCATACTAATTCTGTGCAGTGTTTTCTTGTTTGTACGCTATTTGTTCATCAGTTCATAGAAATCTTCCAGCTTCCCTGCCCTCTACATATTCAGCTTTTCTTGTAGCACAATAATATTCCATTTCATTCACCTATCACCATTTATTCACTCACATCCTAAGGTATGGGTACGTACTTTGCTTCCAGATTTTTGCTACCAGAGAAAGCATTGCTAAGAATGTTTTGTTATACGTGGGATGATTTTCTGAGTCCTTGATGTCCTTGGGGCCCAGTTTGAAGGCCTAGCAGAAGAGTTTAGATGTGATAGAAGAGTCAATCAAGGGTCACCATAGAGGCTTGAGTTTTTAAACTTAAAGCAACAACAATGATCAAGTGATATTTTAGCAACTGATTTTAGTAATGATAGGGATAGCTAAGTCAAAAGTTACAAATAATTTCATGACTTTTAACCAAATGATTCCAGATTGCTTTCCAGAGTTTCTGGACAATGAACACTGCAACAACAAAGCATTAGTGTACCTGCCTTTCTATATTGACTATTTCCTACATTTCCACTATTTCTATATTGACTATTTCCTACATTGACTATTTCCATCTTTTCTCACTTTGGCCAACTCGATGGTTATAAGGTAAAGTCTAAGAATTTTAAATATTTTCTTCTCTCTCATTATTAGTGATTTGGAGGATTTTTATACATTTCTTAATTGTTAATGTTCCTTTGTTTTGATGACGGTTCTGAGCACACCATGCTTATTATTGTTTCCACACCTTTTCTCAATCTATTCCCACTTACTCTCTCAGTCTAACCAAATATGACCCTTCTTTTTGTGCCAAACTTAGATTCCTCCTTTTTCAGAAAGCCTTTTCTTTGACATATACACCAACTTGAAATTATTTTTTTTCCTCCTATGAAATCATATGGACTTCACCATCTCATTTGGACTCCCATCTGACACTTGTTATTTATTTCCCATATTGTTAATTATTTTTTCATATGTGTATTTAATTTCACTCCAATTTAATTGTAGTCTCAATTAAAATAGGGATTGTGTCTTAAAATTCTTTTGACATAAAACAGTAGTGATTATCTATAGTATTAAGCCTCAATTGTGCCTAGAGAAGGTGGTGGAGGGTTTTGAAGGCCTAACAGAAGAGTTTAGATATGATAGAAGAGTCAATTAGGAGTCACCGTAAATACTTAAGTAAAACTTAAAGCAGTCACAACCAAAGTGATATTTTAGCAAAAAAAAAAATCTGCTATCAGATTAATTAGGCATCTTGAAAACCCAGAGACAGAAATCAAAATCAAAATCAAAACAAAACCAACAACTAGGATGTTGAACTTTATAGTTTTTGTGCATAGTGTGTAACCAGAAGAAGACACCTTTAAGGAGTGCATGCCAGCAGTCCCTCCATTCTGTAGATGAGCCCTTTAGAGTGGATAGCAAAGATTAAAAGCAGAAGCAGTTAGTCTACTGTGCAAGCCTTACCAATTCAAGCAGTTCTCCCATACAGACATCTTACACATAAATTTAACTATTATTATTGTGTTGCCCTTTTCCAAGAAAGGGTAAAGTAGATTTGTAGGAGTACTTAACACATGTAAATCCCTACCTCTTTAAACCCAAGCATATTGTATTAAAGAGCTACATAAATTTTATAAGGATTCTGTCCTTTGAAAATCATAGTGCTGTTCCTTGTCTTCTAATACAATTAAAGGGGTGTCTCTTGGGAAACTGATTCTGGTAAGTCAGGAATTTGCCAAAGGTGCTACTTTTACCAAGATTATAACTGCATTATGATTATAACTGGTGCTTCCCACTTCCATCTCCCATCCCCCAACCACTAAGAAAAATGTGTCTGCTAATAGAAAACATACCAGTAGAAAGTTTTTTTTTTAATTGAAATACTATTATTTTAAATTACCTTAGGAACTAGGGGAAATGGGTGTGTGGTAAAATTATTCTATGGTCCATGACATTTAACTATGATAGACTAGGTAAAACACAAAATCAAGCTAAGCTTATGGTGTACAAAATACAATGTATTATTATTCCTTTAAACCCAGGAAGATAAAGGCTGAATAATCTTATATGTGTCATCTGAGGAAGCATGTGCCTGGAGTCCCATTAGAAAATTCTGGGGACTCAAAGAACAAGATGACTCATTTCTTGAACATTTGGGGTAGAAATTTCTTGGCAACAGTTCCACTCATAGAAATGCTTTTTGTGGTAGCAAAAAGCTGGAACAAAGTAGATACCCATTCATTAGGATGCAAGTGAACAAACTGGCACTTGAATCAAATGCAATATTATTGTGCCATGAGAAATGCTGAATACAAGGACTTTAGGGAAACATAGGAAGGTTTATATGAACTGATGAAGAACAAATAAAGTAGAAAAGAGTAGCCACCAATTAAAAGATTTTGGGGACACTTCACAGTAACATGCTAGATCTTGACCATCCTCTCCTTTGTTGTCAGAAAGGGGTTGGAATGCTGTATTTGATGAAAGAAGAGTCTTTCAGTTGGTGGCTTTGTAATTTTTTTTTTAATTAGCAAGAACTCAATTTGCTTTTCCACACTCTGCCCCATTGGAAGAAAAAAGAGAAAATCCTTATAACAAATATGCAGTCAGGAAAAATAAATTACCTCATTGCTCACGTCCAAAACATATATTTCTCATTCTACATCCTGAATCCATCATCTCTTTGTCAGGAGGTGAGGAGCATACTTTATCATGGGTCCTCTAGAATATAAGAAGTGAGGAAAGAGTGGAGACAAGGGCCTTTCGTTTCCTAGGGTAATGGGTGGTGGATCACTTACCGGTGCAAGTCTGCGATGAAGCCCCTGGCTGCCTCAATCTCTTTTCTGTGGCTCCTTCATTTAGCTTCGACCTTGTAATCATCAAAAAGTCCTAGCAGGCTTCAAGGGCTTGTGAGAAACATCAGGGGTTACGAGAACAATTGTAGCAGAAATGACAGGAGGAGGGTGGGCTGGTGACTGGCCACAAGAAAGCAAGGGGGAGGTAGAAGAGAAAGGGATAAAGGAGAAAAAGAGAGAGAGAGAAAGACAGAGACAGAGAGAGAGAGATGGAGAGACACACAGAGAGAGACAGAGACAGAGAGAGAGGGATGGAGAGACACACAGAGAGAAAGAGAGAGACAGAGACAGAGAGGCAGAGAGAAAGAAGATCCCTCTTGAGGTTTGATCAGACTATGCTCAGTGAACTATAAAATGGCTAAGTAGCAGCCTTGCAAACACAAACTAAAATTAAGGTTTATATCCTAATGAACCTTTATTATCTTCCCAACTGATAGTACTAACAGTAATAAGTTAATCATTCTGCAAGATATGTAAGTGTATTCTTTTATGTTTTAGAAGTTGATTTTGGTAGTAAACCTATTCCATATGTGATTTAAATATGTATATTGGGTGCCTTTTAAAAACTTCACTTCTTTGTGAGAAATTAGAACTAAAAATAAATTTACTATAATTAGCCATTTTCCTCAGGTACTCAAGGTAGGGGAATGTAAGAATTATGGTACTTATTCCTCCTGGCTAGAAGTCAATCTCTTCCCAATCTTATCACAAGCAAATTGGTATGGATTGTCAGCCCCTGCATTGACAGGTTGCCAGTCCTTACAGTTTCAGTATAGCTAGTCACTATGTTAACTGCTGGCTAGTGCCTAATCTCAGCTACTAGTAATAGAGAAAAGCCTTATGGAAGACATTCTGTGAAATTGTGAAAGAAGACTACAGGATTTTAGAGAGCACAACCAACCACCTCATTTAGGCCCAAAGAGACCCTCATTCTGTCCTCCTCACCCTCGAATGTTTAGTTCTTAACTTGAACACTAAAACATACACTGCATAGTCAGTTGCTTCATCTCTTACCCATCTACCATTTGTTGTATGTTTAGGCCTAACTATTAATTATTTATCTTGTTTTGGCCTTCTAAATATAACTCTATAAGGAGACCTGAAGCCTGGGCATTGAAAGGACTATATCAGCAAATAGATAACTATTTCATTGATTGACATTACCGCAGTCTTGAATTTCATTGGTTTACTTAACCAAATTTTAAAGAGGAAAAATGGATTTGTAAGTATAGAGCTGGCCATTGTAATGCCAAAAAAAAAAAGGCAATTTCCAAGGTTCAGAATACCAGCATAGTAACTTTATTTTATTCAGTGACAAATTAAGGCAAAAAACATTCACAGAACAGAGAAAATCAAAATACAGTGTAACTCATTCATTTAGCAAATGAGTTTTCAATTGAATTCAAGCACTACTCCACCCCTGGACAGTACATTCATTTAGTCAGTCAAAGTCTCTCTTCTCAAATGGTGATTAGTTTCCAATCACAAACAAAGTACATTGTCACAGAGCACAAAAAGTCAAAAGTTTCCCACCCCTAGATCACAACTGAATTACAATACCATCCACTAATGCCAAGCACTTTCTCAAAAGAGGAAGGAGAGCACAAAAGGCCATCCACCTTTAAGCTACAACAAGGTTAAGATATCATCACAGCACTTAATACCCAAGGAGAAGTCCTTCATACTTCTTTATAGGAGGCAAGTTCTCAGCAATTTCTGTTCCTGGGGAGACAAAGCTTAACAAAGCCACAAGATACGTTGCCAGTGTCCTCATTAATTCACTTTCTGCCCGCAGAACAGTCCCAGAACCTCTGAAAACATCAGCAAGACCCTCTTCCAGGATTTATGTAAACATACAACAAGAAAATCCTCCTTCAGGGCTTCTGAACCAAGAGCAAGGTTTCAGGACCTCTACAACAGCAGCATTATCCTTCACCAGCAGAGGAATCTGGCAAAACAACATCAAAACAGACAGACAAAATACCAGCATCAAAGCCATGCCTCCTCAGTCCTCAGCAGCTCCAGGTGGCAGTTGTAAAAAGTCCTGGGCAGCTCCAACTGGCCCTCGGCAGTCTCTCTCTCAGCAACTCTGGTCCCCAGCAATTCTCCTCTCTCTCTGCCTCCATCATACTGCTCCCCAAAAGTCCCTCTGGCCTTCTCTGCTTGGGCTTCTGTATAAATCCGTGGCACCAGCTCTTCCCAGTTCCACCCTCTCTCCATATCCACGAGTCCATCCCACAAGTGGGATTCACAAGCTCTGGGTTTTAACACTCAGCCAGAAAACCAAGCCAATACAGGGGGATTTCAATTCCATTACCGTTACAGTCATGGAATCAAGATGACTTGTGTGCAAATTCTAGTTCTGACATACACCTTCTATGTGACCTTAGGCAAGTCATCTGACCACTTAGTGCTCTAGACCACTCTCTAAGAATGACAGCTATTGTTCTACATTAATAGGGGAAATTTCCTTACCTGGAATTTCCCTACAGATACAAATCAGAAATCTGGACACAATTTGCCAGTTTTTTCTGAGAATTCCAAAAATGGTTTTGGTGTGCCTTCTTTTAAAGATGAAAATGTTTTGGAGTGGAACCAAGATGACTGAGTAAAAGCAGGAACTTGCTTGAGCTCCTGCTCCAACCACCTCCAATACCTGTAAAATTTGACTCTAAACAAATTTAAGAGCTACAGAACCCACAAAGTGACAAAGAGAAACATATCTCCCACTGTAGGCATCCTGGCAGGCTGACAGGAAGGGTCTATCACACTGAGCTGGGAGCTGAGCACAGTCCCATGTGAATCATAGGGGCTCAGATCCGGGGCAGCCCTGAGCAGGGGCACAGACCTGATGGAGCAAGCTTCAGGAGAGTGAATCATTAGCAATTGTGGCAGTTTCCAGAATTCTAAACCCATAAACAGCAAAGAAAAAGTAAAAGGTCAGTGGGGAACCTTGTTGATACAGGGTGAAAGAAGAGCACAATCTGGCCCCTGCCCCTGGGGTGGTGGAGGTATCAGCAGCTGCAACTATTGCAGCTACTGCTGCTTCAAGCTCCTGACCTACCAATTGTAGGAGTACCAAGTGACTACCCAGAGAGCTTTTCCTGGAATCTCTTTGCTGGCACTGAGGCAGGATTCTCCTGTTTTGCCCTGCTTGGATGTGGGTTGCAGTCTTGGGTGGTGGTTCTGGGGTGAGGAGCACTGGAGTGGTAGAGTTTGTTGAGGCTGTGGAGAGAAAATCCCCATCACTGTTATGAGGATGGTGCCTGGAAAAAACTCTGACAATAGTTGCTCAAAACCCCAGTAATTTGGGATACAGTATTCTCCACTCTGGAAGCAGAGTTGTACCGTGGCAAAGAGCTCAAAAGTCAAATAATTGACTGGCAAGATGAGCAAACAGAGGAAACATAATCAGACTATTGAATTCTTTTGGGGGGACAAAGAGAATCAAAATGTAGAACCAGAAGAAGACAATGAAGTTAAAACTCCTGCATCAAAAGGCTCCAAGAAAAATATGAACTGATTGCAGGCCATGGAGGAGCTCAAGAAGGATTTTGAAAATCCAGTAACAGAAGTAGAGGAAAAAATCAGAAGAGAAATGAGAATGATGCAAGAAATTCATGAAAAATGAGTCAACAGCTTGACTGAAGAAAATGACACCTTAAAAAATAGACTAACTAAAATGGCAAAAGAGGTCCAAAAAGCCAATGAAGAGAACAATGCCTAAAAAAGCAGAATTGGTCAGATGGAAAGGAATTTCAAAAATTCACTGAAGTGAATAAATCCTTCAAAATTAGATTGGAGCAAATGGAAGCTAATAACTTTATAAGAAATCAAGATACCATAAAACAGATCCAAGCAAATGAAAAAAAAATAGAAGGCAATGTAAAATATCTCATTGGCAAAACCACTGACCTGGAAAATAGATCCAGGAGAGATCATTTTAAAATTATTGGACTACCTGAAAGCCTTGATCAAAAAAAAGAGCCTAGACATCATCTTTCATGAAATTCTCAAGGAAAATTGCCCTGATATTTTAGAACCAGAGGGCAAAACAGAAATTGAAAGAATTCATTGATCACCTCTTGGAAAAGATCCCCAAACAAAAACTCTTAGGATTATTATAGCCAAATTCCAGAGTTCCCAGGTCAAGGAGAAAATATTACAAGCAGTCAAGAAGAAACAATTTGAGTATTGTGGAAACACAATCAGGATAACACAAGATCTAGCAGCTTTTACATTAAGGCAGTGGTTCTCAATCTTCCTAATGTTGCAACCCTTTAATACTCATATGTGGGCATGTGGGCAGACCCACCTGGAGATGGATAGAGGAGCTGTGTCTCAGTTCCTAAGACCATAGGAAATATACGTTTTCTGATAGTTTTAGGAGACCCCTGTGAAAGGGTCATTCAACCCCCAAAGGGGCCACAACCCATAGGTTGAGAACTGCTGCATTAATGGATCAAAGAAATTGGAACATGATGTTCTGGAAGCCAAAGGAGCTAGAACTAAAACCAAGAATCATCTACATAATATTTCAGGGGAAAATATGGACGTTCAATGAAATAGAGGACTTTCAAGCATTTTTGATAAAAAGACCAGAGCTGAACAGAAAATTTGACTTTCAAATACAAGAAACAAGAGAAGCATTAGAAGGTAAACAGGAAAGAGAAATCACAAGGAACTTATTAAAGATGAACTATTTACATTCCTACATGGAAAAATGGTCATTGTAACTCATGAGACTTCTCTAAGAAATTAGGATAGTTGAAGGGAATATGTATGTATATATGTGTATACATATATATATGTATATATATATATATATGTGTGTGTGTGTGTGTAACTATAGGAGGGTATATGTATGTGTGTGTATATATTTGTGTGTATGTATGTGTGTACATGTATACATAGGCAGAGGGCACAGGATGAGTTGAATATGAAGGGATGATATCTAAAAAATAAAATTAAGAGGTGATAGAGGAATATGTTGGGAGAAGGAGAAAGGGAAAGATAGAATAGAGTAAATTATCTCATAAAAGAGGCAAGAGAAAACTATTACAATGGAAGGGAAGAGCAGAAAGGTGAAAAGGAACAAGTCAACCTTATTCTCATTAGATTTGGCTTAAGGCGGGAATAGCATACACACTCAATTGGGTATTTTACCTTACAGGAAAGTACGGGGAAGAGGATAAGAGGGGGGATGATAGAAGGGAGGGCAGATTAGGGGAGAGAGTGGTTAGAGCTTTTTGCCATAGTAGAACTCTGCTTCCAGAGAGGGGAGCTTTGTCCCAAATTGCAGGGTGTTTTGCTGCTCTAAGAGCTATTAGTTGGGTGCCCTCTCTGAAGCCTAAGAAGGTAGTTAGAAATGAACAATTTTTCAAAGGAACAGGGTCAAAATAGAAAATAGAATAAATGGGGGGGGCAGGAAAGGATGGAGGGAAATATAATTAGTCTTTCATAATATAACTACTATGGAAGCATTTTGCATAACTACGCATGTACAACCTATATTGAATTGCTTGTTTTCCCAGTGGGGGTGGGTGAGGAGGGAAGAAGAGAAAGAATCTGAAAGAAATGTTAAAAATTGTTTTTTACATGCAAGGGGGAAATAAGATATAGGCACCGGGCTGTGGAAATCCATCTTGCCTTACAAGAGAGTAAGGGAGGAAATGGGGGTGTATATAAGAGAGAACAGATTGGGGGAAGGGGTGTTCAGCATGCTTGCTATATTGGGGTGTGGGTCGGGGAGAGAAAGGAGAAAATTTGTAACTCAAAATCTTGTGGAAATGAATGTTGAAAACTAAAGAATAAATAAATAAATAAATTATAAGCCCTTTCCCCCCAAGGGGGGGGGGGGGAAGATGAAAATGTTTATCCAACAATTTGAGACCAACAAAATGGGAACAAATCAATTTTTAAAATTGTTTTAAAAACTAGATTTTTTTCACTGACAAGGTATAAGTTAAAGAGAGCCCACTCATTTATTTTCTCTTTTCCTACCAATGTTCCTGCCTCAACTTAATTCCAAAAGAACCCAGGATTATATTTAATAATAGAAGCAGTTGATCATTTTTTGTCATTTGATTTTGAAATTCAACCTGGCTTTTCTTAACTTGGTTTGTCTTGAAGTGTTCTTCGTTCATCAGGTAAATAAAAATGTATTTTGACCAAATGGTTTCAAAATCTCTGTATGAGAATGCTTCTGGAACTTCTACTCAAACAGGAACTTGCAAAAGACTTTCCAACCTTCATTTAGTAATGCTTGGACTTTCTCATCATGAGGGAAGTGGATTGTGGTTTCTTCCAGTCTAGGTTTGGCTTCCAGCTAACTTTTCCATCCAATGGTTCCATCTAAAAGCATGATTTTCCCTCCTCTTCCTTGAAATAGGTTGACAACATGTGACATATCCCTAATCCCTAACTATTCCCTCAATATTGCTATCCCTCCAGTCTCATGCTCCATCTTCTGTTCTATCTACTCTCATAGCATCCTCACAGGATGATAGGCTTATAATATAACAGATGAAACATGAATTGGATCATAGATTTGGAGATGGAAGGGATGTTAGAAGTCATATAGTCTCAACCTCTTGTCTTCACTGTTGAGACCTCGAAAGACTAAGTGACCTGCCCAAAGTCACACTCACTGTGCAGTGAAAGACTCAGAATTTGAACCCAAACCCTGTTACTCCAAGTCCCGCTCAATTTCCACTGCATAATGCTATGTCCCAAATGCAGATCTCTAGACCTGACCTCTAGTATTTAACATATCTAAAAGGAAATTTGTTTTGCCCCCTTAAGTCCAGATCACCTTTTAAATTTCCCTGTTTCTGCTGATGATACATAGCAGGAAGGGTGTCCATCACATAGTCTCAAAATTTTGCAATCATTTTTAATTCCTTCTATCTCTTCTATGTCATCTATATGTAGTTGGTCCATTTCTTTTATAATATCTTTTACATTTCATTTTTCATTGGGACCAACCTAATCAAGCATTTTATCACCTCATAGGATAATTGACTATTAGAAAAATCATCTAGTTTCATGATCTGCTGAGGAGCCAGTCAGAGACAAGAAGCTGCCAAAGCTCCATCTTAGTCCTGCTCCCTTTGAGAACTACATTAACAAGGTGACCTATTCCTTTGTGTTGCCACTGAAGCATAATTCTGTCTCTTGTTCTAGGACACTTTGTACATCTCTGCATTGCCTCACTTCCTTTTTGGGCTTGACACTGAGACTAAGACCAAGTATCTAACAGATTGAGATCACAGACAAAAATATTCTAGAAAATTAAAAGAGATTGCTACTCCTTATTGGTGGCAGCTAGATGTCACAGTAGATAGAGTGGCAGAGCTGAAGTGAGGAAACCTCATCTTCCTGAGATCACAGACAAAAATATTCTAGAAAATTAAAAGAGATTGCTACTCCTTATTGGTGGCAGCTAGATGTCACAGTAGATAGAGTGGCAGAGCTGAAGTGAGGAAACCTCATCTTCCTGAGTTCAAATCTGGCCTCAGTCACATATTAGCTGTGTGACCTTGGGTAAGTCATTTAACCCTGTTTGCCTAAGTGCCCTCATTTGTAAAATGAGCTGGAGAAGGAAATGGCAAATCACTCCAGTATCTTTGCTAAGAAAACCTTAAATCAGAAGAGTTGGGTACAACTGAAACAATTGAACAATTCCTTATTACTGTTGAAGGTACCACTATGGCCCCAGTGACCAACATTTCCAACCTTTGTGTCATACTCAACTCCTTACCCACACTCAGCCACATACCCCATCTTCTATTAAATCTTGTTGTTTCTACCTTTTCAGCATCTCTCTCTCATATAAGCTGTGAGAATCCTTCTCCCACTTGTTATTCTCCACTGATAGATTAGGTTTCCAGAGCTAGGCTGACTATTTCTCCTCCTTGGGTTCTATGAGTAACCCTAAGGGTCAGGGGTAATTCTCCAATATCATCAGTTCAAGTCCTATATCCCACTAGTATATTTGCCCCACCTCACACATCCAAGATTATCAATTGAGAATCAGCATAGCCAGCCAGCTCCAAAACTTCTAGAAAGTGGTATTTATTAAGCTGATATAACAAGAACAGCAAAGAAGAGCAAAACATATTCCTCTACAAATATCAGTGACACTCTCCCTCAAGTGAACAAGAGTCCAAGGAAAAGTGGGCTCAAGCCTAGAAAGTAGATGAAGCAAAGGGGTAACTCCCAGCTGCTGGAAGTCCTTTTTCCTTATTCTTGGGGTGCTCAAGGAGTTCTCCTTTAGGCTGGCCCTTGTAGATCTCCTTTACTGAGGTGCTTGTAGAATCTTTAGTCTATTCTGTCCTTGGCTTCTGATGAATCAGACCCTGCCACTGGTCAAACCAAGAGGGCCTTCTAGGGCACCAATAAAAAGACAGGAAGTTTGAAATCTTCCAGATCCTTGAAGGCAGTAGGTTCTTTTCTAATTAAAAAGATAGGGGAGGCCAGAGAAAGGAGAGGGAAGTAATACTGGTCCAGTTGGAATACAAAGGATCTCCTCTTCCTGACTTCTGTTGATTCTTCTTCGAGGGGTTCAGCTAGAAATTCATACTCACATCAGTTTCTGGAATTCCTTCCCTTCTCAACATGTTTCATAATTATGAATGACATCTGGAGTGGTGATCCAACTCCCTCAGCCTATCCAAATATAAATATCATGCAATATTATTCTAGACTGAAGGTTTATTTGGGATAAGGTCTTTTGATTGGTTGATTGAGATATGTTATGCCTAATTATCAGAGCTAAAATGGGGTGGGGTGGTTTCAATCTTTTCTTTACTTCTCGTATATGACTCCTTTCTCCATTTATACCATTCTAGTGTAGACCCACATCATTTCTTGCCTTGTCTGTCTGGCTAAAGTTTCTCCCCATTCCAATCTATCTTACATTCAGTTAGCAAAGTGCTTCACCTAAAATTCAGGTCTGACCATGCCATCCCCCTCCCTCTATCTCAATAAACTCCAGGCACTCTTGAATATCTGTAGAATCAAATATAAAATCCTCTGATCGCCATTTAAAAGCCTTCCACAAGCTTCCTACGTTTCCCATTATGTGATATTTGACTCCCTTTCATGTACCCTGCAGATCAGCTACACTATCCCACTTAGAATTCCTCTAAACTCTTTCTCCCATCCCTCTGTCTATGCACTGACTGCCAACCCTCACTCTCCCTATGCAGGGAATCCTCTCCCTTATTACTCTCACAACCTGGGCTTCCTTCAAGTCTTAGTTGAAATCCCACTTTGTGCATGTGGTCCTTCCTGCATACCTTGGCTCCTGATCTCTGGTGCCTTCTCTCTGAGGTGATCTTCTATTTATACTATTTATATCTTGTATATACATAGTTAAAATCGACATGCTCCTTCCCCAATAGAACGTGAGCTCTTTGAAGGCAGAGACTGTGTTTTTTACTTTCTTTAGATCTCCAGGGTTTAGGGCCATGTATGGCACACAGTAAGGGCTTAAATGCTTATTAACCAACTGACTCTTGCTCGAATTAATTTCCGCAAAGACAATTGCACTGGGATTTTCTGCATTTTTCTCAAAGTCTTTTTGATAGACAAATAAGTGAAAAGGCACATAATCATCCAACATTCCCTGTAACTGATGGCAGGTAGGGATGAATGACAAGCATTTCTCCAACTCTGGGATTATGTGGCACCCAAATTTTCATCAGCATTGTTAAAAGAAGAGGGGGGGGGGAGTGAATTTGGCACTTTTAATCAGATAATTACTTTTTTAAAAAAATCACAACAGGAATGTTAAATTATTGCCCAGGTTTTTTCCATCTGTTTAAACTTGAGTCAAAAAGCGTCACTCCTAAACCGAGCAAAGCTACGTGATGAATATGCCTTTTGAAACGAAGGCTTTCAGATGGTTTCTTTCCTGAAACGTGCACAAAGATATGTACTGTGGTGGTGGTGGTGGTGTCTGCTTTGTAAGACATCTGGCCCCAACATGTGCCTCATTAAGTTACACCTGTAAGTGTGGGGTCATTTTTATACTAGTAATATTAATAATAAAGAGTCCATTGAATAGGATAATTAATGGCGCCAGGTGGAGGATGTGGTATTACTTACAGGCTGGCAGGGGATTGGTTAATGTCTCCTCCCTCCAACGTCTCTGGTTTCGTGTTTATAGTCAGAGAGCTCCAGATGATGACTAGTATGTAGCCATTCAGAAAATGACCCCCCCCCCCAACCCCCATCCTCTCCCACAGCAAAGGAGCCTTCATGTAGTAGCTAAAGAATTTGAACATTTTTTCTTCTCTATCTTTGAGCTTAACATTTTACTCCATAAAAAACAAAGCATTTATGCCTTCAATGCCTTCAAATCATTTCTAAATGAAAAACTTCAATTATATTCATCTCCTGTCTCTTCTTATTGAGACAGACCTTCATCTCTGCATTTTCTCTTTGTGGTCACAAACCAAAATTCTGGAAAACTCAGAAGAAACTTAAAACCTATCATTTCCCACCACTGAAAGGTGTGTGTGTGTGTGTGTGTGTGTGTGTGTGTGTGTGTGTGTGTGTGTGCCATTTTTACAATACATGACTTGTAACAGAAGGAAATGAATGTTCTAGGTAGGGAGACTGCTTCATGTGTAATGTTACAGGTGTTACAGGGACTGGTAAATTCAAAATTATGTTTGGTCTGGCAACCAGATCCCTTGAGTACATCAAGAACACCAGGGCACATTGTAGCTTAGACACTTGTACTTCAAGTTAAAATTTAAACTTAGTAAAGCAAAAATAATCCACTATGGCTCTTGTATGGTATTTGTGAGATAAAAATACAATTACTCGTTAAAGGCAGGTTTAAAAAACAATCACCGGTATGTGTATCTATAACATGCTTTTTAGCCCTAGGTAAACACATTGAATTATTAGAATCACAGAGTAGCAACTTCCTGCGGCAGCTAACCCACCATACCTGGACAAGAATCCCCCTACAACAAACTTGTCAAATGGTCATTCTACCTTTTTTTAAAGACTTCTAGTGATGAGAAAACTCCCTCTTAGACAGCCCATTCCATGTTTTAACCACCTCTGATTGTTAGGATGCTTTTCCTGACATGAAACTCAAATGTACTTTTTTTCAGCTTCCACTCGTGGATCCTAGTGTTTCCCCCAAGGGCTAAGAGAACAAGTGAATATAGAGGAAAGAACGCCGAATTTTTAATTAAAGGCTATAATAATAATTGCTAGACTTTATATAGTGCTTTAAGTTTTTCATGGTACTTTATAATTATTATCTCATGTTCTTCACAACAACCCAGGGAGGTAGGTGCTATTAATATCCCCATTTTACATATGAGGCTGAGAGAGTGAGCTCCAAGGATCAAACCGCTAGTAACTATCTGAGGAAGGATTTAAACTCAGGACTTCCTGATTCTAGGTCCAGTGCTGTATTGATAGCACCACCTCACCTCTTCCAATTACTACCTGTGTGATCTCAGGCAAGTCCATTAAGCTTCCTGAGCCTCAGTTTCCTCATCTCTAAAATGAAGGTATTGAAGTATATAAACTCTAAGGGAGCTTGTAGTTCGGAATCTATGTTCCTAGGTGTAACTAATCTCTCTTCTAGCTAACAGCCCTTCAGAGATTCAAAGAGCTCCAATCAGTTGACAAATTGATAATCTCAAAGCATAGATTTGATCATTTCATTGCCCTACTCTGTGAGCCTTGGTAGATTCTTTTTTGCTTCAAGGAGCGAGTGCAAATTTTCCTCTGGCATTTAAAGCCCTTCACAACCTAGCTTAAGCTCACTTTCCCAGATTTAGTACATGTTGCTCTCCTCTATGCTCCCTATAGTCCAGCAGAATTAACCTTCTTACATTTTCTCCCCCATGACATGTATTTTACCTCTCAGCCTTTGTACAGGCTGTGGCCATGCCTAGGATGCACTCCCCTTAGAAGTCCTAGATTCTTTCAAAGCTCAGTGCAAACATTACCTCCTAAATGGAAGCTTTCCTGATACTCCCAGTTCCTAGTTTCTTTTCTTACACCAAACTACCTTGAATTTACTTTAAATATACTGTGTGTGTACTTACTGGTGTACAAGCTGTTTCCTCCAATCGAACATAAGCATCTTTTGTTTTTGTATGTGTATTCAAAATACCTAGCATAGCGTCTGAAATATATACCTATTTAATTGATTGAAAACTATCATGTCCCCTGTAAGTCTCTTCTCAGGCTAAACATGTGCATTTGTTCTATTGATCCTCACGTGACATATGCTAGAAACTGTTCATCATCCCAGTTGCTCTATTCTGGGTACTCTCAAGTATATGAATGCCCTCCCTAAAATTGGATACCCAGAACTGAAAACAATACTGCAGATGAGGTCTAACCAGGCAGAGTATAGTAAGGACAGTTATATCCCTTGTCCTGAGAGATACTCTGTCTCTGTGAATGCAGCCCACTGTTATTTGTCCTTTGTTTTTGAAGGGAACCAATGACATCATAAGGTGATAACTTGACTTGCATGTGAACTGGATTTAAATAAGGCAGAGTTGCACAAAACTGTCAGCCTCATTCTTTCTTCCTGAGTCATCATACTCTAGTAGCAGCACAAAAGTTGAAATCACTAGCCATGGTCTGGGATGTAGTGTATTACTGTGGTGTCTTTGAGTTCTGACTGAGCTCTAAGTGCTTGACAGAACCTGCTTTAGTCACCTTTGTGGTTGTTCGAAAGAATTTTTCTCATCTGCCTATTCTGCTGGGGGAAGCCTTCACATGCTTGGGGTAGAGAGCCCCTTATCTCACGGACAGGTTTGAGGTGTGTCAGTTACCCTCAACCTAGTTTAGACTGTTTGCAGACATGGTTTACTGGGTTGTAGCCACTGCACGTGCTACAGCTTCTTGGAGTCACAGATGAGAATTGGCTGAATAAGGTGAATACCAAAGGTGGATGAGCAGGAAGCTGTAGCACCAATACAATATTCACAGCACCAACAGCAACTATGAACATGCTGGCATAGTTCTCAATCACAAAATATAACAGTCTCTCCATATAGAAGACAGGAGCAAAACATTTATTCAGACACCAGAAAGCCAAATCCCAATACCAGGCAACTGAATCCATCATAGCAACAAAGAAGTTAATTTACCATAGTGCAGCAGGGAGACACACTATACTTTAGCCTTCCCACAAACACTCACAAGCCTAGCTGTCTCTTTGGGTGTGTCCTCTCCACCCTTCAGCTCTAACTACTCTGGTTCCCAGTTTCCTGTGGGCTCTACTCTACCCTTGAGGAAACTTCTCCCACCACAGGCTCCATGTGATTATATTCAGCCTATTAGGAGGCAGGGAAGATCTTCAATCAGGGAAGATCTTCAAATTCCCATTACCATTACACAAACCCTCACTTCAGAGGCGCTAGTCCTGAACACCACAGAACGCAACCTGCAAAGCCTTGGAGGAGCAACTAATGTACAGATATAGAACTGGCTTCAAAGTCAGGAAGACCTGGGTTTCAGTCTTGTTTGTGACCTTAACTAACTCTGTAACCCTGAGCATATCATTTAACCTCTCCATGCCCTCAGATAATTCCCCACCACACTAACTAAAAGAGTAATTGCCATTGTGTATTAGTGGGCAGTTTGTTCACCCAGAGTTTCCTATAGCAAAGAGTTCACAAGCTCAGACCGAAAACAAAAGGCGACCTATGATTAGGTTTCTTGAGCACCATATCCATTCTTGACCCAAAATGAGCTTGTGATACATAAAACTTGCAGATCTTTTTTTCAGATGGATTGCTATCCAGGCATTATTTTGCCAACTTATACTTGTGAAGATATTTTATTTCTTATTCTTATTTCTACAAGTATAAGAATTTAGATTTGGTCCTATTAAATTTAATGAAATTTAATCAATTGGTCTTTTAACCTTTCAAGAGGATTTTGGATCCTGACTCTTTATTGTAGTATCTACCTTATGATTCTTATGGAACTTATATCCATTTGATTTTGGGTGAAAAGCGTCGGCATTTTTTTCAAAGAGCTAACAGGAGCAGGTATGGTGGCATGTCCTATTAGGACACAGCTATAGACCTGCTTATATCCCTTGTGGGCAGTAGAGGACTAAGCAGTAGCAGGTACTACAGGCTATCCTTTTACTATACCTTTCTGCCAATATTCTTTTCTGTTTCCTCCTTTTCTCCTCTCACCCAACCTCACCTCGCATGGGAAAGAAATCTGAGTCTCTATTCTACTTCAACCCTCTGACCTATATGCTGTTTCCAAGGTTGTTGAACTGAGCCCCCAAGCCTACTCCCTCCTGTTGGGTGGACATGGCCACTCATGCTGCTTGGATTAGCAATGTGTCACTAACTGCAATCCTTCCAATAGATGGAAGATAGGCCATACCATCTTCCTTACCACTACATCCTCTAGCCCACTGTGCCTTGCCATCTGCTCTATCACTGTCCTTTGGACCAACATGCTTTCCCATTACTCTGCAGTTGAAACTCTTATATGTTTTCTCTCCAAATTAGAATGTGGGCTCTTTGAGAACCAATATTTTGCTTTTCTTTTTGTGTCCTTAGCACTAAGAACAGGACTTAGTATCACAAAAGAAGCACAATATTTGCCTTTTCATTCATTTTTCATTCATTCATTCCTTATTTCCTTGATAAGGGCACCTGTCTATCAGGTATATGTGAGGATGTCCTAGAGACCATGTAGTGTGCTATGCTTTTAAAATACATCTCCTCCATGTACACTAAAATTTAGCATTTCTTTATAGGGACAAAGTTTATAATTTCACATTAGATATGAGGCTTAAAATAGAAATAGCACTGAAATATTTATAATGAATGAATGTAAATGACTGATATTAGACTTTGACATGAAAGGGAACCAAGTAGGGACTATACTACCATGTTCCTAAAAGGAGACCAGAAGAGGTTATCTCAGAGGAAGTACATTACTCAGGAAAGAGGAAATTGAGGGTTCTGAAAACAAAGTCTTATACATTTTTTTTTGCATCAGACTTGTACCTTCAGTGCAAGAATATATTTTCTCCATTGCTTCTTGAAACAGAGGCCTGAGTTTCACCCAGGTAGGCCACAAAACCCTCAGTGAGAGCTCTCACAATGGTAATGAAAAGGAAGTTCTACCATTCTGTAGGAAGAATCTTACCTCTCTGTGTCATGATCAGAAGTGGTCTATATCCCTACAGAGTGCTATGAAGGTTCCCAGACTCCTCCTCTCTACTCAGACTGAAGGCAGATTAATTAGGGTGAGTGGAAAGGGGATTGGGCCAGGGATGAGAGCAGAGAATCATTATTGTGAGCCTCAAAGAGAGAGAGTGAAATTGAATAGTTTATTATCCCTTATTATGTGGTTTTCTCTGGGTCTGGGGGTTTCCTTCCCAGCCATTAGGCATTGGTCCATTTTCTAGACACTGAGACATTTGAAGCATTTAGTCTCTCAATATGATATTTTTTTAAATAACACCAATGAACTCTTAAAATAACACTTTAATGGGTTAACATCCAATGAATACAGGCTATGTTGATTAAATATCCCTTACAATACATGTTTGATGATTATGAGAAAAAGCACTTGGTAGATTGCCTTTGGGGCATTATTAAATCTAAAATGTGTGAAAAATTGTTTGAGAGAGAGGCTCAATGCATCCAAAGTGTTCTGCATTCATCCATCCTTGGCTTGAAATGAGACGCGGTTTGATCACTACACGCAGCTGCAAACTGTCTTTAAGCACACCTCCTACCCTAAAGATGGAGGCAGCAGGAGCCTCCAGAATGTCAAGCCAGGGAAATCGAAATCAGCCTGTCAGCTTTGGAGATCAATGCGGTCTGGGAATGTCATTTCTACCGGAACCTGACTGGGAATGAAATAGTCACCCTGACTTCTATTCTTTTGCTTAAAGGATAAGAAAATGAGAGCTGAAACCTAGTGATCTAGCAGGCAGATGAAGATGGGAATAGGAGTAGGAGAAGCTAAGGCTGGCATATGGAGAAAGGAACAGAGGATCCTCGTCAAGGATCACAGGAAATCCACGCATAGAGAGGAGGGTTTGCTGGCTGAAAAACCTTCTTTGGGGGTCAGAGAGGAGAAAATATCTTGGTTTATTAATTGAGAGACTTAGTATTTATGACAATAATTGAAGAGCTGGTATAGAGATTAATAATCATAACTTGCATTTGTAATCCTTTACATTTTTCTTGGAGAAGTTGTTTGGCATAATGGCTAGAGAACCTTCCTTAAAGACAGGAAGACCTAGGTTCAACATAATGTTGACAAATACTGGCTCTATGACCTTGGGCAAATAACTTACCATCTCTGTGCTTTCAGATATTCTTTGAGTCTCTGAATCATAAAATAGGCACCAATTTGCATTGCTAGAGGCAGTTTCCTCACCTCAAAATTCCCTTTAGGAATACAATTACAGATTCGGTTCCTGTTCCTTTAAAACTGGCAAAGTGCTTTATCATTTGAGCTTTATGTCAACATAGCGGGGCAGGCACTACAGGAATTGGTATACCTCTTTCATATATGAGGAAACTGGGCTATGTGCCTATAGCCATATAGCTGGAAAGTATCAAAAGGGGGATTTGAACTCAGCCTTTCTGACTTCAAGGCCAGAGTTCTATTCATTATTCCATTTTCTGGTTTGCCAAATGCTTTTAACCTTGGGGGCCACACCTGCAGTTTCCATAGTATGTCTTCATATTAGACTGGGGTCATGTATTTCCACTTTGAATATATGTCTTTATTTATAAAAAATACTTAGTTCTCCTGGGTTTCCAAAGATGAAAGAACATACGTGTAAAACAAAAGAGGTAAATTCACTCATGTAAATTATTTATCATAATAATTACTGATATATATCTATAGATCTATATAAATGTTTTAAGCTTCACAAAATTCTGCATTTACAGTCTCTCATTTGATGCTCCTGATAGTGCCTAAAAGATTATTATTATGTATGTTATGTATAGTTTAGTTACATGTTGCTCATAGTTGAAAAGGGCCAAGAAATCTCCCCAAAGTCATGCAGCCAACTAGAGTTGGAAATGGGATTCCAATCTAAATCTCTCCTTCCTCCAGGGTCAACACCCTTCCCATTAAAGTATTGCTCCTTGAATATTAGTAAGTATGAGTAACTGAGCAATTCTTCAAAATTGATTGATGAGAAAATGCTCTAAAATACCCATCTAGAAAAATCACTGCCTTAGCCGAAGACGGCAACTGGAAAGATCCAAAATCAATGACAGCCTCCAGTGTTTAGCCCCACCCCTTCTCTCTTTTTGTCATATGCATACATATGCAGGCATATACATATGTATGTATATATGTTAATATATGTGTATATGTATATGGACATACACATGGCATTTTCACATGCGCATGTATATATGCAGATATGCATGTGTGTTGTATGCATTGTGTATATGTGTATATGCATCCATGTATACATATATATGCAAATAAATAATATGGATCTGCAAATCAATCAATTAAAGTTATATCATAACTAAATAAAAAATGATCTGCTATTCTATACTGACTCTTTACAGCGTCAATATAGCATAGTGGATAGAGAGCTAACCTAAGAGTTAGAAAGATTCAAGTTCAAGTTTCACTTCTGCTCCACACTAGTTTTGTGACTCTGCATAAGTAAGTTAACCTCTCAGTGTCATAGGAAGCTCTCTAAGATTCTCTGATCTGTAGTGGTAGGGGTTTGCTCACTGGAACTGGAATTCCTTACATCACTGAAATCACATGACTGAGTGTACACAAACTGACAACATTAATTTTAGATACTTAGCAAGGCGAACCTCTTCATGATCCCCAACTATTCAACCAATTGCTCACAAACTGAAGCAATGCTAAAGTCAAAGATCTTGAAACTTATGATTGTCAGGATCACCTCAGAATTTAATCTCCAAGCACAGGTCACAAAAATCTGGATCTCCTTCCACTGAGACCAGAACTAGTAAGAACTGTCTCATTTAGTTAACATCTAATGGTTGGGTCAAGTCAATACGCTCAACCTAGTCAAACATATTCAGGGGCAAACCAACCACCTCATTACAGGAATGGGTTGGGAAGTGCATATCACTGCTAAATATCCCATTCCCTAGACTTTGGATAAATGAGGAAAAAAAAGACATTTTCTATTCATCACCAAAAGTATACCCTATTCCCATACCCATACTATCATACCCAACCTACCCCTAACAAGCTTCTATTGCTAAAACAGCTGCAAGTAGAGAAGTTAGAGTTGATAAGTGCTGAACACAGAAGTTGGAGAGGCACTCATAGAAAGATTTGAAACAATTATATAAAGTGAAATGCACTGTCTTAGTATGCATGTAGCAAGTTCCCCCTTCACTGTAAGTCTTTTATTTTTTTTGTTTACATCATTAATTTCCATGGGATTTTGAGTTACAAATTTTCTCCCCATCTTTCCCCCACCCACCACCCCAAAACAGGCATCCCACTGTATACCCCCTCCTCCAATCTGCTCTCTCCTATGTCCTCCCCCATCACTCCTCTGATGTCCCTACCCCAGTGCCTATATATCTTAATTCTCAGTTGCATGTAGTTAATAATAATAATAATAATAACATATACGTATATATACATATATAGTTTTTTAACATTTGATTATAGAACTTTAAATTCTAGATTCTTTCCCTTCCTCCCTCATCACTCACCCCCACTGGAAAGACCAGCAATTCAATATTGGCTGTACATGTGTAGTTACGCAGAACATCTCCACAATGGACATATTGTGAGAGACTGATTATATATCCCTCCTTCCTATCCCTACCTCTTCTTGTTCTATTCTCTACCCTGTACCTGTCCCTTTACAGAAGTGTGTGCTTCCAGCAACCCTCCCCCTCACCCTGCCCTCCCCTCCATCATCCCCCCTCTCATCCCCAACCACCCTAGTCTCCTGTGTGGCAAGATACCCAGTTTAGAGTTTATGTCATTCCTTCCCTAAGCCAAATTCAATGAAAGTAAGGTTGACCCTTTCCCTTTTGCCTTCCTGTTCTTCCCCTCCATTGTAACAGTTATCCCTTACCTCTTCTA
>CM053580.1:287837238-287855230 GCA_028627135.1 Pseudochirops cupreus | reverse complement strand
AACCAGAACTGAAATGAAAGTTTGACACTCCAACACAAGAAGCATGAGAAGACAAACACCAAAAAGAAATCATAAGGTACCTATCAAAGATCAACTATTTACATGACAACATGGAAAAGTGACAATTGTAACTGTTGAAAAAGTCAAGGCAAGACATTTGTCCAATTTAAGACAACCTAAAATGTCATAAAAAGAGGTCTGTGGCACTGTAGGCCTTGGAGGTAACAGGATACCAGCAGTAGTTTCAGCAGTTCTCACTGAGAACTCCTAAAGATGGTAAGGGGACTGGACAACTGTCAGAAGGAGATTACAGGGAATTCCTAAACTGGCGCTGGGAACAGTATGCCGTTGTCCATTACTCAACTCCAGGTCATAGTTCCACAGAAGAGAAGATTGCTTCCTGTAGTAAGGGAGCAAGACCAGGTCACAGTTCCATGATGGAGATGAGTGTTAGCAACTGTGATTGAGAGAGAGCAGGGACAGACCAGGAGAGCAGTGACTACACCTCTTCCTGAATCACACAACCTTGGAAGCACTGAAAACTTACAGACTTTCCAGAACTAGCTGTGAAAATAGTGGCATGAAAAAGACTGAAGCTTGGGACAATGTTACCACCACCCCCTTCAGGTGAGTAAAGTCCAACTCTAACATAATATTCAAAGTAAAAAAAATGAGGTTGAAAAAAATGAGCAAACAAAAACAAAGAATGTGACCATAAAAATCTACTATGGTGACAGGGATGTTCAAAACACAAACTCAGAAGAAGATAACAATATGTAAATATCTAAAAGGACAGCCTCAAAGGAAAAAAAATGAAGATTAGGCACAAACCCAACAAGAATTCTGAGAAGAATTAAAGAAATGAATTTTAAAAGGAAAAAAAATGGTTATAAAAATCAAGTAAGAATGGTAGAGGAGAATTGGGAAAAGAAATGAGAGTAATGCAAGAAAATTGTGAAAAGAAAATTAACAACTTGGTAAAAGAGGCACAAAAACTACTGAATCAAATAATAACTTTTAAAAATAGAATTATGCAAATGGTAACAGAGCTAGAAAGACTCACTAAAAAAAATACATTAAAAATTAGAATTAGCCAAGTGGAAGCTAATGACTACATGAGAAATCAAGAAACAATAAAACAGAATAGAAAGAATGAAAGGGGGCAAAAGGAAATGTGAAATATCTTATCAGAAGAATACCTGATTTGGAAAATAGATTAAAGAGATATAATTAAAGAATTATTATATTACCTTAAAACCATGATTAAAAAAGAGAGACTAAGACAGTATATTTTGAGATATCATAAAGGAAAATTGGCTTGTTATCTTAGAACCAGAGGGCAAAATAGAATTTGAATGAATCCACAAACCACTTCTAAGCTTCTAGAAATATTGTAGCCAAATTCCGGAGCTCCCAGGTAAAGGAGAAAATATAGCAAGCAGCCAGATACATGCAAACACTATAGAGCCATAATCAAGATCACACAAGATTTAGTAGCTACCATATTAGAGAAAAAGGCTTGGAATAAGATATTCTGAAGGGTCAAAACTCTAGAATTTTAGCCAAAACTAACCTGCCCAGCAAAATTGAGTATAATCCTTTAGGACAAAAACAAATGGATATTTACTGAAATAGAGGACATTCCTAATGAAAAGATCACAGCTTAATAGAAAATCTGACATTCAAACATAAGACTCAAGAGACACATAAAAGGGTAAACATGAAACAGAAATCATAAGGAACTTAAAAGTAAACTGTTTATATCCCTATATGGGAAGATGATTCATCTAACTCCTAAGAACTTTATCATTATTAGTGTAGTTAGAATAAATCTACAGAGACAGAGGGCATGAGTGTGAATTGATTACATAAGAAAAAAATCTCAAAATAAATGGAGAGGTGACAAAGAAAGATGCACTGGGAGAAGGAGGGAGAAGAGAAGTAGGAAAATTGTCTCATGTAAAAAAAGGAGTACAAGGAAGAACTTTTACGATAGGGGGAAATATAGGTAGGGCAATTCTTGAACCTCTGTGTGTATGCATATATACATATATGTATATATGTATGCATGTATGTATATAGTGTATGTATATACATACTCAAGTGAAGAAATCTATGTTACACAACAGGGAAGTAGGAGTGAGAAGGACTAAAAGGAAAGGGATTATAAGAGGGAAGGTGGGTTATGGAAGACAGTAGTCAGAGGCAAAACAGATTTTTGAGGAAGGATAGGGTAACAAAAGAGAGGAAGAAGGATAAATAGGGAAAAAAAATAAGATAGCAGACAATAAACAATTAGTAATCGTAGCCATAAATATTAATGGGATGAACTCACCCAAAAAGCATAAGAGGACAGCAGAATGAATTAGTAACCAGAATCTAATGATTTGCTTTTTACAAGAAACACACTTGGAACAGAAAGGCACACACAGAATTAATATAAGGAATTAGAGTAGAACCTATTATGCTTCAGCTAAAGTCACAAAGAACTAAAATTAACCAAAAAAAAATTAACACCTTGGCCATATCTGACACTAGAATCCTCAATCTCTCTGTGAAACCTCAAGAAACATGCCTCACCGTCAGTCCTCTGAAATCTTATTTGGTCACTGCATGGGTCTGAAGTTTGAAGTCTTTCAATGTTTTCCTTTATGTTATTGTATTCATTAGGGTACCTGTCCTAGTTCTGCTTACTTTATTCTGTATCAGTTCATGTGTATCACATAATGTTTCCAGATTTCTCCCAATTCTTCACATTTGTAATCATAATAGAGGAAAGGAAAGGGATCTGTGGTTTAATTGATGTAATGAACTTTTAAGATGAGGAAACTGACTCTTCTATACCGTAATAATATCCAATTCTATTCATATGCCACAATTTGTTCAGCCATTCTCCAGTCTATGGGTACCTACTTTCCTCCAGTTTTTTTTTTGTTTCTATAAAAAGTGCTGCTAAAAATATTGTGTATATATGGCATGTTCCTTTCCGTCTTTGACCTCCTTTGGGTATGTATCTGATAGTAGCATCAAAATACCAAGGAGATTGGGATGCACACCAAAATAACATTTTTCAATACCAAATCTAATAACCATTGGAGAAAGAGGTGCATCCATCAAAATAGAGGAATCTGAATTATTTCTCAAAGAGAAACCAGAGGTATGCAGAATATTTGATGAACAATCACCATGAACAAGTGAAATACAAGAGATATAAATTAGTACAATTATCAAGAAAATATTTTGCAATAAAAGTAATGCTTTTCTATTTCTGGGGAAGACAAGAATTTTTTATTAAGAGTTTAAAAAAATGAAAAGGGATCATTAAGGGACAAAAGAATTTAAGTGACTAAAGATGTAGCAAGAACTTAAAGTGTCAAAAACAAGAGGAGAAAGAATTAAATTAATATTCAGTGGACAAACAAAACATGTACCTTCCATACATAAAACAATGTATTTGGGGGAAGATAATTCCCAATATAATCATTCAAATCACTTGAATAGACAGAAGGGAGTTGGAAGTATGCTGCAAACAAGACTCTTTCAACTGTAAGAAAGGCTAAAATAGAAAAATATAAGAGCAGAGAAGGGGCAGAAAGTGGAGGTAGAAACTGAGATGCATTTTACCTTAGAAGATAAGGAGGGACTACCATTGAAATATGTTCCTACAGCAAGAAAAGGAACAAAGCAAACTAGAAATGTACTTTTGTTTTGGGAAAGGGGTAGTTAGGAGACCATCTTTTCTATGCATGTTTCCCAGGATTGGATTCTATCACAATCAAGGGGTATTCCAGTATGATCCAGTATACAGTAGGACATAAATCCAGAGGTAGGATATAGTGGACTTAGAAGAGGTGAATGGTGCTAGTAAGGACAGAAGATTGACTCTGGCTCAGAATCCAGAGTGAATCTCACTATGTCATGGTGTCTCATGAGTTGACGTTCTAAGAGCAAGGCACAGTGAAGAAAGTCACACCAAAAAAAATACAAAATAATACATATACAAGGACAAATAAGGGAATTGGGGAATGACATGAAGATGTATAGATACATTATCATAGGGAAGGAATCATGGCAGAAGTTTAATATCTGTCCTTCAGAAATAAGTTTCACGATGGGAGGAACATCCTGGAAGCATACAGCTCACAAATGAAAAAATGGAATTCAGAATAGAAGTAAAGAGATGGACAAAATAAATGGAAACTTCTTGGAAAGGATCACCACAAATAAATGATGCTCAAGCTTAGAGGTAGAATGGGGAGAACATTGGAGGGAGAGGAATTTCTTAACACAGTTTAATCTGAGTGTGGAGAGAGAAGGTTAAAAAAGGGGGGGGGGTACATTGATTAAATAAACTTCTTTTAAAAAAGGAAATGAAATTAACAATTCAAGTAAACAAGTAACTTGAGATAGGGCATTAAAATGGGATTTGGCAGTGAATTGGAGAGCTTATAGAAATATAGGGTCAAATTAGTACAAGCATAGATAATTTTAGGGACCAAGAACTGTCTTACGAAAGGAAGGATAAAAATTAATATGAAATAAAGAAAGAAAAATAAAATCAATTATCATAATCTTATATTTGAACGGATTAAACAATGCAATTAAATGAAAGACTAAAAGAAAGAATAAGAAAACTAACCCAACAATACACTGCATATAACAAGCAATTAAAAAATAGTCATACAAAATAAAAAAAGAAAGCCTGAAACAAAATTTACTATCAGTTAATTGCAAAAATTCACTAGTTGCAATCATGCAAAAATAAAAATTAACAATGACATCATATTATAATATATTATATTGATGATCCTAGGTAACTTAACCTTTCCGTTTCTCATCTGTAAAATAGAGATGATAGTGGCACCTACCCCTAGGGTTGTTGTGAGGGTCAAATGAATTAGCAAATGTAAAGTCTTTTGTAAAGTTTAAGGCAATATATAAATTATTATTATTATTATTACTTTAAGTTATAGAACAGAGGAAACTAGATGGTGCAGTAGACACATTGTTGAACCTAAGAGCAAATTTAATTCCTTCCTTAGACACTCACTAGCAATGTAACTTGGTGAGACTTTTCTCTGTCTTGGTTTTCTCATCTATACCATGAGCAATGATAACCATACCTCTAACTAGGGTTATTATAAAGTATGATATATGTAAATCACTTTGTAGCCCTCTAAGTGCTATACAAATAGTATCTATTATTGTTGTTATTATTATTAACAGTAGCAGATCTGTAATGGTATATGGAATTTCTTCACTTGAATATTCTCTATGCTAATAAAATCACAAATCTAGAGGAAAAAAAAGTTTTTGTTTTAATGAAATCAATGCAGTCAAAACAAGAAAGAAAATTTTCAACGGTAAAAAAAAAAGGTAACAAACATATCTGAATAAAGTGTTATCTACAAAACATAGAAAATTACCACCAATATTTAAGATGAGGAGCCATTTTCAAACAGAAAAATTGTCAAATGACAGGAATAAGCAATTTTCAGATGAAGAATTATGAACTACTCACTTTAGGAGAGATTTTCTATATAAATAATATAACTAGAAATTAAATAATTCTGATGTTTTAACTTACATCCAGCAAATTGACAAAGACAGAAATTGTCAAAGTTGGCGGGGCTATGGAAAGAGAGTTTCACCAATACACTCTCAATGAACCTTCAACTTGGTTTAAACTATCATGGAGGCATACTCTGGCTGCCTTAGATGACTCTTGTAGGCCACATTAGAAAAGTCAGAAATTAGAAAGTATACCTACCCATTGACTCAAAAGCCTAAGAATCCAGGGGTGGGAAACCTGTAACCTTGAGGCCACATATTGTCCTCCCCTTTGACTGAATTCAAACTTCACAGAACAAATACCCTTAATAAAAGGATTTGCTCTGTAAAACTTGGATCCAAAATGTTGCACCCAAGGACCTAGAAGGTCACATGTGGCCTTGAGGTCACAGATTCCCCACCCACCCACCCTGACTATTGGTTCCCTAGGGCTGAAAAAGGAGGCTTTTGTAGATATAGCCCCAGCACAAGGCGGGTTAGAAACTCCTATAAAGTTCCCTGGAAGCCGCAAAGTCCTGATCCTTCAATGATTGAATAATTCCAGTCTAATGAAAGGAAAGGTGATTCCTTTACTAGAAGAACTTTCACGCTGGACTCAGGTGTATATCCCGCAATAAAAGAAAATGAGACTCTACCAGAACTCCTGTAGGCTAGTAGTGTCCTGAATAAAGTGAAACCACTTTATTTTAAATGTGCATCTCTATTAGGTACCATTCCTAGCTCCTATACCTTTGAAAGGTTCTCCCTAAGCTCCTCCTCACACTCCTTCTAACTGACACTGCAGCCTGTGATCAGTTAGCCAGCCTGTTGGAGAGGCAAAATGAAGTGAGCCTATAGCCTATTAATGGAGGTCTGTGAAAAAGGAAAACTGAAGGGGATTGTTAAGTGGCATAACTAACAAATCTCTTATTTATCTAACCCCTGTTTCCTAAGAGCTATGAGCACTTTAAAGACATTAGCTCATTTAATCTCACCCCAGTGAGGCGGGGAATCAGGTTCTACAAGCTCTGTTTTACATATGAGAAAAGTGAGAATATAAGGGTAGACAGGAATTTACCAATGGAATAGCTGAGAATTTAGGCTAGTCCTTGAGTCAACATTTATGGAACCCCTATGTGCTGTGATGGATATGACAGCAAAAAAGGAGATGTGGTCATTTGTTTTATAATTGAATAAGGATGTAAGATGGGCACATGTGGAAAACACCAAGAAAATGATCTATGGATGAGTGCCACTATTGGAGTTCCACCATATTGGAGCTGGAGCTTTACATGAGCCTGTGTATACTTGTTACAAACCAGGCATCAAATCTAGACCAATCTTATTCAAATCTGGACCAGGTTGGCCTGCCAGATTTAGAGAGTATAGGCATTTGATTATAATCAGGATATTTTAACATAGAAAAATACTACATTAAAAACCAGTCTTCTCCATTATTCAGCTATAAAATTAACTTTCCTAAAATGTAGCTTTGACCATGTCACTACCACCTACTCAATAAGCCCAAAGGGCCCCCCATCACCTTCAGGATCAAATATAAAATCTTCTGTTTGGTGTTCAAAGCCCTTCATAAACTGGCCTCCTTCTGCCTTTCTAATCTTATGCTTTACTCCTTCTAACCACTTACTCTGTGATCCAGTAACACTGACCTCTTTGCCATTCCTTAAACCAGAAACACTATCTTCAGTCTTTGGGCATTTTGACTGATTGTCCCTTACACCTGGACAATAGTACTGCTATCCTAAAAGTTTCTCTTCATCCTGAGATGGCAGGTCAACCTGGACCAAACAGATAGAACTAGGTTTAAGATGAGGCCCAAAATCTATAGAAATGAAAAAGTGAACTAGGAATGGAATGATTTGAGTTAGATGACTGCTAATAATTAAATCGTAGGTCCTCAAGTCCCAGGTCTTCCTGTGAAATGGTGTCTACCACTGCATTATGTCATCTGGTGAAAGTCATACTATTAGTGGCAGTCAGCCTTCAGAAAAGGCATTCATCCACATCCAAATCATTAAATTGTACCTGTTCTCTGTCAGATTTTCTGGGTAATTCAGAATGTATTTCAGTGGCAAATACCATCTCTTCCTGCCTCACTCTCCAGTCATTATGCCTCTGTATATTTTGTTCTTTATTTAACAGAATGTCCTCCCAGGCTCCCTAATTAGAAAATTAGACAAAGCTTCCTAGAAAAGGTAGTATTTGAATTTTTCACCCTTTTGTTGTTGTTTGCCCTTCATTCTCAAAGAGGTACTGCTATAATGATACAAAGACAACTCAAAGAGCAATGACTTTCCTTCTACCTCCATTCAATATTTCAACACCTTAAGAATCTGTGATTTTTTTTTAGTAAGGATGCCTCCATCACCAATGCAAGTTGACACTTCTCCTTCTACCACCTAGTAGATGGTCTTCAAGAGTTGCCATGGCTGAAAAATACACTGCCCTTCAGTTGACATAATCATGGTCTTCCAGAACTTAAGGAGGTTGGTCATCCAACAAGAGACATAGCCTAGAATCTGGGTCCTAGATCTAGAGAAGGACCCAAAGGTCATCTAGGCCAACCTTATTTTACAAATGAAAGGAAAACTTAAGTACCAAGGAGCATAAATATATCACAAATGGGATTTGAATTGGAGATCTTCTGACAGCTCTGTCTACCATACCACTTCTGCCTATTCTCCCTCACCACTCCATATTCAAAGCCTAAAGACTTGCCCGAGCCCTCTGCTCCCTAGGTCACCTTCCTGCCTCTCTATCACAATTAGACTCTGGCATAGGACTTTGTTGGAAATTTTCCCCTCAGAACTCATAGAACAATTTACTTGTACTTTGATCTAATTCGATAAATGCTTGTGAAATACTATTATGTACAAAGCACTGAGGACACAAGGCGAAAGTCAGTCTTTACCCTCAGGGTGCCTGCATTTTACTGGTGGATTGAATAATACAGCATGTGTACATACAAATAAGAACAAAATACTTGAGCGGGGCTAAATACTATAAATTCAGGAGACCAGGAAAAGTTTAGAGTGGAAGGTGGGTCTTGAGCTAAAAAGAACTGAAGTATTCAAGAGATAGGTGGTGAGGAAGGAGTACATTCCAGGCATAGGAGGGCCCACATTCACCTATTCATAAAAACAGCAGATTGAATGCCAACTTCTTGGAACCATTAGGAGGCCAGTAGGTTTTAACCCAGAGCACATGAAGTAATTTGAAATACAACTGAAAAGGTATGTTGTAGCCATACTGTGGACTGTTTTAAATGCCAAGGTGAGATGTTTGCAGTCTATGCTAGAGGAAAAAAGACCTACTAAAGACTTTAGTCAGCAGAGTAATACAGGAAGACTCAGTCTTAGAAATATCAATTTGGCAGTTATAAGGAGGGTGTCTTGGAGAAAGAGAGAAATGAATTGGAGAGGTACAATACGAGATGATTGTAATAGTTTGGGTAAAGAGATGATGAGGCCCTGAACTAGGTCAATCAGAGTATGAGTACAGAGTAGAAAGATGTAAAAGATGTAGTGGAGAGCAGGGGACAGATATGAGAATAATTCTTCATCCAATACCTAAATACAATCCTACTGAATTGCTACAGTTCCTGCGTTCCAAACACTGGTCTAAAATTTATAGTAAAGTTTAATGAATCACTTAAGTCCCTGTGCCCACTTTTTAAGTTTCTAGGACACTCCATTGAACTGAATGAAAACTTCCATCAATTGGCCATCCCAATTCCCAGTGGGTTCTAATGTTGGATTCGTTGAAGGTCTCAGTAACTAGTGGATGAAGAGATGTTGTACCTTTGGGTTTCATTTTGGAATTGATGAGTTTGAGATGTAAATGGAACATCCAGGTAGGGAGATGTTCAATGAGCATTTGGGAATGTATGACTTTGTGTAGAAGAGAAGAGGGAAAAATACACAGTAACACACACACAGACGCGCGCACACACACACACACACACACATTTGGGAATTATGTGTGTAGAGATAAAAATTAAGCTCATATCTCCTTGGTTGTGCCTGCCTCTTTGCATCCTGCCACACCAAATACCAGAGTACTTGAAGTGAATGTAGTACAGGCACTGATATCTCCAATCACCTACTTAATAAATAAGCCCAGGATTAATTATTACTGACACCAGATGGTATTTGTGGCATGGAATCTTCTCCCTTTCTCCCTTATCACTGTTCCCTATTGCAAACAAAAGCTTTTTACATGGTAAGTAATTTGTAAAACCTTAAATGAACTAATAAATGGATATTTATTTTTACGTAAATCTCGGCAAACTGAGGCAGCTACTTACAGAGGCGATTAAAATTTAAAAGGCAACATTGCCAGTAGAAGATAATAAAGGATTGTTATTTATAGTGGATCTATTTATAATAAAATGGCAAATCTATTTCAATAAATAATAATTTTATATTTATGAACAGTGATTCATAGGCAAGACAATAAAAACTTCCATTTCTGCTTACTAGATTTTTTGGTACAGCACATAAATCAAGCCCTTCAGTGAACTCCATATCCTTACTGTGAGCCAGCTAGGATTTACCAAGGTAGTCACGTCTGTTGTTTCTTAAATCTGTTTTCTTTATAATAAATGGTTTTATTGATTTGATTTTACCTCAGCCGCAAATACAGCAGAATAATATACCAACAGGAAAAAAAAAAGATGAGAGCATTTTATCAGCATGTTTCAAAGTCACAGGTAAAATCTCACGATGGTTAGCAATTTTTTTGTACAGTAACTACTTCCAAAGTCCTTGAATAGGAGCTATTGAGATTGACATATAGGGTACTTAAGGTTTTCTTCTAGTTCAACTGCAGGTGACATGTTTCAATTTTAGAGATTTTTTTTTTTTTAACAACCTTAATTAGCCTCCATTAATTCCCGTCTCCACTATTTTGTCATGATGTAGAAATGACCATGGCTTTTCGAACACTATAGAACACAAGCTACCTTTTCAAGTGGGAAAAAAAAATCTTTGTATATGGAACCACTGATGAACTGAGAGTCTGATGTCTGAGAACTTCTTACCTGTGTTTGGTGAAACTCTTCACCACCAGAGTGATGTGACCAATAGATGATGATTTTTTTTTTTTGCCCACAGTCACTCATGAAGGCTATAAAAACCTGAATGTCATTTTATTTTTAAATTTTTTAAAAATTATTTTATTCTTTATTCTTAGTTCATGGGGTAAAACAATGGATGCCATTTCAATGAATCCTTATTTAAATATTATCATTCATCAGCATCAATGAAAAAAGCTTTTCTTCAGAAACAGTTATTGATTTGAAAGTGCTCAAAAGTTCTTACCTTTTCTCTCAAGAAGCTTTCCAATTCTAGTCCTTCGATAAGACAATATTGTCAAAGTAGCTATATTATTCAGACTGAGGAAAGACAATTCACAATTAGCAAAAAGTCTCACTTTTTGAATTTTTAAAAACAGGGATACTCTGTCTTACTTTATAATATGCATAATATTTTAAAAATAACTAATAATTATAACCAGGATTTATATAGTACGTTAATAGTACATCAATATTTACAAAAAATTCATGTATATTATCTCATTTTATTCTGATAAAACCCTAGGAAGATGGGGTGGCTAGGTGGTGCAGTGAATAGAGCACCAGCCCTGGAGTCAGGAGGACCTGAGTTCAAATCCAGCCTCAGACACTTAACACTCACTAGCCATGTGACCTTGGGCAAGTCACTTAATCCTAATTACCCTGCCTCCCCCCCTCCACAAAGCAAAAACAAAAAACAAAACAAAACCTCAGGTGGTAGGTGTTATTACTCTCTTCATTATACACATGAGACAACTGAGGCAAAATGGATTTTCCGTACTCACAAACTAGTAAGCATTTGAGGCAGAATTTGAGACAGATAAAACAAAACAAAACAAATAAAATTTTTAAAAATACTTCAATCTGCATTCAGACTCCATCAGTTCTTTCTCTGGAGGTGGATAGCTTTTCTTTTATCATAAGTCTTTTGGAATTGTCTTGTATCATTGTATTGCTGAGAATTCACATTCAGTTATTCATTACGTAATATTGCTATTACTATATACAATGATCTTCTGTCTCTGTTCGCTTCACTCAGCATCAGTTCATATTAGTCTTTTCAGTATTTTCTGTAGTCCACTAGTTCATCTTTCTATTAGCACAATAGTATTCCATTACATTCATATACCACAACTTGTTCAACCATTCTCCAACTGATGGGTGTCCCTTTAATTTCCAATTCCTAGCTACCACAAAAAGAGGTGCCATAAATATTTTTGTACATATAGGACTTGTTCCTTTTCCTTTGATGTCTTTGGAATATAGACTGAGTAGTGGCATTGCTGTACCAAAGGGTATGCACAGTTTTATTGCCCTTTAGGCATTGTTTCAAATTATTGAAATTATTTCAAATTATTCACTAGTTGAATCAGTTCACGACTTCACCAACAGTACATAAATATTCCAACTTTTCCCTTCCAACATTTGTTTTGTTTTATCTTTCCTTTTCTGTCACATTGATCAATCTGATAGGTGTGAGGTGATACCTCAGAGTTGTTTTAATTTGCATTTCTCTAGTCAATAGTGATTTAGAGCAGTGCTTCTTAAACTGTGGGTCACAACTCCATATGAGGTCACAAAAAATTTGGTAGCACTAAAAGGTTTCTGAATGTGCAATAACCAAAAATTAATTCAAAATCCAACATGTAATGGATTTGAGGTATTTCTTTGTACTGTGCATGCCCTCAGGCCACACAACGCTAATGAGTGCTACTGAAACAGGAGGAGGGGGTCTCCATTGGAAAAAGTTTAAGAAGCCCTAATTTAGAACATTTTTTTTCTTATGGTTATAGATACCATTAATTTCTTCTCCTGAAAACTCCTTCTTCATATCCTTTGACCATTTATCAATTGAGGAATGACTTATATTCTTATAAATTTGACTCAATTCTCTGCATATTCGAGAACCAATACCTGGTCATAGAGTACGATATTTATGTTATATTGCTTTAATCTCCTTGCTAGCATTTTATTTTTTAAAAAATTTTGCATCAATACTCATTAGGTAGATGGGCCTATATTTCTCTTTCTCTGTTTTTGATCTTCCTGGTTTGGGTATCAGTACCATATTTGTGTCATAAAAGGAATTTAGTAGGAGTCCTTTGCCTCTTTTTTCCAAGTAGTTTATGGAGTATTGGAATTAATTTTTCTTTAAATCTGTGATAGAATTCACTTGTGAATCTATCTGGTCCTGAGGATTGTTTCTTAGGGAGCTTATAGATAGGTGTTCAATTTCTTTCTCTGACATAGGATTATTTAAGTATTCTGTTTCCTCTTCTATTAATCTGAGTAATTTATATTTTTGTAAATATTCATCCATTTTGCTTAGATTGTTGGATTTATTGGCATATAACTGGGCAAAATTACTCCTGATAATTGCTTTAATTTCCTCTTCACTGGGGGTGAATTCACTCTTTCCATTTTTAATACTGGTAATTTGGTTTTCTTCTTTCTTTTTAAATCAAGTTGACCAATGGTTAATCTATTTCATTTTATTTTTTCACAAGACCATCTCCTACTTTTATTTATTAATTCAACGGCATTCTTACTTTCGATTTTATTAATCTCTCCTTTGATTTTCAGGATTTACATGTTGGTATTTAATTGAGGATTTTACATTTGTTCTTTTTTCTAATAATTTTTTAGTTGCATGTCTAATTCATTGATCTGTCCTTTCTCTATTTTATAGCTGTGAGCATTTAGAGATACGTATTTTTTCCTAAGTAATGTTTTGGCTGCATTCCATAAATTTTGGTATGTTGTCTCATTGTCATCATCCTTTCTAATAAAACAATTGATTGTTCCTATATTTGTTAGTTCACCCAATCATTCTTTAGGATTGGATTATCTAATTTCCAATTATTTTTAATTATGTCTTTATGGCCCTTTATTGAATATAATTTTTATTGCATTTTGATCTGAAAACAATGCTTTTGATACTTCTATTTTTCTACATTTGGCTCTGGGTTTTTATGTCCTAATACATGGTCAATTTTTTGTGAAGATGTCAAGTACAGTTGAGAAAAAGGTATTCTCCTTTCTATTCCCATTCAATTTTCTCCAGAGATCTAGCGTATCTAACTTTTTCTATAATTCTATTCATCTTTTAAAATTCTTTCTTGTTTATTTCTTGGTTAGATATGCCTAGTTCTGAGAGTGGAAAGATGAGGTCTGAGTACAATTTCTACTATCTATTTCCTCCTGTAACTCATTTAATTTTTCCTTTAAGAATTTGGACATTATACCATTTGGTGCATATGTTTAGTATTGATTGCCTGTGGTACTTTTTAGCAAAATATAGTTTCTGTACTTACTTATTATAATTAGATCTATTTTTTTTTTTGCTTTTGCTTTATCTGAGATCATGACTGCTACCCCTACTTTTTTTTAACTTCTCCTAAAGCATAATAGATGCTGCTCCAGCCCCTTATTTTAACCCTGAGCATATCTGTCTACTTAAAGTGTGTTTCTTTTAGATTTTCAGTTTTTAATCCATTCTGCTATCCACTTCCATTTTATGAATGAGTTCATTTCATGTCTCCATGGGGCAGCTAGGTGGTACAGTGGAGAGAACACTGAACCTGGAGTCTAGAAGACTCATCTTTCTGAGTTCAAATCTGGCCTCAGATACTTACTAGCTGTGTGACCCTGGGCAAGTCACTTAACCTTGATTTGCCTCAGCTTCTTATCTGTAGAATGAAATAGAGAAGGAAACTGCAAACTACTCCAGTATCTTTGCCAAGAAAACCCCAAATGGTGTCACAAAGAGTTAGGTATGACTAAAATGACTTAATGATAAAAATAAGTTCATTCTCATTCCCAGTTATGATTACTGTGTATTTTCCTCCATCCTAGCTTCCCCTGTTGATCTTTCTCTCTCTTATTTTAATCTGTCCTTTGTGAAATGTCTGTTTTGCTTCTGACCATTACCTACCTTAACTTGCCGTCCCTTCTATCAACCATCTTTCCCATCTCTTATTCTCTTCTTCTTCTACTTGTCTGTTGGATAAGATAGATTGCTATACCCAACTGAGTGTGTATGTTTTTCACTCTTTGAGCAATGAGAGTAAGATCTAAGAATTACCCACCACCCTCCAACTTTCCCTCCACTGTAAAAACTCTTCCTTTTACACCTTTTTTATGTAAGATCATTTCCCCCATTCTTCCACTCCCTTTACCCTTCTCCCAATGCATCCTTTTTTTCTCAACCTTTAATTTTTTTAAAATCATAGTCAAATCACACATGTGCCCTCTGTTTACTTATGCTCCTTCTATCTGCCCTAAATTCAAGTATAATCCCACATAAAAATATAAATAGTTTGATCTCACTGGATGCTTTATAATTTCTTATTCATGCTTGTCTTTTTATACTTCTGTCGAGTCTCATACTTTAAAGTCAAATTTTCTATTAAGCTCTATTCTTTTCATCAAAAATGCTTGCTTGATAGTGCTCCATTTCATTAAATGACCCTTTTTTCCCCATGAAGGATTATACTCAGTTTTGCTGGGTAAGTAATTCTTTCTTGAAATTCTAGCTGCTTTGCTTTCAAATGTCATATTACAGGCTCTTTGATCCTTTAATGTAAAAGCTGCTAGATCTTTCATTATCCTGACTGTGGTTCCACAATATTTGAATTGTTTCTAGCTGCTTGTGATATTTTATCCTTGAAGATGGGGTGGCTAGGTGGGAGAGCTGGAATTTGTCTATAATGTCCCTAGGGAGTTTTCATTTTAAGATCTCTTTTAGAATTCTTCCAATTTCTATTTTACCCTCTAGTTCTAAAAAATCAGAGCAATTTTCCCTGATAACTTCTTGGAAAATGAGGCCTAGATCATTTTTCTTTATTGATTATGGTTTTCAGGTAGTCCAATGACTCTTAAATTATCACTTCTGGATCGATTTTCCAGGTCAGTTTTTTTTTTTTCAATGAGATTTTTCACATTTTCTTCTCTTTTTTTTTAATTCTTTTGATTTGTTTTACTACTTCTCTGTGTCTCATGGAGTCATTAGCTTTCACTTGCCAATTCTAATATTTAAAGTATTATTTTATTCATTGAACTTTTGTATCTCCTTTTTGATTCAGCCAATTCTACTTTTTAAAAAAAATCCTCTTATTTTTTCATTTATTCATTCATTCATTTTTAGTTTTTAACATTCATCTCCACAAGATTTTGAATTAAAAATTTTCTCCCAGTCTTTCCCCAACCCCCTCCCCAAGATAGCAAACCTACTGAATACCCCTTCTGCCAATCTGTTCTTTCTTATATCCTCCTCCATCTCCCCTTAACTTTCTAGTAGGACAAGATGGATTTCTATATCCCACTGCCTGTATAACTTATTTCCCTGTTGCATGTAAAAAAACAATTTTTTTAACACTTGATCTTAAAACTTTGATTTCCAGATTCTCTCCCTTCTTCCCTCCTCACCCACCCCCACCGGGAAGACAAGCAATTCAATATAGGTTGTACATGTATAGTTATGCAAAATGTTTTTGAAAGACTAAATATATTTCCCTCCATCCTATCCTGCCCCCACTTAGTCTGTTTTCTACTTTGACCCTGTTACTTTTCAAAAGTGGTTGCTTCTAACTACCCTCTCCCCCAATATGCCCTCCCTTCTATCATTCCCCCCTCTTATCCCCTTCACCCCTACTTTCCTATAGGGTAAGATACCCAAGTGAGTGTGTATATTATTCCCTCCTTAGGCCAAATTCACTGAGAGTAAGGTTGACCCATTCCCTTTCACCTTCCTGCTCTTTCACTCCATTGTAACAGTTTTCTCTTACCTCTTTTAAATGAGATAATTTAACCTATTCTATCTCTCCCTTTCTCCTTCTCCCAATATATTCCTCTCTCACCTCTTAATTTTATTTTTTAGATATCATCACTTCATAGTCAACTGATCCTGTGTCCTCTATGTATACATATACACACATTTACACACACTCATATATGTATTTATACAAAAATACACCCTCCTATACACACATATATATTCCCTTCAAATATCCTCATACTGAGAAAAGTCACATGAGTTACAAATTTCATTTTTCCATGAAAAAATGTAAAGAGTTCAACTTTGATAAGTTCCTTATGATGTCTTTTTCCTGTTTACCTTCTCATGCTTCTCTTGCTTCTTGTTTTTGAAAGTCAAATTTTCTGTTCAGTTCTGGTTTTTTCATCAAGAATACTTGAAAGTCCTCTATTTTGTTGAATGGCCATATTTTCCCCTGAAGCATTATACTCAGTTTTGTTGGGTAAGTGATTCTTGGTTTTAATCCTAGCTCCTTTGACCTCTGGAATATCATATTCCAAGCCCTTTGATCCCTTAAGGCAGGAACCATTAGATCTTGTGTTGTCCTGATTGTGTTTCCATAATACTCAAATTGTTTCTTCTTGACAGCTAGTAATATTTTCTTTTATATATATATATTCTGGGAATATTTTTTTAATTTTTTAATTCATTTATTTCTTTTCTTGTTTACATCATTCATTTCCATGAGATTTTGAGTTACAAATTTTCTCCCCATCTTTCCCCCACCCACCACCCCAAAACAGCCATCCCACTATATAACACCTCCCCCAATCTGCTCTCTCTTATGTCCTCCCCCATCACCCCTCTGACTTTCTGGTAGGGCAGGATGGATCTCCCTATATATTAATTCCCAGTTGCATGTAGTTAATTACATATATATACATAGATAGATAGATAGATAGATAGATAGATAGATAAACATTTGATTAAAGAACTTTAAATTCTGGATTCTTTCCCTTCCTCCCAAATCACCCACCCCCACTGGAAAGACAGGCAATTCAATACAAGCTGTATATGTGTAGTTATACAAAACATCTCCACAATGGACATATTGTGAGAGACTGATTATATGTCCCACCTTCTTATTCTGCCCACCCACTTGTTCTATTCTCTACCCTGTCCCTGTTCCTTTACATAAGTGTGTGATTCCAGCAACCCTTCCCCCCCACCCTGCCCTCCCCTCCATCATCACCCCTCTCATCCCCATTCCCCCCACTGTCCTGTGTGGCAAGATACCCAATTTAGAGTGTATGTCATTCCTTCCCTAAACCCAATTCAATGAGAGTAAGGTTGACCCTTTCCCTTTTGCCTTCCTGTTCTTTCCCTCCATTATAACAGTTATCCCTTGCCTCTATAGATGAGATGATTAATCCCAT
Organism: Pseudochirops cupreus; assembly: GCA_028627135.1. Lineage (NCBI taxonomy): Eukaryota > Metazoa > Chordata > Mammalia > Diprotodontia > Pseudocheiridae > Pseudochirops > Pseudochirops cupreus. The sequence goes on along the minus strand of CM053580.1, from coordinate 287,837,394 downwards.
TCTGTCTCTCCCTGTCTCCTCTCATTCTATTCCTCTCTCACCTCAGAATTTCACCTTTTAAAGTATTGTCCCTTCCTATTCAACTGATCCTGTGCCCTCTATGTACACATACATACACATACTCAGATATGTATTCATATGCATAAATATACCTTC
>CM053580.1:287820494-287836738 GCA_028627135.1 Pseudochirops cupreus | reverse complement strand
CTTTTCATGATTTTCTTGCAACATTCTTATTTCTCTCCCCAATTTTTCTTCCACTTCTCTTATTTGGTTTTCAAAATCCTTCTTCAGCTGATCTCTAGCTTTAAGACAATCTTCATGTTTATTGGAAGCTTTTGGTGGGGGAGCTCTGGCTGTGCTGTCCTCCTGCAGCTCTCTGCGTTGGTCCTTCTTTTCCCCAAAGAAGGAATCTAGGGTTTGGTTGCTGTTCTTACTTTGCTTCTTGTGCTTATTCTTATTCATGGTTTGTCGGTCTGTGATTTTTTTTTTAATCTCTGTGGAGCTCTGCTTCTAGAGGGGAAAGCTCTTTCCCAAATCACTGGGGTCCTCCCAGCTGCTGGAGCTCTTAGGAAGTTGCTGGGTCCTTCCCCCACTTCCAGCTCACTGAAGAAAAAAGAACCACAGGACCAAAGCTGAAGACCGTGATCCAGATCCAGGCCGCTCAACGCGAGAACATTTGGCCTCTGAAGGATCACTTGGTCCCCCTGCAGTCTGCAGGCTGGGAGCTCTGAAGCTGCAATGTGGAGGCAGGGCCCCAGCACCCTTCTTGTTCTGGGAACAGTTGCCCAGACCTGCTCCTTTACCCCAAATTTAGCTGAGTTCCACTGACCTTTCACTTTGTACTTGTTTCTTATGGGTTGATAATTCTGGAAACTGCCACAGCTGTCAGTCATCCACTCTCCTGAAAGCTCCAGCCATGGATTGTACTGGCCGCCCTGGGGCTTAAGTCGTGGTTTCGGACTGGGCTGGTTTTGGCTCCCAGTGCACTTCCTGTCTGCCTGCCAGGCTGCCTTCAGTGGGAGCCTTGTTTTTCTGTCATTTTGTGGGTTCTGAAGCTCTAAAATTTGCTTAGCATCATATTTTATAGGTATTCGAGGTGGTTATGGGGGAAGCTTCTAGAGTTCTCCTGCTTCTATGCCTCTGTCTTTACTCTGCCCCAAAGTCAGTCTTTCAATCTAATGGGGGAGACAAATTGAAAATAAACATATACAAAGCAAGCTACATACTGAATAAATAGGAAATAATGAACAGAAGAAAGGCACTAGAATTAAGAGAGTTTGGAAATGATTTTCCATAGAAGGTGGGGTTTTAGTTAGGACTTAAAGGAAGCCAGGGAAGTCAGTAGGCAGCATTGAAGAGAGAGAGCATTTCAGAAAATAGCCAGAGAAAAAATTCCTGGAGTGTGTTGTTAATGGAACAGCCAGGGAGCCATTGACATTGTATGAAAAAAGGATATGACCAGGAATAAGGACTAAAAAGACTGGAAAGGTGTTGGGGATGGGGGGGGGGGGGAGAGGAGAAGGATTTTGAATTCTAAAAATGGCAGTTTTGTATTTGATTCCCAAAGTAATAAGGAGCCACTGGAGTTTATTGAGTGGGACTGGTGGTAACATTATCTGACCAACACATGCTTTGAGAAAATCACTTTAATGGCTGAATGGAGGATGGATTGGAGTGAAGAGAGGATTAAGGCAGGCAGATCCACCAGGAGGTTATTATAATAATCCATGTGGGATGTGAGAAGAAGGTCACACTATCCTCGGCAGTCAGTGACCCATGTCCCTACATTCTTTAGCAGTCAGTATCCCAGTGGTAATAGTCCCAGTCATTGGAAACACAGTGGCTTTGCCCTCTACAGTAGTCAGTGACTAGCAACCTACAGTGGCAAGAGTTAGTCATAAAGGATAGACTATTAGTTTTGCTTAGGGCATGCAATATGTTCTAGGTGTTTTACAAATCTTAAAGAACTATAGAAATGCTGTTTTTAATAGGACATGTCACCAAGTGGAGCAAAACAGAGGTACCAATATTTGTTGGTCTGATGAAGACTTTCAACTCTGTCAGTCATGAGGGCTTGTGGAAATTTATGGCAAAACTTGGTTGCCCAGGGAAGTTCATCAGTCTTGTAGACCAGTTTTATGATGACATGCTTACCTGGGTTCTAAATGATGGACAATGCTTGCACACTTCTCAGATCATCAATGGAGTGAAGCAGAGCTATGTGCTTGCTCACATGCTTTTTGGCATAATGTTTTCTGCAATGTGGTCTGCAATTTTGTCCTCCAATGAGGACCAAAAATGGCATCAAGGTCAGCCACCTCTCTAACAGTAAATTATTTAACTTGAAAAGGTTCCAAGTCAGGCTAAAGCATAGAGAGAACTGGTGAGTTGCTTTTTGTTCACAGATGATTGTGCATTCAACACACCCTCTGAGCCTGAGACGCAGCAAAGTATGGATTGATTCTCTGCCATTTGTGTTAATTTTGTTCTAACAAATAAAGAAAACAGAGGTTCTCTTCCAGGTAGCACCACACCATCCATATGTGGAACCATTAGTTATAGTAAATGGAGAAATTTTGAATGCTGTAGATAAGTTCAATTACCTTGGCAGTATACTTTCCAGGGATACACACACAGATGATGAGGTTGGAATATGTATTGCCAGAGATAGCTCAGTGTTTGGGAGACTACAACGGAAAGTGTGGGAGAGAAGGGGTATTAGACTGACTACCACATTGAATGTCTACCTAGACATTTTGTTGACCTCATTGTTGTATGCCTTTGAAACTTGGGCAGTATACCAGCACCATGCCAGGAAACTGAATTGCTTCCATTTGAATTGTCTTGGGAAAATTCTGAAGATTGTTTGGCAAAATAAGGTACTGGACACATTTTCTTGAGCTGAACTGCCAAGCATTCAAATTCTATTGCAGAGTGCAACTCCAATGGGAGTTGTTTGAAAACCAAAATTTGTCTAAAAATTGTCTAAAAGACTATTTTATGGAGAACTCACACAAGGCAAGCACTCACATGGAGGTCAGAAGAAGTGATATAAGGATACTCTCAAGGTGTCTCTGAAGAACTTTGGAATTGGTTATGAGACATGGGAGATACAGGCACAGGGTCATCCAGCATGGTACGCCCACATCAAAGAAAGCACTGTACTCTATGAGCAAAGCAGAATTGCAATAGTTCAAAAGAAATGTAAGACGCACAAGTTTAGAGATATCTCCACTCCAAATATGCATATGGACTATTTGTGCTCAACTTGTGGTAGAGCCTTCCAAGCATTGTACCTTGACTTCAACATAGCAATGTCGTTTTGGTCCTTTTCAAGAACAAAGGAAAATAACCAACCAACCCAATGGGCAGGAAAGGCATGAGACATCCTTTAAGTCCTATGTAGGACAAACTATAGAAATGTAGGAAACTAGTGGGAAGTTAATTTCAGAGGACCTAACTTTAAACCTTCTTGCTCTTTGAAGATACAATGCCCCTACATTATAATGCCTGAATGTTTAGAAATGCTGAATAGCCAATTTGATATTTCTGAGACTGCTAACAATAACAATGGTCAGAGGGTTTAGGGAGGACTAGCACCTCTGGTGTGAGGGATTACCTAGCCCTCTTCAGGGATCCTGATCTTCATTTGGGGTCCACCTGTCACTCAATTCTCACCTGTGGCTCCAAGAAACTGGAGCATGAGCAGTGGCCACACTCCAGTAGATGGGCTAAACCAGGCTGAAGATAATCAAGAGTTAGGGAGTTGCATATACAGGCTACCCTCTTCCCCCAGTGGAATGGATAGATGAGAATAATTTGTTCCAATGGCTATGAAGATGGCTGAAATTTGGTCAGACATCAAAGATGCCAAGGTCATTTACTGCATTCCAGGCTATCACCAGTCATCCTGACTTCTTTCTTACCACTGGACTTCAATAAGTCTGGAAGAGAGAGTGCAGCTCTGCCTCACTTAAATCCAGTTCATGAACAAGTCAAGACATCACTCCATGACTGATCAACAATAGATTTCTACACAGGACGTAAGGATTTGCAAAATTCTTTCCTTATATTATTTCATTTAATATTGACAACAGCCCTTTGAGAGAAACAATACAGACACTATTATTTACTTTTCCACATGAAGAAAGCAAGACTCAGAAAGGTTAAGTGATTTATCCAAGGTCATACAACTATTAAATGGCAAAAGGGGATTTGAATCAAGTTCTTTCCTGACGCAAAGTATAGTGTTCTTTCCTCTAGACATATTCCCTTGACACTTTATAACCAGAAATTGGAGAAGGCCTTTGACTCAGAGGTAAGCTCAGAGGACAGCTAACTGTAGAAAGTAGTACTCAAATGGACAATGCCCATGGAGGGCAAGGATCAAAAATGACTGATCCAAGTGACTAGAAGACTAGTAAAGGACAAAATGATAGCTCTAATCCACAGTAGGTGAGCACCAAGGATAAACCTTTTCTAATGAGGAGATAATGTAGTTAGTCGGGTTTACAGAGACAACAAGGATTGATGAAGATCGTGGGTGGATCTGACTACAGTTGTACTCTCTGGTTCCAAGACATCTCATGTTGGGGCCATGGAGAACAAAAGAGAGGCCAACTCAGATCAACCAAGTCAAAGTCATTCTTCCTGGAAGGGAACAGAGACCAAGCAAATTGCCTGATATGCAACAAAAATCAAGTGGAATTGAGGATAATAGGGTTTATTTTTCTGTTTTGGGGGGCAAGACAGGCTCATACAAGCTAGGTATATGTGAAAGGAGAGTTTAGCACTGATATGTCAGAGCCATCACTACAAGAGGCTGGATTGGGGCCCTAGGTTTGGATTTCTTTCTTTTTTGCTTTCTGTTATGACTTAATTTGCTTTAGAGTTTACTGTGGAACAAATATGCTGTCACTATCTAATCAGAAGCAAATAATTCTATTCTTTGGAATTCTGGCAAGATCATGCTGGGGGTTCAGGGGTGGGGGTTCAGGGAAAATAGTAGCAGTGGATGAAATCAGTAGTCTGTAGATTATTTGATCCCATCTAAGAGCATTTGGAAAAAGTTTGAGAAGCAACATCTGGATGACCATAGTGAATTCACCATTAAAAGGACATTTTTCATCCGTCTTATTTGCTCAGATTTATCTTAAAATGTAGGGCAGGTGGGTGAGTGTTTATAATCATTCTATAATTATTTATCGAACACTTATTATGTGTGCCAAGTGTTGTAGGTTATATTAAACAGATACAAGGCACAATCCTCACCTTGTAGAGACCTATAATATAGAGTTATGGCACACATATATAGAAAATTAAATAAAAATACGAAGCAAGATTGAGTGCAGCATATATTATAAGGGTTCAGAAAAAGAAGAGACTCAGAATCTGACAACTGGAAAGGATTTTAAAAGCTATAGATCTAAGCCATATCTAAACAAGACTCTTCTGAATAGCTACAACAAATGGACAGGCAGCTTCCTTCTTGAAGACCTCTACTGAGAGTGGAACTCATTTCCTTTCTAGGTTGTCCATTCTACTTCCGGTTAGATACTTATTATATCAAGCCTACATCTACATCTCTGCAATTTGTTCAGTCATTTCAGTTGTGTCCAACTTTTTGTGACCTCCACCCCTTTTTCTTGGCAAAGATGCTAGAATGGTTTGCCATTTCCTTCTCCAGGTGATTTTTCCGACTTCAGGTCTGGTGCTCCTTCCACTGTGTGACCTAGCTGTCGTATCTCTGCAACTGCTTTTGTGTGTCTACTTCTTTAGGGGATAGTATACATCTCTACAATTACTATGCCCTAAAGAGGCATACACTTAAAGGTCTCTCAAGCTCAAATGCTTGTAGATATTTCTCTAAATTGTGTCACTCTTTCCTCCTAGTTCTGTCCTCTAAGGCCAACAAGGACAATAAGATTCCTTTTCCATGTACTAATGCATAAAATAATTTAATATGGTTATCATAATCACCCTTAAGTCTTATTGCTTCAACTGTTCCTTAAATTTTTATACTGTCCTCTTTTCTCCAGTCCCTTGCTTAATTATCCTATTAATTATCTTACCCTGCCAAACGCCCCTCATCTTCTGCCTTAGTCTTTACTTAAATACTGCTTAATGAAGTTAGAGAAAGTCACAAAACTATCTTGACTGGGTCCATCAGAAATTTGTGTTGGAGCAGCTAGGTGGAACAGTGAATAGAGCACCAGCCCTAGAGTCAAGAGGACCTGAGTTTAAATCCAGCCTCAGATACTATCCATGTGACCTTGGACAAGTCACTTAACCCCAATTTCCCTGCCTTCCACCTCCAAAAAGCCAAAAAAAAGGCGTTTATGTTACATAATCTCAACAGGGTCCTTACTGCAGCAAAGCAATACTTTTATACCTAAGCAATTCACTATCCCAGTCACCACAGTGGCAATTCCAAACCTCTTCACCCCTCCTCAAATCTCTCTTGGCTCCCTTCCTCCCACCCTTTAAGCTGAGAGTCTTGCCTCATGTTTCACTGAAAAAAAGTTGAAGCCATTTGCAAAGTACTCCCTCTTCCCTGTTTCTTATCTCATACCACTCAGATGCCTCCTGCCACTATCTCCTTTAACCCTGTTTCACATGAAGATGAAGCTCTTCTTCTTGCCAAGGCAAATCCCTCTGTACGCACAAGTGATCCCATTCCACCCAATCTTATCCAGCAGACTTCTCCCTCTAATCATCCGTACTGTCTCATTAATCTTCAGTTTCTTCTTGTCTACCAGCTGCTTTCTGTATTGCCTATAAACATGCTCATGTTTCCCCCATGCTCAAAAAACTTTCACTTGATATGTGTGTCCTTACTACCCTTCATCCTATATTCCCTATCCCTTTTGTGGTTAAACACCTTAAGAAGGCTATTCAGAATTGATGTCTCTACTTCCTTTCCTCTCACTCTCTTCTTATCTCTTTGCAGTCTGGCTTCTACCTCTTTATTCAACCAAAACTGCCCTTTCCATAATTACTGATGATCTCTTAATAACAAAATATAATATCCTTTTCTTATTTCTCATACTTCTTGACCTCTGTGCAGCCTTTGACACTCTTGATCACCCTCTTCTATTCTCAATATTTCTTTTTTTCTGATATTTCTTTTTCCATGACACTGCTCTACCCTGGTTTTCCTTCTAACAATCTGACTGCTTCTTTTCAGTCTTTGTTGGATATTCATCCATCTTGGTCACACACCTGTTAACTGTGGGGGTCCTGCAAGGGTCTGTACTCAGCTCTCCTCTTCTCTCTTTATACTAACCCAATGGTAATCTCATTAATTCCCATCATCTCATTTATCATCTCTATAAGGATGATTCTTAGATCTACTTGTCCAAACTTAACCTCTTTTGTGACCTCAACATATGCTCCCTTCTTTGTTCTGTGACTGCAAATACTCTAGTATATGTCCTCATCACTTCAAACTTTTACTATTGTAAGATCTAGCTCATTTATCTCCATCATTCCAATTCATCTCCTACTCAGCTATCAGACTGATATTCCTAATATACAGGTTTGATCATATCCCCCCTCTTGTTCAATAAATTCTAGTGGTACCCTAATACTTGCAAAATCATATATGAAATCCACTGTTTGGCTTGTAAAACCCTTCATAACTTGGCTCCTTCCTACCTTTCCAGCTTTCTTACATGCTACTCCTCTGCACATACTCTAGTCCAGTGGCACTGGTCACCTTTCTATTCATGGTACATGATGCTCCATTTCCCAATTCTGAATGCTTTCACTGGTGATTTCCATGCCTGGAACTCTCTTCTTCCTCATCTCTATCTCTTAGTTTTCCTGACTTCCTTCAAGTCTCATCCAAAAGTCCACCTTCTTCAAAAGTCCAGCCTTCCCATTCCTCCTTAATCTTAGTTCCTTCCCTCTGAGACTACCCTCAGTATATCTCACATATATCTTCTTTGTACATAGCTCTTCACTTGTTGTCTCCCTTGCTAGACTTTGAGCTGCCTGAGAGGAGGGACTTTATGTCTTTTTTTATTTCTTTGTAACCTTAGTGATTAGCATACTATCTGTCAAATTGTAGGCACTCATTTTCACCTGGCCTCTTATAATCTTTGCAATATTATTTTGGATATTCTCTAGCTGACCTATGTCTCTTACAAAATGTGGTGACCAGAACTAAACACAATACCTCTAATGTTGATTGCCCAGAGCAGAGTATCACAAGCATATTAATTTCATCATAATAGACTATGCAATACAGGGTGAAAATAAGTATTAGGCCAGTGGTTCTCAACCTTCCTAATGCCACGACCCTTTAATACAGTTCCTCATGTTGTAGTGACCCCCAACCATAAAATTATTTTTGTTGCTACTTCATAACTGTAATTTTGCTACTGTTATGAATTGTAATGTAAATATCTGATATGCAGGATGTATTTTCATTGTTACAAATTGAACATAACCCACAGGTTGAGAACTGCTGTATTAGGCTTTTTTATTTGTTTGTTTTCATGTGTCATTATTGACCTCTGTTGGACTTGCAGTCCACTAACAATCTCAGATCTTTGTTGTTTTATAGGAACATTCTCTAGCCATGTTTCTTTCACTCTTTCTTTGTGAGGCTGACTTTTTAAAGCCAAAGTATAGAGCTTTACATTTTTCCCTAAAAATTTTAGCATTTTTTTTTAGCACTGGTTTTGGAGCAAGAAAACTGGGGGTCAACTCTTGCCTTTGATTGTAATGCCCTCAATGCATTTGGGCAAGTCAGTTCACATGAGATAGCTTTTCCTCCAAAGCATTCCTCTTCTAATCTTTGCTACTGTTGTTGGACGCAGAACAATCCTTCATTCACCCAGGTTGACATCAGTCATTTTTAATTCTTTATTCTCTCTCACTCTCCAGATCTAGTGAGCTGCCAATTGTCAATTCTATCTCCATCTATCTCCATCATATCTCTAATTTCTATCTTTTTCTCCATAATGACCACCAACCTAGTTGAGTCTCTCATTTCTTTTTACCTATTCTATTGAAGTGTCTCCTTCACTGTTCTCCCTGCCTCAAAATTCTTTCCTTTCTAATCCACTTCCTTATAACTAAAAAAAAAAACCAAAAACAAAACATTTTCCTAACACTCAGATCTGACTGTGTCACACCCTATTCAATACACTCCAGTGACTTCCTATTATTGAGTCAAATATAATCTTTTCAGCTTGGAATTTGAAATCCTTCAAAAACTGATTCCATCCTACCTTTCTAGATTTCATTATCATTTCCCCCACTCATACATGCTTCAGTCCAGGCAAACTAGCCTTCTTACTGTCCCTCATACATAGCAGTCTATGTTTTTGTCACTGACATTGGCACAGTCTTTCTTCCACATTTGAAATATGTTCTCTCTTCATCTCTGCCTTTTCAAATCCTTTGGGCTGAAATATCTCTTTTTCCTGACCTTCCCTCTTACATCATTTCTAATATCCCCTATTACCTTGTGTACACACACACACACACGCAGTATTTATTTATGTCTTTATTTATTTATTTATTTTTAGCTTTTTAGAGGGGGGAAGGCAGGGCAATTGAGGTTAAGTGACTTGCCCAAGGTCACACGGCTAGTAAGTGTTAGGTTTCTGAGGTTGGATTCGAACTCAGGTCCTCCTGATTCCAGGGTCAGTGCTCTATTTACTGCACCACCTAGCCACCCCTACACACAGGATTTATTAAGCATTTTTTTTACAAATGTACCTCATTTTAATGTGCTTCATTATTGTGCTTTGCAGATGTTATGTCTTTTACAAATTGAAGGTTTGTGGTAACCTTGCATTGAGCAAGTCTCTTGGCACTATTTTTCCAACAGCATGTTCTCACATTGTGTCTCCTTTTTTCCTTAATCATCTTTGGAAATAGATATGGTATTGCTGGGTCAAAGAGTATAGGCAGCTTAATAACTCTTTGGGCATAATTCCAGATTGCTCTCCAAAGGATCTTGTCTCAGTGTTGATATCATTGACTAATCAGGTTTATGGTTGCTGAAGGTTGCGGTGACTGTGGTGATTTCTTAAAATAAGATGACAAAATCTGTCATAACTATTGACTCTTTCACTTGAGCACTTAGAGGCCATTGCAGGGTTATTAATTGGCTTAATCACAATATTGTTGTGTCTCAGGGAATAGATTGACCTGAGGAGAAAAATGAAGGAACAATCTGAACACACACATTTATTGGTTAAGTTCACCATCAGTTCACAATTCCACCAACAATGAATTAGTGTCCCAATTTTTCCACATTCCTTCCAACATTCGTCACTTTCCCCTTCAATCATTTTAACCAGTCTGGTGGTAGGTATAAAATGATATCTCTAAGTTTCTTTTAATTCTCATTTCTCGAATCAATAATCATTTGGAACATTTTTTCATATGACTATAAATTGTTTTGATTTCTTCATTAGAAAACTGCCTGTTCATATCCTTTGACCATTTATCAATTAAGGAATGATGTATATTCTTACAGATTTGACCAAGTTCTTTATGTATTTGAGATATGAGACCTTTATCTGAGAAACTGACTATAAAATTTTCTGCTATTTTTTTCCTCCTCATCTTTGCAACATTTGTTTTATTTGTACAAAACCTTTTTAATTTAATGTAATCAAAATGATCTATTTTACACCTAATTTTCCCTCTATTTCTTGTTTATTCATAAATTTTTTTATCTACCCATAAGTCTGATAAGTAATATATTCCATGTTCTTCTAATTTTCTCATTATATCTTTCTTTATATCTAGGTCATGTATCCATTTTGACCTTATCTTTGTAAATGGCAAAAGATTAAAAACTATCAATGACCTTTGATGTTACTATTGTAATTGTTTTGGGGAGCCATGAACTATGCCCACATAAGATGGTGAACTTAACCAATAAATGTATGTGTTCAGACAGTTCCTTCATCTTTCTCCTCAGGTCAACCTATTCCCTGAGACATAACAACATTGAGATCAAGCCAGTTAATAACCCTGCAATGGCCTCTAAGTGCTCAAGTGAAAGATAGAGTCAATAGTTATGACAGATTTTGTCATCTTATTTTAAGAAATCACTGCAGTCACCACAACCTTCAGCAACCATAAACCTGATTAGTCAATGATATCAACATTGAGACAAGATCCTACACCAGCAGAATGATTACTACTCATTGAAGCCTCAGACAATGGTTAGCATTTTTAATTAAGGTGAATATATACATATATATATATATATATATATATATATATATATACACACACACATATATATTTAGACATAATACTATCACACACTTAATAGACTACAGTAAAGTATCATTCTATCTCTCTTCATCTCTGTCTTTTTGAATCCTCTGGGCTGAAATAGCTCTTTTTCCTGACTTTCCCCCTTGCCTCATTTCTAATATCCTCTATTACCTTGTGTGTACACACACACACACACACACACACACACACACACACACACACACACACAGTATTTATTTATGTTTTTATCGTTATATTCACCGGGAAATCCAAAAATTCATGTGATTCACTTTATTGTGATATTCACTTATTGCAGTGCTCTGGAACCAAACCCACAACATCTCCAAGGTATGCCTGTACACATCATTCTTTGCCATAGAGTAAAACATGAAATGAGGAAGATTTGGGTATCATCCAAGGGAGATTTGATTCTGGAAGTACTAAGAGGAAGAGGCTGGTTTCCTCCTACAGAACCTGATGGCAGCTTCAAGAACGTGTTAGAGTAAAGGTCCTGTGTATTGGGGGTTGATATTCCCCATTGTAAAAAACCTCTCTGATATTCTAGAGGTGTTCAAACACATTAGCATTCTGGTGGGATTTGGCACATTGCCTCTCAGCATGGAACTTCCTATAAACATTTTTCTAAGATAGCCACCTTGACCCTTTGGAAACATAGACAAAGTTAGGAAACCATTAAAAACTACACACACAACCTGAGTTTGTGCTGATGTTGGTTGTGCACCTGTATAAATGAAAAATGACAAGTTTCAAATATGAATATGACAATGATTAGTGATAATTAGCCTAACCAGAGAGAAGCCAAAAAATTCAGCTATCCAGCTGATGTTCATCACAAGGCCACCTTTAAGTACTATGGAGTTTTAATACAAATTTTTCATTCTGTCACTGGAACAGAATCATGCTTCAGAAAAGAATAGGAACAGGCTATTATCTTAGTTAAGCCAACTTTATGCATTATCAAGATTGGATTCTAAGACATTTCCGAGTGTTGGTTGAATAATCATAACAAAAAGGGGTTGAGAATTTCTTCATAGGGGTTGAATATTTCTTCATAGACCTTTAATTATTTGTGATACATCCAAACATAATCAGTACCTTTTTTTTTCCCCTTGGAGAAAGTATACCATTTCATTAATGAGTTAGTATCAGTTTAGAAGAGGTCTCTACTTGGGTGCTACAGGGATCTGTCCTTGGCCCTGTCCTATATCCATATCATTACCACTTTCTTTCTTCCTTCTCCTCTAGTTACTTATGTCAAACCAACCCCTAATATATAAGCTACACCATTACAATACTTTTTTCCATTTAAGGACTTGCCATAGTGCCTGTCATCACAATTGGTGTACACAGATGGGTTGTTTGATGAGACTCCAACCTCAGCTTTGTTCTTGATTCTCTACAATCCTTTCATTTTTTCTGAGGTATCTTATTGAGAGATCCACTTGTCTGAGAGTGTTATCCCAGGCTATATAATATCAAGGAGCCCTGGGTTCTGTATTTAACAGCAGGACTCTTCTATCTTAATTTCTATCTCAATATTCTGCATTAATTGCTATTTCTAGATTAAAACTTGAAGCAAAACAAGATAAGAAACAGGATACACAGTGGATCTAGTACTTGATATTCAGCAGCTGGTTGCTAAATATGTGCTAAATATACATAAATAGTGAGATATATATTTACATGTATACATGAATATATACAATATATAACAGAGATTTTAAAATCATGTTGACTTTGGTCCCTTTAATCTTTATTAATCTTACCCAAGTATTTTTTTGGGAGCAGTGAGGATTAAGAATATGTTAATATTGTCACATGTTTATATTTTTTTAAAATTGTTATTATGGCAAAATACATAATTGATTCCCTTGTAGAAGGGCATACATGGACTATGATTTATGCTGAGATTGTGAAGGGTTGAATCCTATAACTGAGGATGAGAATAGATTTCTACTATTCATTGGCCATGGAGTGTGCCTGTCAACTCAGATTGATGAGCAAGGGGAGAGTCCGCTATGATTAGATCAAGTCCATTAGGAACTGTAGGTTATGAGAGATTGAGAGACAGTCAAGGGAACCCATGCCGGAAACTTGAAGAAACCTAAATTGAGAGAGAGGGCAGTGGTGCAAACTGAAACTTAGATCCATACAATGAATGTAGGTAAAAGAGTCATTTTCACTAACCATGACTGAGCTACCCAAGAAAATCCAGCTAAGAGAATTCACTTCAGGAAGGTCAGTCAAGATAGACCAAAGTGAATGAAATTCTAATGATCTCCAGAAAATAGATTGTATGTCCCAGGCTTGGCCATCTATTGTGCAATAATTTAGGAGCTCAGTTGAAAGCATTCTTGTCTTAGAGTCAGGAATCTGACCTTACTGGTTCCACAGCCAGAGGATTAAGAGAAGCATGAAGAAAACTACCAAGAAATAATGATTTATTAAGCTCTAAGGCAGTGGTTCTCAACCTTCTTAATGCCATGACCCTTTCATACTCATACGTGGGCATATCTGCATGTGGGCGGACCTGTCTAGAGATAGATAGAGGAGAGGTGTCTCGGTTCCTAAGACCATTGGAAATATGAGTTTTTCTATGGTCTTAGGAGACCCCTGTGAAAGGGTTGTTCAACACCCAAAGGGGTCATGACCCACAGGTTAAGAACCGCTGCTCTAAGGGGTAGGGCTATAGGTAGAAAATTTCTGGAATAAGCCTAGGTTCCAATAATTATAATTTTATCAGCAAAATTCATAATAAAAGATCTGGAACTGCGAACGTTAACCTGTGTGCTCCCTATAATGATGCACATCACAACTCATCATGTCTGGGCATCTTTTGTGACTCCAGTCTTTGCCCTCCTACAAATTTATCACTGGAAATCCATCCAATAGTCTGTGGACCTTCATTCTCCTGAAATTTTAGAGAAACCAACTGAAGACGTGGGCTCTCTGTTGGTTCTTCATCATTTTTGCCATACGACCAGTATTAGTTATTCATACATGCCTTTGAAGATGTCCTTTATACACATTTCCTAAATAATTCCATGTTTGTGATATGTGCCTATTGACAGGCCTTTCTTTTGCCCTAAGAGCGATCATAAATTTCAACTCTTCGGAGATGGGAGTGTTTCCTGACTTGCCATCCTACATTACCAGAAAAATATTGGCATTAAAAGACAGACCTTTGGTTCATGTGGAAGTTTGGCATCAATAAAACAAGCAAATGAAATAAGCAAACAAAAAACTTTGCTGTTCCCCAAAGGCAATCCAACCTGCTCTCCTTTTCAATTCTGGCCCCAACTCGTTGTCCAGTTGTAGTGTCTGTAGAGGATATATAGACATCTGTCTCTCTGTCTGTCTGTCTGTCTATCTATCTATCTATCTATCTACCTCTCTCTCTCTCTCTCTCTCTACCTACCTACCTACTATCTATCTATCTATCTATCTAGCTATCTACCTACCTACCTACCTACCTACCTGTCTCTTTCTATATCTATAGACATATCTCTCTTTCTCTATATGTATATATGTATACATACATAGATTTATATCTGTGTGTATATAAAATGTTTACATATACATACAGAAGGAGATACACAGCTATCTCATTAAAATGAGATAACTCATGGCTAAACTCAGCTCTATAATATGGCTACACAAAGCCTTATTTATATGTCTAGAGATATAAATATGTCTATAGAAATGTAAAATATACACATAGATACAGATATATCATAGGAAGCAAATCCTAGCACTGGCAAGAAGTAGGAGGCAAGTAGCTGGCCCAGAGTTTCTTCTATAGATATTAAAAATAGGAGAGAAAAACTATGTGTGTTCCCACAATGTTACATTCTGAAGATGGTGATCTATATATTTCTATATAGAAAGCAAATGGAGTGGTCATATAGCAAGAATGAGAAATAATCAATAGACAACCCACAAGCTTCATTGTTATCCTTATAAAGTTAAGACTGTGAGAATGGCATCTGGAATATTGGGTGGACAACCTGTGGTGGACTTTTGGGAGGATGCAGTCCCACAGGGTGGGTAGGGATGGATGTGTTGAAACGGTTTTCACTATAGGCATACCTATGTTGATGAGATCAGAGATTTATTAGCATATTATTGATCAGTTCCAGCTCTTGATGTGGACTTGGCTGATGAAATGGTGCTGTTTTAGCCATTGGGAATCTTTATCTCCAGCCCTTCTTTTATGGGTATGTGAATTGAGACTTGTGGCAGAAACTTTCTACCTCTCCTCTTGGTTTTGTCATTTTAGTGAGATGAATGTATATCTTCTTTTCTGTATCTATGTGCCTGAGTGTCTGTATGTATCTATCTGTCTATACATCTGTCTACTACTATCTCTATGGCGTCTATATAAACATGCTTAATGAGGGACAAATTTTGTAGGACTAATCTAAAATCCAAAATAAAATCTGGTACCACAGAGACTAGAGAAGTAGAAAGGGGAAGCTAAGAAAAAATAAAGCCTGGTGCTCTCTAGTTAATGCTTAGGATCTTTTACAATTTGTAAACTCCAATCCCCTTCATCAAGAATTTATTGATTTGAGAAATGCAAATCAAAACAACTTTGAGGTACCACATATCACCAGTCAGATTGGTTAAGATGGCAAAACAGGAAAATAACAAATGCTGGAGAGGATGTGGAGAAATTGGAACACTAATGCATTGTTGGTGGAGTTGTGAACTGATACAACCATTCTGGAGAGCAATCTGGAACTATGCCCAAAGGGCTGTAAATAATTACATACCCTGTGACCCAGTAATACCACTTCTGGGATTGTATCCCAAAGAGATCATAGAAGTGGGAGAAAGACCCATATGTACAAAAACATTTATTGCAGCTCTCTTTGTGGTGGCAAAAAACTGGAAATTATGGGGATGCCCATCAGTTGGGGAATGGCTAAACAAGTTGTGGTATATGAATGTAATGGAACACTATTGTGCTATAAGAAATAGGGAGGAGATGGACTTCATAATAACCTGGAAAGGCCTATACAAACTGATGCTAAGTGAGAAGAGCAGAACCAGGAAAAATTTGTACACAATCACAGACACATCGCATGTGTGACAACCAACTTTGATAAACTGGACTCTTCTCAGCAAAGCACAGCTATAAGACAACTCTACAAGTCTCAGGATGGAAGGAC
>CM053580.1:287800236-287811181 GCA_028627135.1 Pseudochirops cupreus | reverse complement strand
ATATTTTAAAAATGAGGAAACAGAGACCCAGAGGGGTGGCAAAGTAATTTCCCTAATGACGTAGAATTAGTAGGTAGCAAAGCTGGGATTCAAACCCAGGTCTTCTAACTCCAAAATCAGTGTTTTTTTGCAGGGCCCTGAAAGATAAAAGAAGGGATAGGAAGCAGATTGAGCTGGTACCTTTGAAGGAAGCATTGTTGTAGTAATTGGAAAGATAATCGGCCAACCAAACCTGGAAACCAAACTCAGAGAGGATATTAGAGTATATGTTGATCCACTGTTTCAGTAATTGCAAAGAGTTTGAAGAAGATTTGGGATGAAATAACTTCCTTTAGCTATAATAGTGGAGACTGCATTGAGACCTTGGTATATGTGGTTTTAGTGGAATGAAAGAAGAGGAAACTCATTTGGAAATGGTTTATCAGACCATACATGCCATAGACACATATTCAGAACTTCAAGACCCTGAGATGAAGAAGGGAGAGACATTAAATTTGTTCTTCCTTCAGTTTTTTTCATTACCAACCAATTTATAGAGATAAACAAACTTATTATAGACATAAACAAGCACTATTTCATTATTCAAATCTGATAAATATTGAACCAGATATTTCTGTTCTGGAATCAGGAAGTTCTCATTCTGGGCAGGCAGGACAGTTTGTTCAATCAATCAACTGGCAATCAATTATTAAGAAGTATTCACCAAGAACCAACTATGTGCCAGGCATATCCCTCCATTTCAATCAAAGAATTGTGTTACCATTCTTACATGTGGTTCAGGCTATGACTTGCTAGCTACCCCACTTAGAAGGATCACATTCATTTTCTCTACCTATCCATACTCATCAGCTCCTTCAAGCCCAGCTTCAAAATCTCTCACCTTTAGAAAGTCTTTCCTGATTATCCTCACCATATTCTAAAGGTTTTTCACTTTGTACCCCCCAGATCAATCGTGTACTTAACCTGGACAAGTTTGTTTTGATCTACTAATGCATCACTGATGCATGTTCCGAAGTTACTCTGTTCACATGTTCTTTCTCTCAAAAGCAATCCACAACCTGGGACTTCTTGTGTTTAATTTTGAGTATGTCCCACAGTAACATTTTGTACAGTCTTTTGTTTTGAGAAGATGCTCAATAAATGCTTGTCTCTCAAGTAAGGTGCAGTCAATCAGTAAATTAATAAGTAATTATTAAGAGCTTTTTGTTATGTATTGGGCACCATGCTAGGCCCTGCAGATCTCTACATACAGAATGAAAAAATTCCTACTGGGAAGAAGCTTTCATTCTAATGGGAGATACAGTGACTGGTTTTTGTTTTGTTTTGTTTTTTTCATCCCTTGCATCCACGGCACCTTTGCACTCTGGAGTCTATGGTGTACATCTTCTCCCAGGAGCTCAGAGGAGGTTTTTCTTAATAACGGTTCCAAACTCTTCACATTCATCGGTTTGTAGAGTCTGCAGATTTCCCAGTCACTTAGTACTAGCTTCATTTATTCCCTCAAAGGGAGATAACTCCTTCTGACTGAAGCAAAAACCAAACCAAACCAAACCAAACAAAAAACAGAATAGTTAGAATCTGATATTCAGATAGTTTATGGGTAGAGTTTTAAATTAAAAAAAAACTTTTTGTCTATGTATAATTCCTAATGTATTTCCTTTGCATAAAACTGTACTTATTCATTTGGTTTGGCTTAATTTATGCTTTTAATTTCCTACATACGCCAGCCAAAGTAGTAGAGTTTGGTGGCTAATAATAACACTAATCATGTGTCCATTTCAAAAGTGTTCATGAAAGTCCAACTGAACTGTATTCTCTCTGCATGTTCTATGGATTTTCTGCCAGATTAGATGCTTCGCAAACGTATATTTTCATACACCTGCCTACCTTTTTTTTTAATCCATAGACATATTCAAAAAGGAAACTTTTTAAAGTTGAACGCAGTTGAATGTCAAGTAATATTTCTGTGAAATCTGAGATCTCTTCTCTGAGTCCTTGTCAACACAGGCAAGTTGGAGACACAAGCTTTGAAAGGTGAGACAGGGCATGCTATCCCTTTGAGTTTGTTTGCACAATTGTAAAGTGGTCTGTCATGTCTCATCCAGCTCTAGCATTCTGTGATTCTATGATATGAGTAATTATCTCCAAAGTATATCAACATACAGTGTGACCATTTCAAGAATTCCCCTTTTAATTAATTAAAAGATTTTTTGTCTGCATTTTTCAGGCAACAGTTTCACTCTTAATTTATACACTAAGATTACATTTACACTGAATTCTCTTTAATTAGGATATTTAAATATTACTTAACAGCAAATATGACATTGAACACACAGGTAGACAGAAAGAAGCAGATTCAGTTAACTCTGGAGAATGAGATGAGTGTCAGGGGACTCTCATTTTTGCTAATTGTCTTTATAGAACTTAATATTTGCAAAAAAAAAAAGCCTATTGGCTATGCATTACCATCATCAGAGTCTAAGAGCTATGAGGAAAATTAGAATTCATCTTCTTTAACCCTTTCATTTTAAATATGAGGAAACTGGGGTTCAGAGAGGATATATGATTTGCCTAAGGTCACCTAGATAGTAAATGGAAAACCCAGAATAAAACCCAAGTGCTCTGATTCCAAATCCACTGTATTCTACATGGTCTAATGAGGGGGCTGAGTGATTAGTGTTTTTGCTCTCAAGTCATAAGTGAAAAAGTTAAAATGAAAATAGACTGAGTAGTTTAGATTTTACTATAAGCTAATGACAGAGATGAGATTGAAACTCAAGAGCCCCTTTCCAAGCAGTTACTTTGCCTTGGATATTGGGAAGAATAGCCAAAGAACAAAGATTAAAAAAACAAAGGAAAGAAAAGAACTCAGACATAAGGCAGGATTTGAGCTGAACCTTTAAGAACACTAAGGAGAATAAGAGAGAGAGGTGAGAAGGGAAAACATTACAGGGAAGGGGACAGTTGATGCAAAGATGTGGAGTCAGCAGATAGAATTTCTTGTACAAGAAACAGCAAGGAGGACAGTGTAGGTTGTAGAATGTGGATATGAACAAAGCATTGTTAGAAGGTTAGAAAGGTAGGAAGGGGACAGGTCACAAATTCACTTAGATGCCAAACAGAAGATTTGATCTTTGATCCCAGAAGGGAGACTTTGGAGTTTATTAGGAAGAAATGATGGGAAAAATCACTTTGGTAGTTGAGTGAAAGATGGATTGGAGTCAAGAGAGACACAAGACAGGCAGACCAATTAAAACACTATTAAAATAGTCCATATGAGAGATATAGAGAGTATGTGGTAGGCAGGTAACTGCTATATGGCTAAAAAAAGGGGAGATGTTATACATGAATATATGTATGTACATATGTATGTACATATAGACACATTGCATTCATATATACTTTAGTAATATATCATAATATCATATTTGCACATGTTTACGTATATATACACATGCGTGTGCATGTGTATAAATATCCTCAAGCTGACAAGACTTCTGTTCTGCTGAAAAAATTAGAGCAAAGAATTTCAGCAACAATATCTAGCCTTTCTTGGCCTTTCTAAAGGGGGCTACTTATGAATTGGATTGGGAATCCTGAGAGGTATAATTCAGTTCACACGCACAGTTTGTCACATTAAAGTATCCTTTTAGTAAATATTTGATTTTCTACTCCCCCTGCCAAACAGAATAATCTTTGTAGGCCTGATCTTCTAGCATGTGATCTGGCCAGTGGCAATAGGCAATAGTAGCAAAGGGTAGAATACCATCATCCTTTTCTCCATCTTTACTCTGTTCCCTCCAGTCGTCAGTTCTTTTGAAGACTATTGTGCTTTCACTATGATCTCCTGCTTTTCCTCTCTTGACATCCTTCACAAACCATTTCAAATTAATCTGAGATCTATCAGGCCCTAATCTTTCTAGTCAGGCCTAGGAAGATTTTTTGAGGGGGTTAGAAAATCAAATATTTGTGGAGAATCTACTATGTGTCAAACTGTGTATGTACTGAATTATATTTTTCTGGATTTACATTCTAATTCATAAGTAGTCCACTTTGGAAAGATCAGGAGAAAAGATATTGTAACTGAAACGCTTTGCTCTGATTTTTTGTCAGAAGAGAAGTCTTGTAAACCCAAAGATCTTTTGATCTCGACATAGACCATCTTGGTAGGTAAAACTTAATAAACGAAAGGTTGACAAACCTTTTTTTTTCTGTAAAGGGCCACAGAGTAAATATTTTAGTCTTTGTAGACCAAGAAACAAAATCAAGGACATTATGATGGTATTTAATAGCAAGAGAGAAAACAAATTTATACAAAATTTTTTTTACTGATGAAATTAAAAATATAATAATAATTGAGTGCAATGTTTTTGTAAGATAATTTGCTAACGTGAAAATTTTACCTCTTTTTTGCTTCATTTGGTTTTAAAGTTTGCACAAAATGAAAATTTTACTTCCTCATTTATGATGTCACTTCAAGGAAAAGGGAAATAAAAGTAGAGAAGAGGGAAGAATCTGCATTGTGATACTTCACATCCCTTTTCAAGTATGGCTTACAAAGATTTTGCAGAGTCTGCAAGTCATTGCTTGCCTTTTTCCCACTACTGGAAAAATCCTAAAAAAACAGTGTTTAAAGCTTGAAGAAGGCCTGTGATCATCTATCCTATCAGTCACTAAGCTAATGTTCAAGGGCTTTCTGGGGAGAGTCAACCTGCTTGTCCCTCATTCCATCTACCTTCCCTAGAAAGGAACACAGGGCATAGTCATTATGGTAGAAGAGAAGGAGTAGTCATAGGCTAGGGGTCAAAGACTTAGTTCTAGCTCCCAGTTATGCCATTAATTTGCTGTGTGAAATTGGACAAATCACTTTCTCTCTCTAGATGTCCGTCTCCTTACAGTTAAATTGGAGTCACCCCTTTTTGTGAACCTCAAATGAGAAAATGACTGTGAACGTGTTTTTAAAATAAAATTTAAAATCCCTATTCAAATATAAGAGATTATAGTACCGTACATCATTACTGCTTAGTCTAGCTGTTTAAAGAATACAAACAGCATGTGGGGTCACTGGAAAGAATGGAAAATTTAGCGAACTCTAGTCTGCTTGTAGAAAACATCAAGCTTCGTTTGTGACTGATTATTCACTGAACTGATACAGAAGCAGGATTTTATAGTGGGGAATGTACTGGAGTTAGAGTCAGACCATTTGAGTTCATTCCCCATCTTTGATATTTACTGTCTGTTTAACTTGATAATCACTTAACCCCTCTGGGACTTAGTTTCTCCATCTGTCAGATGAGGGGGTTGGACCAGTTGGCCTCTGAAGTCCATTCTAACATTGAATTTATGACCCTGTGAATGGAGTGTTAAGAAGTAACTGAAAGAAGTAAGGTTTAGTAACAACTAATAGATTTGTACCTTTCCTTTCCAAGATAGAGACAGTGTCACATAGTGGATTCTTAATAAATGTGTGCTGCTTGCTTGCTTCCCTGAAGGTAAGATCAGTGGTACCAGAAAAGGCTATCTGTGAAGCGCAGCTGAATCTTGAAGGATGAATGGGGTTTGGATAGTCAGAGAGGTGTGCCAGTGTATCCCAAGAAGAGTTCAATAAAAGGCTAGGGAGGTGGGCAAGTGAAGGGAACTTTCAAGGGACAGTGAGTAGCCGAGTTTGATTGGATGGGAGGGTTGATTGGTTCATATTGTTTCCTAGTGTACTGGATCCTCTATTTGTTGGTACTTGAGTCCTTGCTGTAGGATCACATTATAAGTAACATTGACTTCTAGTGGGTTCATTTGAAGTACTTTAGTAGCTCTCCCATCTAGACCATGTACAAACCATGTACAAAGTGGCCTTGACTCAGATCAATTTTTGCTCCATAGCAAATTGTTTAAGACAGATGGATCCACTGTAAGGTATTGTCCCAGAGAAGAAAGTGGCTAGTGGTTAAGTGATAGAAACCATTGCTAGCCCTTTAATGGATTAAGCTTAACACTATGCAGAAGATTCCAATTAGCAATTAAGATAAGAAAATTGGGTAAAACAAGACAGATTGGTTCTGTCTCAGATGAAGCACAGAATTAACTGCAAAGGAAATTTTCTACTTGCAAAGGTAACTTCATAACCACAAAACCGTACTAGGGGTCCCCAACTCCTAGTCCCAGTTTTATGGTGATTAGATAAATTCTGTATGTTTTGTGACGGCTTAGGGAGAACTCCAGAAACTGGGGAGGGCTGTTTTTGTGAAGTAATTTGGCTGAATGAAAAGCTTAAGGATGACACAGGGAATATTATCACATTCTTGGAATATATAATGAATGAAAAGGTTTAGCTCAACATAGGTAAATCTACGTTTGTGGGTAAAGCTTGGAGGTAATGTGGAATATGAAGTTAACTAAATTTTAGCTATCTGTTCCTTTCTGGGTTAAGTGAAAAGGAGTATGTAAGGTCATGGATCCATTTAGGATCCATTTAGGATAGTCCTGCTTAACTGGGAGTTCAAAACAAACCAAAATAAAATATACTTTAAGGAAAATGAAGGTCCCCCTACTCAGTGTAATCTCTTTTGTAGTTTAGCATCCTGAGCTCCTCATATTGGCTGGCATGACATTTAAGTCCCAAATCACTCAAATTGAAAGGTGGTACTCTCCGTCTGTCCTCATGAAGGAAGCTCTCCAAGGTGTATTTATATCCCAGCCTCATCTAAATTATGACAACTCACCTGGTTGGTTTCTGCCATGTGAGTGGAGGGAGACATCAGAATGACAGGACATCATTCTCTGTTACTTAAGATCAATGAAAACAAACCTGTAAAAACCAGATTTCTTAGTATTTCCAAGATTATCCAAATTGGAAGTGTGTGTAAAGAGTATTGCTGTGCCTGGAGCTCAACAACTCTGCTCCCTTTGTCTTATTCTGGGGCTTCTCAGCTTTGAGGAAGGTATGATCTGAGGCGGCACTTTGCAGAGCAAGTGGGTCTCTTTCATTTTGGGTCTTTGTCACTGTTTATCCTTTCCTTCCAGCTCCGAAAAGCTGCCACTGTGAGACTCTCCTCCTTCTCTCAGTTTTCACACCAAATGTTCCTACAACTGTACGCTCTTCTGCTTTGGTGAGAGAATACCACCACCACCAGCACCACCACCACCTCCACCACCACCACCTCCACCACCACCTCCACCACCACCACCTCCCCCACCACCTCTACCACCACCATTATCACCATTACCACATTAACTTTCAGAGAGCTTTCCCTTCTATGGCACCACTGTTGCTGTTGTTCAATTGTGTCTGACTCTTCATGACCCCAATTGTAATTTTCTTGGCAAAGAGACTAGAGTAGTTTGCCATTTCCTTCTCCAGCTCATCTTACAGATGAGGAAAATGAGGCAAACAGGATTAAATGACTTGCCCAGGGTCACACAGCTAGTAAGTGTCTGAGGCTGGATTTGAACTCAGGAAGATGAGTTTTCCTAACTCCAGACCTGGCAATCTATGCACTGCACTACCTGGCTGCCTCTATGGCATCATTATCACTGGACAATACTTATTTTCTCACAGGATGAAATAAAGACTAGGGCAGAGTAGCAGATTTTCTATATACAACATTTGAATGGAAGAATACTGGAGCTAGAATGGGATTCAAAGACATTTTAATCCAACTTCCTTATTTTATGGATAAAGAAGCAGAATGATTAAATGATTTGTCCAATACCACATAGCTGTTGTACTTGCTTGTCCTTTGCTTTCGAAGAAAACCAATGATATCACAGGGTGATGTCTAGAGTTGTGCATGAATTGGATTTGACTGAGGCAGAGATGGACAAGGTCATCAATTCACTCTCTTTTCCAGAGTTATCAAAGTCCAGTGGCAGGACAAAAGTCTAGATGTCTATAATGGCTGTAATATTAATGGGATAGGAAAATCTTCCCTGTCCATTAATAGATTTATGTGACCATATGTATCCCCTTTTCCCTTGGAACAGGGTCTGTGTTCCCAGGTCTAAAGGTACACAAGTATTTCAATCATGGATGCCTTGCTGCTTTCCCAGCTGTGATACTTCTTGAGTCACACAGGGCCCATTGGGAGAAGAGCTTGCTTAAGATGGAGTTTGCTTAGGGTGAGGCTTACTTGTAGGAAGGCTTTCATACCTTTTGGTACTAAGCTAATTAGGCAATGAGTTGAAAACTATATATACTGGGAGGCTGGTATTTTACTTTGGGGGCTAGCTCATGAGAAGGACCTTTTGATTCCTTGAACAGGACTCTGAGTAGACGTTTATTAAGAGCCCCCCTCACCCTTTTTCCCCCTACTACTCAAAGGTTTGTGCTCTTCCAGTCCGGTGGTATATGTAGGTGGTTTTATTACTTTGTTCAGACAATAGGATCCCTGTCTGCTGAATCTCTGTGCTAATTTCTCTGCTTGTATTTTCTTCTTATCTGTAATTAAAGTAAGATTGTTGATCCCTTTAAAAGGTGTCTTTCCTTTAGTAAAGCAGATCAAACAACTGGTGCTAGCAGGCCATCCTGGGTGTGTTAGGGTGCTTGTTAATATAATGGCCTAGGATGCAGTAGATGTCCTTGGTGTCTTTGATATTTAACCAAGCTCTGGGCACTCCACAGCACCTGCTTCAGCTTCCCCTATGAGCACTGAAACAAATTGATGTCGTTTGCCCATTCTGCCAGAGGAAGTCTTCATGTGATTAAGACAGGCATCTCCCTAATTCATTGATGGATTTGAAGCTTGTCAGTTACCCTCAGCCTGGTTGAGCCCATCTTCTGAAACAGCCTTAACGAAGGTGTAGCTGCTTGCATGCTACAGCTTCTTGGAGCCACAGGTGAGAGTTAGGTGAAAGGTCACACCAAAGGTAAATGAGCAGCTTCAAAAAGGGCTCAGAAAGCCCTTAAACCAGAGGTGCTAGTCCACCCTGAACACTCCATACACCCTGCCAAATAGGTAGTATGGATCAGATCGTTGGTTGAAAAACAAAACAATGTAGATTTAGAGCTGAAAGGAATCTTAGGGTATCTAATCCAATCCCTTCATCTTAAAGATGAACAACTGAGACGCAGAAAGAATAAGTGATATAAGTCACTGAAGTAGTAAGTGTCAGAGGTCCAACTGGAACACAGGTATTTTGACTAAAGGCAGTGATATATCCACACTGTTGTACATTGCCTCTAAAATGGCAGCCAGATAAAAATTTTAGTGGACCTATCTTTACTAATATTAACAGATGTCAGTGAAATTGATGTATCTATAAGATGACAAAGGCAAATGTCTTAAATATATATAGGCATTTAGATTTTTAAAAAGTTAACTCCATTTTTATTAATTTAATTTTAATGTTATTCACTAACATCCTCATTCTTTGACTCATGAGATTTAAGCCATCTACAACCCCACTGGAGATAGATGGATTTGGCAAGATGCTCTAAGTCTCCACACTGTGAACATGATAGATTTGGCAAGATGTCATAAATAGCAACATTAGAAAAGAGGAATGTAGGGTAGAGGTTAGAGGCTTTAGAGAGGAGAAAAGAGGTTGGGGAATTAGGAGAAAAAAAATGCTTTCTCAATAATTGCATCAAGACTTTAGTTCTTCCTGATCAGGAAATAGTCAGAAACCCAACAGAAGTAAGAGTTCAACTTAGATTACATTCAGAGAAATATTTTCAAAACTGGGAGAGACCTAGGATACCACTTAATCCGATCTCCTAATTTTACAAAGGTAGAGACTGAAAGTCAGAAAAAAACTGAATGAATCAATGGAGCAGCTAGATTAACTTGTGCCCTTCCTCTCAGTCTCACAGTCCTTATACCATCTACTACTACTTCACAGGGTCCATGGATTCTAATGACTAATGCTATTTTTTGGCAAACATAACGGGAAGAAAATATTCTCATAGATGGTTGGAAAATCAGGAAAATTAGATTTATTCTTCTTATTTGAGACTTGAATAGAAAATGAAAAACGAAAGGATGATTAAAACAAGGTGCCCAGCATTTTATGTATGAACTTCTCCTACCTTTTCTACCTTGTACACACTTCCTAATCTATCCTCACTATCAAGCAGCTAGCATACACTTTTGTGTAGGAATGATTTGCCTTTTATAAAGAGAGGTGAATGCTGCAAAGAACCTAAGTCATTAACATATTTTTCCTATTTATCACATGATAAGGACAGTCAACAAAATATTCATATTTTTGGAGTAATATCCTGGAGGAGAGCTATTTGATTACATAATTGCCAAGAACCATCAATCAGCAGAGAAAACATTGTCTTCTTTCACCAATATTTCTATCAATTGCTTAAGTGAATAGTCAGAGCTATACTCAGAAGGACTTCCGAGGTATTTTTCAGAATTAGATGGACCTATGACTAATATTCCCAACATTCCATCTCCTGGCTTTTGCTATGACCTAAGCTTTCCCTAGTGACTGGAAATTGATCCATGATGGCGTAGCAAGGATTTCAAATAACTTGAAACTTATCATCTAAGGAGATTTGCGTAAAAGAATCAGCACACAAAGAACAATATTTAAACATTACATTTTGAGTTTGTATTACTTTGATTAATGGAGATACCAGGATGATAATAAATGTTTGACTAATTCAAACAATTAAAAAAAGTTTACACTGGCCTAAATTATCTAGAATAATGAAAGAAGTATATTTCAAGCAAAGGGCAGTGAAGAAAGAGAAAAGGTGCTAATGAATTATCCAGTTTAGCTAACTATATTCTTTACATAGCTCACTTTGTGATAGATATATCTGATACGACTCTAACTGAGAGGCTAAGTGGCAGAGTGGTGTAATGCCATGCACCAGCAGATTCCCAAAGGAATGCTACTGTGAACAGCTTTTAGAGTTCAGATTACAAAATAGAGTCAACACTCTGTTTATTCCATTACAAATCAAGACAAACATTCAAAACATTATAATATTCAC
>CM053580.1:287775195-287799736 GCA_028627135.1 Pseudochirops cupreus | reverse complement strand
TTTTTCCATCTGGCAAATTCAACTTTTTAAGGCATTCTTCTCCTCATTGGCTTTTTGGGCCTCCTTTGCCATTTGAGTTAATCTATTTTTTAAGGTGTTATTTTCTTCAGTCAGGTTGTTGACTCTCTTATCAAGATTTTCTTACATCATTCTCATTTCTCTCCCCAATTTTTCCTCCACTTTTTAAATTTGGTTTGCAAAATCCTTTTTAAGCTCCTCCATAGCCTGTATCCAGTTCATATTTTTCTTGGAAGCTTTTGGTATGGGAGTTCTGATTGTGTTGTCTTCCTCTCGTTCCATGCTTTGGTCCTTTTTGTCCCCAAAAAGGAATCTAAAGTTGGATTGCTGGGCTTGCTTTGCTTCCTTTGCTTGCTCATGTTGCCAGTCAATTACTTAGCTTTTGGGTTCCATAGAGCTCTGCTTCCAGAGAGGAGACCTCTGTCCCAAATTGCTGGGGTTTTCGCAGCTGCCAGAGCTATTAGGAGGCTGCTGTTTCCACAGCCTCCACCAGCTTTGCCTCACTGAAAATGCACCTCAGGACCACCACCCAAGACCACAATCCTGATCCAAGCAGCTCAAGGCAGGAGCACTTAGCCTCCAAATGATTGCTTGCCTCCCCTGCAATCTGCAGGCTGGGAGCTTCTGAAGCAGCCATGTGGAAGCAACCGCAGGGCCGCTGCTTCAGACTGCTTCTAGCTCTGCAGGCAGTTTGGCTGGACTCTCTCCCCCAAATTTAGCTGATTTCCACTGACCTTTTCCCTTTGTCCTTGGCTCTTATGGGTTGGTAATTCTGGAAATTGCTGCAGCTGCTGCTGATCTGCTTCTCCTGGACACTCTGGGGCTGAAAACACATGGGGCTGGGCTCTGCTCCCAGTGCACTACAATGGCCACCTACTGGGCCACCTTCAGCAGGAGATGTGTTTTTCTTTCATTTTTATGGATTCTTGAGCTCTAAAATTTATTCAGAGTCATATTTTATAGGTATTTGAGGTAGTTATGGGGGGAGCTCGTGGAATTCTCCTGTTTCTACACCACCATCTTGGCTCTGCACAATTTCTTTATTATTTCTTTAGCACAAGCTTTAACAACCTGTGGCACTTTTGTCAAAGACTGAATACTAAATAACTGTCATTGCTTTACATGCTATTTGCTGCCATACTGACTCTCCCTCCACTTCTTGAAGGACCCACCACTGGCTCCCCTTCTGGAAAAGGTGGCAGATGATATATTTATACTGCTTCATCCACTCCAACTCCAGACTTAGCATGTAAATTTAGTGTACCCTCACCTCCTGAAAGCACACACAAGTCCATGGAGTCAATGCATGCTTGCTTATTATTCTTTCCCTCTCCAACTGTATTAGAGTGAAAATGGGGAGCCAGGCATACTGAGTCCAAAACTTTCATAAATTTGGAGCCTGATCATAATTTTACAGTTAAAGAAATGGAGACCTGGAGAGATTAAATGAATTGCCTGTAGTCACATGGGTCATAAACATCAAATGTACAATTTAAACCTAGATTTTCTGATTCCAGAGTCAGATACCTTGATCTATATTATTTATTTTTACTCAATTTCAACACACACATATATGTCTATAGTTAGATGGAGTTTCATATAAATAAATACTGGTAATACAAGGGCTTATTTATATAGAGAAAAAGATGAACCTCAAAACCTCCATTCATGCTAAGGGACACAGAATGAGCAACATCATCCATATCCTACAACTAGAACTCTGGTCATAGAAAAACTAGAAGAGTCATAATAGATAGAATCCTGGCTACAGTGGGGAAAATGACAGAAGTAGAGATGGAAGGAAGAAATAGAAATTTATATAGTGCCTATTATGGTTCAGGCAACTGTGCTGAGAGCTTTTCCCAAATATCCCATTTGATCCTTACAACAACCCTGTTAGGTAGGTGCTATTATTATTCTCATTGTAGAGTTAGAAAACCAAAGCAGATAGCAGTTAAGTGACTTATCCAAGATCACATAACATTCAGTTTGAGGCTGGATTTGAACTCAGGTCTTCCTGACTTCAAGATCAGCTCTCCACCACTTAAGCTCAACAATGCCACCAGCTAAGGTATTCACTAAGAAAGTCAGGGAAGAAGATGCAGATCAAGGTTTTTCTTCCTTTTATGCCTGGTAAGGCAGGAAACAAGCTTCTTCCTGAGGGTACAAATGGAAACACAAAATCCATTGTACCCGTATTGGGAACTTTCTTGTGGGATATGAAAATCCCCCAGAATGAAGGGGAATCCTCTCCATGCATAACCGTATGACCTTTTTAACACATAGATTTTTTTAAAAAGAATTCAATGAAGATCCATGTCACTGGGATTATTTTATCTTCACGATGACAGATCTTGTTTTCTCACAACAGTAAAGTCAGTGAATTGTTCTTCATTGTCTTGCTACCTAAAATTTCAACTCCCTTCTCCTTTTTTGAGATTATATCTGTTCCCAGGAATCCAGAACCTTCATGTAGTCCTATGAATTTCTAAGCCTCTACATAGATCTTTACTTTCTGTGTTATAGACTTAACTATCCATCCACTTCCCTATCCAGTCTGGTTCTCAACTAGTTATGCTGGTAAAATTCTGACTAATCAACACACCATTTTCTAGTGCTGAAATTGTAACCAGGGACCCAAAGTAATAACTAGTGTAAGTTCAAATACTAGAGATAGCCTGGTGAGGAAGATATTCCTGGGCAATGGCATTTCCTTGTCCTCTTCAGATCCTATCATGTAGGCAGCCACCTACTCCACCTACACCTTAGGCCTGATACACGTAGGGGATAAGTGTATACTTCAGTGAAATGCTCTGAACAGTGTCAGGAGGAGACTAAGGATTTGAGAACTTGGCATAAGACATGGTGCTAGAAAAAGCTTGGATTCTACATATTATTAGGTCCTCATGGTGTTTTGATTTTTATTGATTTTATTTTTAATTTATGGAATAAAATAAGCATTTCTATAGAAAAGGATAATAAAAAATAATTACACATGAAACTGAAATCTATTATGTACAATTTGCTAATCTTTCAAATATATAATAAAGTTATTGCATTAAATGATAACTTTTTTCTTCCCTCCTCCCATTCTAGAGATGGCTACCATTAGCCATAAATACATGTGTGTATACATATACATATACATGTGTGTATACATATACATATATATGTATACATATACATATATATATACATATATATGCACTATATATTAAAAATCATTCTATACATACTTCTATTTATCAGTTCTTTCTCTGGATGCAGATAGTATTTTCTTTTATATATCCTTTGTAGTTAATGTGGGCATTTCTAATAGTCAAAATGAGTTATTTGCTTAAAATTGTTCTTAAAGCAATATTTCTGTTACAGTATGTTCCCTTGGTTCTGCTCATTTTTCTCTTAATTCGTGAAAGTCTAGACATAGGCACCAATGAGAGAAAAGGGAAGTGCTCAGAGAGTATTTTCAAGAATACCTATTTACAAATAGTCAACAGCTGTTTTTAGGTATGATTGTATTGGAAAAAGAGAAAGCAAGAGAGTCAAGTATGATAATGTTGTGGCAGAGCAGGGCTGTTCCCAGGGAGTCTGGTTAGCTTGATGTCCCTCCCAATGTGGCCATATCTGCCTTCTGTTGATTCTTGTATGTCTTTTAGAAAGTTTCATGCATTAGGCTGCACAATAAAGTGAGATCATAGTCACATATGAAAAGGAAGATGCCTCAGTCACAAGGTCAGTGACAACTTCTACAAACAGCTATAGTATTAATACTAGTTTAGAAACAATAAGACCCAAAGCCTGGGATAGTTTTGCTTTTATATATTGCCTACAAGCAGCCTCAGAATGTGAGAGGAGCTACTATTTTCATTAGAGTTATTAGCAATAAATGATGCCTTCCTGCTTGCAAAACTCACCTGTCTTACCTTTTTGATTGAAATAACAAACATTGCAAATTCTCAATTCTTATACAAGCTTACTATTTTGAATAATGGGTCTGAAACCAAACTGATACTATTAACAATATGAATTGATAACAACAGAGAAAGAAATCCTTTTCACTTGCTAGTGACATTAGTCATTTCTTCCTTTATTCCCCAATATTCATGTTACCAGGAAGCTTGCATATTTGCTAGATTTTTTGATGCTTAGATGGTCCAAAAATCACCCAATGGATTTTAGTTTATTGGCTTACACCTACAAACACAAGCCCAGACTTAAAAGTAATAGAGAATTTCTAGATGCAAAACAGGGCTTGTCATAAAGAGTCTACATTATTTCTCTCATTCAGGTTTTGATTATTCAAGAATGCCTATCCAAGATTTCCATAATTTCATAATGTTTTATGCACTTCCACTTAAAAAAAAACAACTTAATAAGTTTTAGTGCCATGGGCCCTTCTTGTTCCTTTTCCTCTATAAGTCAATTTTATTTTCAACATGCTAAAATAATAATTTTCTCAGATTGGAAAAATGGCAGAAAAACAATCAACTTGTTATAGCTAAGTAAGTCACTATTAAAAAGGGAGCTGTGTTATTTTTAAAAAATACTGTAAAATATTGTAATAGATTAATTTGTTTGGGCATTTTTCAGGAAACACTTATTTTCTTTCATGTGGGACTATTGTTCCCATAAGCTTATGCAGTAATTGTACCCTATGCTAATGGCTTATGATCTCTGGGGTATATGACAATGATCCACTTAGCTTTTTTGTTACATATACCAGCTATTTGGTGCTTTTTACAAATGATGAACAGTACTTTGGTAAATATAGAGGTAGAGAGGCAGAGAATAAAGAAATTATTATTTTAGTTTGTTGAAAGTAAAATTGACTTATGAAGAAAAGTAGCTTAGTGAAAAATCCACAAGCGGTCTGCTAGAAATCAACTGTTCTTTTCACCCTACATTTTTCCTGCGATGTGTCTTTTCTGAGTTTGGGATAAATAACTTACAATCTTCTCTGATTCAGAATTGTTTATTCAGAAGAATAAACTAATCTCATGTAGCAACTTGTTTGTACCCTTATTATGCATTCATTATATTCTCTTTTACATTATAGTTATTTGTAAACATCATTGCCCATAGCAAAACTGTAAGCTCCCATAGGACTTAATATTGCATTCTATATATAATAGGTGGTTAATAAATATTTATTTAATGAAGTGAGTGGTATTTAAAATTGAGCTTTTACTTTTTGCTGTTCTCTATAATTGTTCAATTAATGATAAATGAAAGAGCAAACATTAAAATTTCCAGCTAAAGAAGTCTAGTGCTTGTTCATAAGCCATAACAATCAATGGAAAAACTAGGAGATCATCTTTTAAATTGTCAATCTCAACTCAGCTAGAGTTTTTTTTCATGTTCTGCTAGCATTTGTGATCTTAATCATATGTTTCCTGTGACCATATTGTCAGCTCTTTACTGGTAATTTGACAACTTGATCTTGTTACAATTTCTCTCTGAAGTTATAATATGACTGAGGCCAGGTCCAATGATTTTGAGCATTTTATTCTTAAGTCGTAATTCTGAAATAAGCCATATATAAGGTAAAGAAGGAGACATTGCAGTGCAGTGGAAAGAATACAGAATTTAGAGTTGTAGGACCTGAGTTTGAAAGTCAGAGTTTCTCTTCTTTACTTTGTGACCTTGGACAGATCCCTTAATCTCTCTGAATCTCAGTTTCTTCAACTATAAAAATAAGGAGGTTGGACCAGGTGACCTTTAAATTTTCTTCAGATCTGTGATCAGGAAAACCTTACCACAGGAAGTGACATCTGAGCTCAGCCATGAACCTCAGAATTCTAATAGACAGCTGCAATGAAGGAGTGCATTTGGGGCACACTGGACAGCCCATATGAAAGCATATGGAATGCCAAGTTTGAATAATAGTAAAGAGATCGATTTGGCCATAACAAAGAACACATAAATGGAAGCAATATGAAAAAATAATGATGGAAATATAGATTGGAGTCAGACTAAGAATGCCTTTAAATATCAAGATGAGATTTGAAGAATCCTTTTGGGAAAAGGGTCACCTTCACTCCCTCAATAGATAACTATGGTTTCAGCTACTCAGGTTTTGAGCTCCCACTTGCTATTGACTTCCATGTCCTGTCAAGTACGTCCAGGAAAGGACTACAAGGATTCTGATTGTATCCCTTAATTTTGCAAAAGATGCTTCATTTGACAGTTGGAAATGTGATGTTCATGGGTTAGAAGAGGGCTCTCCTATCATGTTACTGCTCACCATTGAGGAAGGATTCAAGTACTACAAGATAATGCAGACTATCTATTGGATGGAATTAAAAGCAGACCAATTACACAAGCTAAAGATCATGTGTGGTTTTCAATACTTATATGATGGTTGGAATGTTTATTGTATGGGATTTGAAATCAGATCATGTGATTACAGTCTGTTGGACTCATGACTTTACCCACATTCATGGATTCTCTGCTCAAGAAATTCTGGCAGATCTTATAGGATGAAAAGGGAATTATGTTTTTATAGGAACCCCGATTTACACAGTAGATAACATGTTTGCTAAATTGTACATATATATATACACATACACACACACACATATATATATATATACATACACACATATATGTGTATATAATGTATATGTGTATATTATGTGAATTGTTTATAATAGCTTTTTCATTTTTTCCCAATTGTATGTCAAGATTTTGAGTCCCAGATTTTTCTCCTTCCCTCCCTCCCTCCCTAATTTCCTCTCTTCTCTTCCTAAAATGGTAGGCAATTTGAGATAGGTTATGTATGTGCAATAATGTAAAACGTTTCCATATCAGTTACAGTTGTGAAAGAAGAAACAGATCAAAAGGGGAATAACACAAAAAAGTTGGGTAAAAAAAAGATCAGCATTCAGGTTCCATCAGTTATTGATGTGAATAGCATTTTCCATCATGGCTCTTTTGTATTTCTCTTGGATCATTGTGTTGCTAGGAAGAGCTAAGTCATTCATAGTTGATCATCAGACAGTGTTGCTGATACTATGTTCTATGTTTTCCTGGTTCTGCTCATTTCACTTTGCATCAGTTTGTACAAAATTTTCCAGGTTTTTGTGAAATCTTCCTGCCCTTTCATTTCTTATTGCGCAATAGTATTCCATTACATTCACATACTGCAACTTGTTCAGCCAATCCCCAGTTGATGGGCAAGGAAGGGATTATTTTAAAGTAAAAAGAGAATCAATGCCTGTGTATGGCAAGATCTTCTGTCATGGTAATGGCATTTTTGGAGTTTAGGTACCTCTGGTAGTAGGTGTTGCCCTGATCTAAGTACAATGAAAAGGATGAGGTCTATCTGACTTTGTGCAGAGATGACCCTACTATGAGGGCCAGGTATTTCAAACTTACAATATGTCGTTTGTGAAAACTATTATGTATTTTTTATTTATGAGAGTAATCAATGTGGAATGGGAGCATCTCTGGAGAGTACTGATGATTATAAAAGAGATTATTTTGTTCTGGGGATAAGGGTGGATGGTATAGATGTTCTGTGTGTGAGATACCAAAGCTTGGAGCTGCATCCACTTATCTAAAATGGGTCCCACACTGATGGAAACAGAGATATATCACTATCACAGAAATAACATGAATGACCCAAGTGTCAGTTACCATCCTTCAGAAGGTCAGGAAGTGAGAGCTAAGTATGATACTATCTTCTCTGAGGTAAAGTGGCAAACAACAACCTTGCCAGGATTGAGAAATGAAAGAAACTTCATATTGAAGGAAGGAAGAAGAGGGTGCTGGTCAGTTTGCTCGAGGTGATGCAGGATCACCTTTGGAAGAATTGGGCTATCACACCTATTCCAGGCAGCAGTTTTTGAAGTTATTAATGCAAATCAGTGGGTTAAGTAAAAATCTGTCTACTAAAATCAGAGTATGTATGCATCAGAACTTAATAAAAGGCTTTCTAAGGTATATTCTTTTGTCAACTTTAAGGAATTAATCATTCGGGTTTAAGAGTTCTAAGCCTCAAAGGAAAGGATGAAAATTTATAAAAGAAAGACATTGTGAACTGTCATTGAAGGATAGTAATTGAGTTATATTAAATTCAGGGAATAAATTTAGTTATGTACATGCTATATTTTTGCATCGTGTTCAATGTTTCCTTAAAGGGAAAAAAAGTTTTAAAAAATAAGAAACCATGCTGACAAGTTGGCATTTTATTCTAGAAGCAATAGAGAGAAATTGGTGATTTTTATTCAGGAAGGTGACCTGTTTCCATAAAGGTTTTGGGAAGGCCAATAGGAGGGCAAGGGAAAATGAAAGAGAGTTCTTCTAATGGGGTAAAAAAAAAAAAAAGATACTAGCTCCCACCATCCTCCTGCCTCAGCCAAAATTTTGTTTCCAAACATCTTCTTCTCACTCAACATAAAGGGTCAAATGTGAGAGCCTGTGTAGTTTGTGTACAATGTTTTGTTATGTACTAATGAAAATTTTAATCTAATAACCAAAAGTCTTAGTTCTAAGCCCAAATACCTCACAAGTGTTACAAGTAAGAATATAGTCTCCTGAAAAAAAAGGATATCTTCAGAAATGGGAAAATGGATTTGACCTTATCCTGGTCTATTCAAGCCTGATGATTTTTATTCTCAAGTGGGAGACTTTCAAGTTCTACATTGGAGTTGTTAACTTTTTAAAAGAGGACTTTAAAAGAAGCTCATACAGTTTGTTTGACATCAATAAGTTTTTTTAAATAGCATTTTGAAGGGCCTTGTATAAATGAATCAAGCCCATACAGAATAAATCTCCTTCAAAATACACATGGGTCTTAACAAGTGGTTAACAAATGGACTTTGCCAAATTGAAAATGTTTGTGAAAAGAGTTCAAGATGCTGATCATTCTGTCCCCAGTGGGAACAGGTTCCTCCGTGCTCTCTGCTCAGTTTCAGTTTCTCGAAAAAATACATTTTCAATTAAATATATTTTCAAAGATGTTTTAGAGCCCCACCACAAAGCCAGCCAGGCCACCTATAATACAGGCTATTTTTCTCTGCCACTTAAAGTCAAGAGCAATAAGAAAAGTATACAAACTCCCTAATCTTGATTGCTGCAGAGATGGCTGTGGGATAGAATGATCTCTGACCTTTGCTTTTGAAGCACATACAACCTTGTTCCAATCAAGCCAATTCAATAAATATTTATTGAACACCTGTTGCATGCAAACCATTACACCAGGTGTTAAGAGGCAAAAAAGAATAATAAGACAGGACCTCTGTTTTTAAGGGATTTACAGTCTGAGTAAGATAAGTCAAGAGTACCAAAAAATCCTACATAAAACACAAGGAAGAATATGGTTAGTATTGTAAGAGCTAAAGGGCCAAGGTCTCCCATTGTATCCTGGGTCATCTCCAGTCATCCTGATGAACATCTGATCACTAGATCCAGAAGGCTCTGGAGGAGAAAATGAGCCTGGGGACCTTGCACAGCCCTCCCTCACTCAAATCGAAGTCAACTGCAAGTCATGTCATCATTTCCTTGATTCCATGGTCCTCCATGAAAATGAAGAACAAATACAACCTGTGAGAGTATACCGAGCTGCCTGAATGAGGGGACCCAGAAAGTTAGATAACTCAGCTTGTCTTCTCCCTTTGCCTCGCCTTCTCCTCCTCGCCAAAGGAAGGTAAAATTTGATGGCCAGAAACTGCCTACCTAACTAGGGGTTTACTAGCTAAATTCCTTCCTTTTTTCCTTCCTTCGTTCCTTCGTTCCTTTGTTCCTTCCTTCCTTCCTACCTTCCTCCCTCCTTCCCTTCCTTCCTTCCTTCCCAGTTCACTCTGAAGTTCATAGATTGAACCACAATAGGTCCTTGCCCAAGCTCCACTTAATGGTTGTACTTCGGGTTCTCCAGGTTTGGAGTGAATGTCAATGGTAACTTTGCAACACCAGACCTGAGGGTCTTCACCTCCCAGCTTGATTTTTTTTTTCTTTTTTTCTAATTAAAGGGGCCATCCCTTGACTCACTTCTTAAAGAGGCCTATTCACTGAATGTGTGTTACCTCACTCTAATACCTGAAAAGGCCTAAGCCTAAAAGGGCCAGGGTCTCCCATTGTATCCTGGGTCATCTCCAGTCTTCCTGATAAATTATTTGGTCACTGGATCCAGATGGCTCTGCAGGAGAAAGTAGAAGTGAGGATGTTGACCTTGCACAGCCCTCCCTCACTCAAATCAAAGTCAACTGCAAGTCATGTCATCATCTCCTGGATGCCATGGTCCTCTTTGAAAACAAAGGACAAACACAGCAACACAAAGAATGCAGGAGATCACAGAGATGGAGGAAATCACATGAGAATGGGTAGGTCAGGAATATAGGTATAGAGCTGGAAAGAAGTTTACAGCCCTCTACTCCACCTCTTTTACTTTTACCCAAGTTAAAAACTAAGACCCAGAAGAACATAAGTGATTTAACCAAGATTACTCAGGTAGCAGCAGTGGTAGGGTTTGAAGCAGTAGGGTCTTGTGGGTCCAAGCTTGACTCAAAGCTCTTTCCACTGAATCATGTTGCCTCTTTGGAAAGGCTTCATGAGAGAAGTGGTACCTGAAGTGCGTCTTGAGGGAGAGTGTGCTTAGAAAGACGTACATCCTTTCTACAGGTAAAGCGTGGTTCTCTTTCTCTTGTGATTTCTCAGTCTGTGCATAGTCAATTTTATTTTGTACCTTAGTCATTTGTACGTGTCTCCTTTGTCCCATTAGACTGTAAGTTCATTGAGAGCAAGGAATGTGTCTTACTCATCTTTGTGTTACTTGTGACAGCTAGCACAGAACCTTGAACAGAGTAGCCATTGAGTAATAAAATAGTAAAATGAATGGCATATGGCTGGTGCAGTTTATTACTGTCCAATACATTACAAAAACTTTGTCTTATGCCAAAGTTACCAACTGTGCTGCAAATTCCTGTGTGTGTGTGTGTGTGTGTGTGTGTGTGTGTGTTTGAGTCAGAGAGAGAGATAAGTGCATGAGTGTCATCTGTAAATCCAGTTGATGGTATCCTGTATCTAAAACAGCTGGTTGATAAGCTGAGTGGTCCACTACAAGACTGCCTTAGAGATGTACTGCTGCTCTATATTTTCCATTTTCAAAGAAAATTTTAGAATAAACTAAGAACCCTTTCCTATCTAACAGCTGCAGCCTCAGTACCACTGCTATTTCAGAAGAGTCCAAAGCCCATTTACAGCATGTGACTATCAACTTCAGGTCACAGTGGAAGCATTTCTTTTGCCTTCTTTGCTTGAGGTTGCCCCACTTGAACTCTCCATGTGGTGTACATTCTCCCACCATCCTTTGATCTCTATTTTTGAGTTTCTTATGCTATGTCTAGACAACAACCATACAATGGGTTGAAATGTGATTCAGTCCATTTGTTGTTTTAAATTTCTGGCTCTGCCAGGATTTTTCAAATTGTGTCTAATAAAAACTTGTTAGAGTTCCCTGAGTAACTTCACAAGCAGAATTAGGCCTTTGCTAGCCAACCTGAACAACTCAGTATTCTTCAAATAAAGTACATTAATGCTATCTTATTTCTATGCCCTTGCTGATGAAATTCCTTGATTAGGATTCCTTTCCAAAGTCAGCCAACTAGCATTTATAAAGTGCTTAATATTTGCCAGGCATGGTGCTAAGTGCTAGAGTGCTATGGAAAGAAAGGCAAAAACATAATTCCTGCCTTTAAGGAGCTCACATTCAGATGGGTGAGACAATATGCAGATGAATAGGTATATGTAAAATATACATTGTTGAGTTAGTTTTGATCATGTTCAACTCTTTGTGACCCCATTTGGGTGGTGTAATGGCAATGGGAATTTGAAGACCTTCTCTGCTTTGAAAGTAAACTCTGCCCCCTAATAGTTTGTAATCACATGGACCCTGTGGTGGGAGGAGTTTGCTGAAGGGAGGAGCAGAGCACACGGGAAGCTGGGAGTCAGAACTAGATAGATGGCGGGAGAGAGAGGATGCTCAGGCAGGGAGATAGGTAGAATCATGAGTAAAAGTTGGTTTTTTTTGCTGCCTGCTGGGACAGCTAGGCTCATGTTGGTTTGAGGGAAGGATAAAGGATGGTGTGGCTCTCTGCTACATTGTGATGTATTAACTTCTATGTTGCTATAATGGATTTGGTTTCCTGGTGTTGGGATTTTATTTTCTGATGTCTGAATTAATGTTTCTTTTCTATCTTCTGTATGGAGAGTTTGCTATATTTTGTGATCAAGCACCACGCAGGAATATTTATAGTCATGGTCAGTATATTTATTGTGATCTTGGGCACTGTAAATATTACATTGGCACTATAGGTGGTTTGTCATTTCCATCTCTAGCTCATTATACTAATGAGGAAATCGAGGAAAACAGGGTTAAGTGATGTGCCCAGAGTCACACACTGAATGCAGGAAAAGGATTCTTCCTGACTATCCATTGTGCCACCTAGAAGACCCATTTAGAAAGTAATCTCAAAGGGAAGATACTAGCAGTGGCGAAACTGGGAAAAACCTCTTGTTGAAGGTTTTTTTTTTACTGAATCTTGAATAAAGCCAGGGAAACCAGAGGGTAGAGGGAATGAGGAAGAACATCCCAGGCATAGTAGACAGCAGGTGAAAAGCATAGCGTTAGAAGGAGTGTCATGTGTAAACTACAGCTAGGGGGCCACTATCAGTGGATTGTAGAAAAGGAAGGAAACAAAGATTTATGAAGTGCCTACTGCATGTCAGGCTCTGTGCTATGCTAAAGTTTTCCTCATTTGGTCCTCACAACATCCTGGGAGGTAAGTGCTATTTTTATTATCAACCTCATTTCGTAATCAAGGGATCTGAGGCAGACAGAAATTGACCTGCCCGACATCACAGAGATGAGTTTCTGATGATGGATTTTATCTCAGGTCTTCCTGACTCCAGGCCCAGCACTAGCTACTTCACCACTTACCCCCCTTAGGTGCATAGAATACGTGCAGGGGAAGAGAAGGTATACAAAGACAGGAAAGGTAAGGTGGTCTCAGGTACCAATTGCTTCCACTTGTTTAAATATGACTCATCCTTCATGGCATGCTTTAAATACAACCTCCTCCATGAAGTCTTCCATCATTCCCCTCAGCTGGGAGAAATACCTCCCTTTACTGAATGATCCCTGTACTTTGTCGGTAGCTTTCTTACTCACTTCTCTCAGTTTATTTCCTATTATAGTTATCTGTGTCCATGTCTTACTTCCCTTCTGAAGATCCTTGTGGTCTGTGATTCAATTTTACTTCTCTGTTTGCACAGTGCTTTGTACATAGTGGGCAATTAATGAATGTTTATTGAATTGAAGTGAAATGGTAGTGGAGTTGTCGACTCTAGGCAAACCTTTTATTACATTTGATTTTGCCATAAAAAATGCAAACAAACTAAGAGGGAAAATAAAAACAGTATTACACCTATATCATATCTTTCATCTCTTGTTTTTACTACCATAATTTTTTGATTTGGTTTGGCCAAGACCTATGATTTTATTGATATTGGGAACTTCCAGTCAGGAAACTCTCTCTATCAATGCAGATAAATATTTGCTCTCCAACTTAGAATCTTGGAAAGATGTCTAGAAGAAGTTAAATGACTTACCCAAGGTCCAATAGCCAGTATGGGTTAGATACAGGACTTGACTTGATTCCAAGGTCAGAACTGCATCCAATATATCATGCTGCCATTGACATATTTATTAACAGTAGCATTATGCTTTCTTCCATGAAAGTCTTATTTCAATGCCTCATCATGGTATGAAGATGATCTGGGTTCTCGTTGTAATGAGGGGGATAGAACACACACACACACACACACACACACACACACACACACACACACACACACATCCCTCTGGCGGGAAGTCCCCAGGCAGAAAAGCTAGAGTAAAGGCCTACTGAGAGATGTGTATAGTTTAAGAATGAACAAGGAGGTTGACTACCAAGTGGGCCATTCTTTTCCAGCCCCCCAACAACTCACAAATGTTTATCTACTCTAATGAAATCACAGGTCTTTAAAGTAAGCATTCTGCTGTCTTATGTACCTGTATTTACTTAGATTTTTGGTTATAAAATGGTATAAA
This sequence comes from Pseudochirops cupreus, assembly GCA_028627135.1. Taxonomy (NCBI): domain Eukaryota; kingdom Metazoa; phylum Chordata; class Mammalia; order Diprotodontia; family Pseudocheiridae; genus Pseudochirops; species Pseudochirops cupreus. The sequence goes on along the minus strand of CM053580.1, from coordinate 287,785,629 downwards.
TTTTGTATTATTACCACTAGCTTTACATAGACATCATTAAAACTTTACTATGTGATGAAGTCAGTGAACTTTATTTTATATCAAGTTCCTATGACTTCTAAAAGCTTGAAAACCCCTGGCCTACATAGTACCAAGTAACTGGTCTGATTTCTTTACTGAATTGATCTGTTGTCATTTGACTGAATTGACACACTCAATCAGTTGTTCTCTTTTTGTTTTGCCTTGCAATAGTATTAGAGTTTTACTCATTTCACTTATGTGATATCATGGAAATGTGAGTGAATGAACCATTCATTAATCAATGGACCTCATGATTAGTTCTTTTCATAAGAAGGAAAAGTAATAAACTTTCCCAGAGTAGTGAACTGAAGAGAGAAAGGTTTTTGAAAAACACCTTCAATTTCCCCTCCCAAACTAAGGAGTAACCTCAGGCACAAAGATATTATATTGTGTAGATATAGGATTCAGTTCCCTTTGGTTACCTAGGTGCTAATGTTATCATCTCAAGTTGACTATAGCTATAGGAGATACTTTGATGCTCCCAACACTCTTATTGTTCTGTCAATCTATTTTCACTGGTCAAAACGCAGACGTTTTAAAAATATTATTGTGGACTTGTCTTTTATGGGACACCCCACTGGAATTAAAATTTCCTATTTGCCCTATACTGATTGGCTAAGAATAACAAAAATCTATCAAGAAATGTGAGAAAAGTGGTGTTGTTTTTAAAGTGCCAGTTGCAATCATTATCATCAGTACTAATGCAGCCTCTGACAATCTTATTTAAATTTGTCAACTTTATTTATTAATATCTTTAATTTGAACCTTGCTTTGGTTACCAGACATACTCTCCATCCCAAACCTCCACTCAGGGAGTCTTCCTTTGTAACAAAGAAAAGGAGTTAAGCAAAACTCTATTGTGATATTGACTGTGCCTGATAGCACATACAACAAAATACTCATAGAATGCTCTGCTCCCCTCCTCTCCTTAACACCAGGAGGAAGCTGTACTTCTTTATGTCTTCTGTAGGACTGAGGCTGGTCTTTACAGTTCCATAGTATGCAGCTTCATTTTGGTGGTCTTTTCACTTCATACATACACACTACACACATGTATATATATATAATTATTTATAATGTTCTCTTGAATTTGCTTATTTCATTCTGCATCAATTCATAAAAGTCTTCTAATATTTACCTGAGTTCTATTTGTAGTTCCATACATCTTCCAGTTACTTATGGTGCAGGCTTAGTACTACGAGCCTCAGTTTGATTATCTCTTAATTGAAGAAGCTGGATTAAAGAAGTACTGAGGCTCATTTTCATTATTCTTTGTATTTACTGAGTAGCTATCGTATTCTTGAAGGCAGCTTGGTGGTTCGGTGGATAGATTGCTAGACCTGGAATCAGAAAGACATCAGTTCAAATGTGGCATCGGAGACTAGCTGTGTGACCTTGGGCAAGTCATATCACCTCCGTTTGCCCCAATCCACCATAAAAGGAAATGGCAAACACTCCAGGATCCTTGCCAAGAAAACCCCAAGGATAGACTTAGCATGCCATGGTCCACAGGGTTATGAAGAGTTGGGCATAAACGAACAGCAAATTGTATTCTTAGCCCTCTACTGGATACTAAGAAAGGGACAGAAGAAATATAAGAAAGTGTCTCTGCCCTCAAGGAGCCTAAAATGTTTGAGTGAGACAAAGACTTTATAAAAAGGAAAGAAATAATAAGAAAAAATGATGTGTCAAATGAGGGATGTAGCATTAGACTCAATGGGTCTTTGAATTACTCAAGTCCCTCCACAAGTGCCAAAAAGCATAGTCCACTGCCAAGTACTCTAGAGACAGAGCAACTGCAATGACAGGGATGAAACTATCTAAGGAAGTTATAGAATTGTAGAGTTAGAAGGACCTCAGAAGATCCATAATACAAGCCCAACCCAAATATGAGCCATGTCAGTAATAAATATCTATGCAGCCTCTACTCAGACACCTTTAATGACAGGACTGCTAGTTCAGTTTTCAGACAACTCTAATTAAGATCATAGTATCATAGATCAGCTTGAAGGAATGTGAAAGTTCATCTAGTCCAGCCTTCTCATTTTACAGATGAAGAAGTTGAAAGCTAGGAGGGTTAACCTACCTCACAGGGTTTTGGGGAAGATTAAGTGAAATAACATGTAAAATGTTTTGCAAACCTCGAAGTTTTAAGTAAATGCTAGCTATTATGTTGTTGTCTTTTTGTTGTTGTTGTTGTTGCTGCTGCTAAGTCAAGTGTTAAAGGTCATACAAGGGGTAAACAAAATTGTTAAGAAGGCTCTCTTTATGGAGAAAAATTGGGAACTCAACATTTTGCAAAAGATGAATGCTAAAAATTGTTTTGACACATAATTGGGAAAAATTTCTTAAAAACCATTTTAAAATGAAACAAAAAGAAGTCTGTCTCTATACTCAGCTGAAATCTCCCTCACTCTAAGTTTCTCTTATTTGTCCTAGATTCTTCTTTCAAAGACCAGATAAAACATATCTAGTTCTCCTTTCCACATGATAATTCTTCAAATATTTAAAAATAGCAACTATGTTTTCTCTACGTCTCCAGGCTGAGCATTCTCATTCTCATTCGCATTCCCATTAGTTGAATGGGAGCTAATCTTCATCTGTCATGGCTCCTGGTTTCCTTGGCATCCCTGTCCCCTTCTTCTGAACACATTCCAGTTTGTCAATGGCCCTTCTAAAATGATGTATCTAAGATGGGATGGAGTCTGACTCCAGATGGAGTCTGACCAGAGCAGAGGACATTTGTGCAGCTCTCCCCTTCCTTACTGAGAGACTATAACCTCTCTCAGGATCATATTTTAGCTCATCTGTGTAAGTCAGAAATGTAGATGCAAAGTAGAGTAGGGTTATTAACACTGTACCATCACACATTCATGCTTAAAAAACTGTTTTTTTTTTCAGATTAATGATGGCCTGCAGAAAAAGTCCAACAATAGATGAACACATTTTATAGGATCATGATATGCTCTGTCACCCAAACAGGAAGCACTGTAATTGCTCAAAGGAGAAGGAAGATAATGAGGGACCATGGCCTTTCTCCAAAAGCAGTGTTTTAAACATTACTGCTCATGGCTGATGATTCTCACTTCATTGTTTCCTTTTGATGTAATGCCTCGACAGTGTGTATGCGTGGCCAGTCACCCTTGCTAATGGGTACACATGCATATACACAGTGCCTGCTCAGCATAAGGAATAGATCTGAGACCATTAGTGTCTAGAAATATTGAACTCTAATGCTGGCCCCAAAGGCAAGTGTTTTCCAGCAGAAGGGTTAGGTTAAGTATAATATCGTTAGCCAAAGTACAATGCTGCTAGTGATAGCCATTCAACTTACTCTAGTTCTTAGGCCTAGGGCATGGTAAATAGGGACTATACTTGTATCCTATGTTTAGGGCACCATGAAGGCAGTTGAACAGTTATGTAGAGGGACAAATTGAGAGAGGGGAAGAAGTAGTTATGATGGCCAGTACAAAAAAAGAAAGACTAGATTTGGAGGGTGCAAACATAAAATGAGTCCATAATTTGCCCCTGCCATTCCTGTGATAAACCCTTGGGACTACCCTCTCTTACTTTCAATACATACTCTTCAGGGTATCCTCTTGTCACCTTGGAGTTTGCTCTTGATATTCATTCCAACTGAATTTTGCTCTTCTAAATGTATTCCATGACAGACAGCATTATAGCAGCCCTAGGGTGATGCTAGACTTCACATGCTCCTAAGCGTGCCCTGGGTCCTGGCCAGTCCTGTTGGCTCCACCAATAACCTGGATCCCAAAGACTAACCATAATTAGTAGTTGTAGCCTTAAGACAAGAATTCTTATGCCCCAATTAGGCTAGGATCATCTCAGTATTAAGGACCTTAGGGACATAGAATTGGTTTTAAACATCCTGCAAGTGCATACCTTAAGATAATTCTAGAGATGGCTTTGGGATCTTTGATAGAACTCAACTGACCATAAAGAAATTTCCCTAAATGCTCTTGCTTAAATAATTTGGCCCAAGTTGTAGGATATGGGGTGGGAGTGGTGAGGGACCATTGAAAAGCTTTAAAGTCATATAATATGAGAGTCAAAAAGCTGGGTATAAAAGTAGAGGCATTTCAAAATGAGAACTGAGTTATAGAATAGGAGAGAACTTGCAAGTAAAATGGCTGATAAAGAGAAATTTCACCAGCCTACCTGAGAAATAAATTCAGCTTGATAGTGGTAACAATTAAAAGGAAGAATATTAAAATCTTAGAGACAAAAAGGACTTTAGAGGTCATGTATTACAACCTTGATCATCTAACTTATGGGTAACAGGTATCTTATTCTGCTCTAGAATTATACTAGTACATGGCTAAGTTCAATAATATATAATAGTTTATGTCTTTATTCAATCCATCCTCTACTAACAGATCAAGCAGGAATATTTGATGTGGATTGATTAGCAGAGAAAATAATTGGGGAAAATCAAACAGTGGAATCAGTGGAAAGAACTAAGGATGTTTACCTTGGAGAAGAGAAGACCCATGGGGCAAATGATTGTGTAAGTTTGAATTATCTGTTTTTTATAGTCCCATCATACTCTTGTGCCTATTGAACATAAACTTAGTTTAAATCCTATGTCTTTTCCACATTAACTGCTTTCATGTCCTCTCAAGGAAAATGATGCCCAGATCTATATATCCAATTTAATTCTTTGTCCTGAACTCTAGTGCAACACTGGAAGCTGCCTGCTGAATATCTCTCACTAGATATCTGACTGACATCTCCAACTCAACATATATAAAACAGAATTCATTAAATTTTCCCCCAAACTCCAATTTTCTGACCTTTACGTTATGCTTGGCTTTTTCCTTTCCTTCAACCCTTAAATGTAATTGTTTGCTAAGTGCTGTGATTATCTCTATACTATCTCTTGTATTGATTGCCTTTAGATAAAAGATTGAAGACTAAAGAAGACCTGAGATATCATCTAATCCAAACCCTTAAATCTGCAGATGAGGAATCTAGAGAATGATTTGTCTGAAGTTTCACATGGAGTCAAGATTTGAATCTTGGTCTTCTGAATCTACGCATACCACTTTTCCCCACTATGCTATGGTCACTTCACATGTCCACTATTGCAATAATCTTGTGATTGGTCTCTCTGCTCCAACTGTTCCCTCTCTAATCAATTTTCTACACAGCTTCCAAATTAACCTACCTAAATAAAGACCCGATCATTTTATTTCCTCATTCAAAAATCTTCTGTGGTTCCCTATTGTCTCTACAATAAATAGAGATTCTTCAGTCTGGCAATGGAAACCATTCTCAGTATGATTCCCATTTACCTTTCCAGGCTTGCTAAATATTCTTATCACACAGGTACTCTATGTTCCATTGAACTACTAATTGTTATTCAAACTGTACCTACCATTTCCCATTGTCTTGCCTTTGTAGATTGTCCCCCACAACTGCAACACATTCTTTCTTAAACCCCATCCCCAACAAATCTAAATTTCTTCCAGTGATTCCTCCTTCAGAAGACTTTTTCTTATACCCTTAGTTGCTAGTGCTCTTTTCAACCTCAAATAATTTTCTATTTACTTAAAAATTTATGTCACACATGTCTAGTAGACTATAAGTTCTTGGGGAGTGGAGTTTCTTTCTGTTTCATCTTTGTATCCCTACTACCTATCTGCCTCATATACGGGAGGTAAATAATAAATATTTGCTGAATTGAGTTGGATTGAATGGAATTGAATTATGTAGCCATTATATTTTAATCTACATTTAGGACTTCACACATATCTGTGTTAATTCTGTTATGTACATTTTAGTAGACAGTTGCAGCCTATAAGATACCAATTCTAGTAGATAGTGTATTAGCTACTCTTCCCAGTCTGAGAGCATATGCAAATCTTATGATCATGCCCTTTATGTCTCCATCCATATAATTGACCAAAGTGTCAAAAAGGCAAGGGTAAAGTATAAATCTCGAGGGCATGAATGGAGGTAGTTTGGACAAACACTCAGATTGAAGTGACAAAGAACAAACAGGGATTGCAGGAGCCTTCAGGTTTTCATAGTTGGATAGTTGTGCTGGTTTTGGTGGCTAAGAAAATCATCAAAGTATAGCAAAAAGAAGCCTAGATTTGGGTTTGTAGACCTGAATTGGAATCCCAGATTTACATTTATTAACCATGACAAAGTCATTTAACTTCTTTGCACCTTGGGATCCTCATCAGCAAAATTAAGATGCTTATATTGGTGTTGTTAGTATCAGCCAATTACTCAACAAGCAGACTGCCATGTATATGTCACCATACTAGCTTTCATTGAAATGTAATCACAGTTCTTTGGGAGACTTATTTTTAGGCTTTTTAAAATTCTAAACTTAAATACTTAAAATGTGTACACAAAAGAGAATTCTGTAAGAAATCATAAATCTCTCATGCCACTTGTTTTTTAAAGTTGATAATGAACTCTACACATTACTTTCAAAAATCTTCCTGATTATCTGTTACTTTTTAAGCCTTATGGTACACTATCAATGGGAGTTATTATTATGGTATAAATCTAAAGAATTTGCTTCTTGCCTTGTCAACTTTGATGTACTTGACCTTCAGACCAAAAAGGATGGGGCTGAGAGAAGCATGGGGCAGGTGAAAGAGAACCACAGAATCATTTTTTGGGAGCTAGAAGAAACATCAATGAATCATAGAATCTCAAAGTTGAAAGGAGTTTTGGAGGTCATGTTGTCCAAAGTTTACTTGAGGGAGTATTCTCCTACAACATCCTTCAACACACCTAGCCTTTACTTGAAGATTTCTTTTGAGATATAATAATGTATTCATGTGAACCAATTTTTTGTTTGTTTTTAAGCAGCCAGCCTGCATGGTCTTTACCCATGCTTTTGTTCTAGTTGGGGAAATAAAATCAAATAACAATTGACATTTATAATGCATTTTATCTACGTTATATGTATCATATTTACCTACCTTATATATGAGTTTCTAAGCAACCTTGTTTGGCAGGGATTGCAGGCATCATGTTCGTTTATAGATGAGGAAACTAAAGCTGTGAGAGGTTGTTTGAGGTGTCACTTGAGGTGTCACAAGGCAAGGAGTGGCATAAAGAAGTGGTGTAGGAATTCAGAGGGGGATTTTGCTGTGGATTGGGATGTTTAGGGAAGGCTTCATGAAAAAGCAGGCCTTAAGCTTCTTTCTGAAATTGATAGGATGGAATCCAATTTAGTCTTTTTCCTGATTCTTCCCAGTACTAAAGTACTATTTCACATGGTTTATAGAAATAAATTCAACCCCATTTCATTATTTTGTCTTGTCTCTGTGATAATAATCATATTAATAACTATTAAATAAATATTTTCCTATAAACCAGACAGACTCATTGCAAGACCACTATCTATCCTCCATCCCACTCTGTTTCCGTGATGTCTCATCTCCTGGAAAGTGAAGAGATAATCTCAAATTATGTTTTAAGAATTATTCAAATGGCAAAGTTCAATTTATAAGTAGAACAACAAGGAATTCTTCCTTGCATGAACTTTTTTTGTACTAGCTTTCAACCAAAGAAGAAATATCAAAAATCAATTTAATGGCAGACCTCTGAAGCTTAGTTTTGTCTAGACTTATTTCTCATTTGGGGGAAAATTCAGAAGTATTCTGCTTAAGATTCAGAAGTATCCTGCTTAAGAGAAGGTTACACTGCTGTGGAGACAGGATTTTCCTTTGAAGACTATTAAACAAATAATAGGGGAAAAAGCCATGATATCCTATTCCAAACCAGTCTTTTTGGTCCATAGAAACAAATAAAATTTCCTTTCTAATTTTCTTTAGTCTTCTATCTAGTTTTATTTTCTTGAACTTTGTATAGCCCTTGCTGTAATAATGTCTAGGTTTTGAAGAAATTGGAGTATTAATCAATCACTCAGAAGATGTCATGGAGATAAAATAACACACAAGGAACAATTTTAACTTTCAAGGAACTTAAACAGTCTAGTCTGAGACTTGTACGTGAAAGCTATATGGTTAGGTACTAGGCCTATAATTTCATTGATTCAGGCAAACTTCCAGATGAGGAAATTCTGTCTACCAACATATACTGAAATCTTTTCTGCCACTTATTTAGCTAGAGAGTTGTCTAAAGCATTGGGAGTTTAGATGATTTGCCAGGGTTACACAGTCATTATGTGTCAGAGATTGGACTTGAATCTAGATTTTCTTGATGTCAAGACCAGCTCTCTACTATACCATGGTTCTTTTCCCATTGCCTACAAATATACTGTGGTGTTCCCATACTCAACACAACACAACAGAGCAAAACAAAACAAAAACACTTGTCTTTCTGATTTTCACTCCTAAGAATGATATCTGAACATTTCCTAAGAATGCCATATGATGGCATTCAAGCCATCATTCAAATCATCAACAAAAATGTTAAAACACAGACACTTTGTTGGAGATGTCTCTTCAAGGAGACAGAGAGCCATTTATGATTACTCTTTGGGTGCAGTCATTCAGTAAATCCCAAATCCACTTGGCAATAAAAGCATAGAGGATATAGTATGTAGCATCTAGTGCACATCTCTTCATCTTGTCCACAAGGATATAATGAGTGTTCATAAAATGCCTTACTGATATTCTGATAAACCATAATTGTGGTATTCCTCTGATAAACCATTCTAATAACTCTATCAAAAACAAAATGAGTTTAGTTTGGTATAACTCGTTTTTAGTTAACCTACACATCATCTTACTGATCACCACTTTCCAAGTGTTCACAGATCATCCTTTAAAAAATGCATTATAGAACTTTCCTAGGAGCTAGCAAAGAGTTATAATGGGCTTATAGTTTGAAGTATATATATATCCTTTCACTTAAAAAAAGAGTGATATTTTAAAGTCTTCATTCCCTTAGGACTAGTTCCATTATCAACATTTCCCCTCCAAATAACTGAGAACTCATCAAACAAAACTTTAATTCCCTTAGTGATAATTTGATCGCTCCCAGTGACTTGAACTCATTCATTTGGGACCAAAACACAAACTTGCCGTTTTATTTATCTTGGTTTTCAATTCCCCAAATAATTTTTAATCTGTATTTTCTAATCTGAAGAAAATTATTTTCTAGATAAGAGAAAGAAAAAAAAAGCAAAATGGGAGTTAAATAATTATGCTTTCTCTATCATTAGTTTTCAATTGTTCTTCTACCCCATACTCTATTTCTATCCATTTCTTGATTATTTTTTCTTATCCCCAACAAGGCCAAACAAAGCCTTTTATTTTTTGTATTCTTCTTAAGTCTTAGTTCATCTATGACTTTAACCTTTCTGATATTTTTCTTGTAGATTGTTACCATTCTTTTGTATTTATTGTTCAATGGTGTTCTCTTGCTTTCACTATATATCTTTTGAAAAGATATATATTCTTTTGAATATATATATTCATGGGAGTGGAGTCAAGATGGCTGCATAGAAGCAGGAGAACTCTGCAGCTCTCACTGTAACCACCTCAAATACCTATAAAATATGACTCTATACAAATTGTAGAGCTCCAGAACCCGCAAAAGTACAGAGAAGCAAAGCTCCCACTGAATGCAGCCCGGCAGGTGGGACAGGAAGGGCTCATTGCAGGGTGCTGGGAAACAAGCCCAGGCTGGCCTGAAACCAGGGCTTGGCCCCAGGGCAGCCAGGACAAGCTGCAGCTGGAGCACTTCAGAGAGTGGATCACTGGCAGCTGTGGCAGTTTCCAGAATTATCAACTCATAAGAAGCAAGGACAAAGTGAAAGGTCAGTGAAACTCTGCTAAATCTGGGAGAGAAAAGCTGGTCTGGCCAACTGCCCCCAGGGCAAGAAAGCAGCAGAAGCAGAGGCCCTGCAGCCACCTCCATGTTGCTGCTTCAGAGCTCTCAGCCTGCAGATTGCAGGGGGGCCAAGTGATCATTCAGAGGTTAAGTGCTCTTGCCTTGACTGGCCTGGATTGGGATCGTGGTCTTGGGTTCTGGTCCTGAGGTGCGTTTTCAGTGAGCCAAAGCTGGTGGAGGCTGCAGGAACTGCACCTCCTAATAGCACCTCCTAATAGCTGCAAAAACCCCAGTGATTTGGGACAAAGCTCTCCCCTCTGGAAGCAGAGTTCTACTGTGGCTCAAAAATCAAATTTATTGACTGGAAACATGAGCAGGCAAAGGAGGCAAAGGAAGCAAACCAAGCTCACCAATCCAACTTTAGATTCCTTTTTTGGGGACAAGAAGGATCAAAGCATGGAACAGGAGGAAAACAACACAGTCAGAAATCTTGTACCAAAAGCTTCCAAAAGGTGATGGGGGAGGATATAGGAGAGAGCAGATTGGGGGACGGGGTATACAGTGGGATCACTATTTTGGGGTGGT
>CM053580.1:287741037-287774695 GCA_028627135.1 Pseudochirops cupreus | reverse complement strand
CATATATGTGTGTGTATATATATATATATATATATACATATATATATATATATATATATATGTATGTATATATATGTTCATATCTTTTGTTATGTGCCATTTAGTACTCTAGCCTGGTCTGATCAGGTGAGACTCTCACATCCTTCATTCTGGCCAATATATGTCTTTTATTTTTTTATTTTTATTTTTTGCTTTTTGGAGGGCAGTTAGGGTTAAGTGACTTGCCCAAAGTCACATGGCTCGTAAGTGTGTCAAGTGTCTGAGGCCGGATTTGAACTCAGGTCCTCCTGACTTCAGGGCCTGCACTCTATTCACTGTGCCACCTAGCCGCCCCTCTATATTCATATCTTGAAAAAAAACTGAGATGGTCCTTTACTTTTATTTATACAGATCCCCATCCCACATCCTTTCTTCATCAGAATCCTTTGCCTTTGTGCTATCAGAAAATTATTTTTGAGAATCTCCCGTCTCCTTGAAGTGACTTCCCTTTCAGAATCATAGTCCCACTGATCCTACCATTTCTTTCTCTACATTCTGAAATCTGTCCTTCCAGACTAGTCACTAGAATCCTACTATTCAGCATACTCACAGAATGAAGTTAGAATGACCACTTCCTACCAAGGTTCCAGTTATTCCTTCTTCAGTAGCCAGTTTTTTTTTTTCTGTAATCACTCAGGCCCAGAATAATGGTCCCCTTTGCCACTTCTTGTGCCTTCTGGTGGATGAAATTCCAAGCAAGGCCCATCAAGAGTATTTCAGCTTATATCACTTTTTAACAGAGAGAGTCTCATCTTGAAGATATGTGTCAATTTGGGGTGAAGCCCCCAAACATTTGTCTTCAAGCTATGTTTCTTCTCACACCTTTCATCATCTTTTAGTCAATTTGAAGCTGAGCATCTCTCTCTCTCTCTCTCTCTCTCTCTCTCTCTCTCTTATAGAAATAGTATCAGGCATAAATGGGCAGTTTTTATTTGACTTTTGCCTGGGCTTGTGTTTCATACCTTCCTCAGTCAAGGTAAATAGGCATTTTGTTTTTTTAAGGGGGTTTCTCTGGGGCTGTAGTCTACCTGGGGAATACTAGAAAAGAGGGAAGCAAGTTAGTGGGATCAACCAGAGATGTTAATGTCTATTGTATCTTGTGTCTATTCTGTATCAGTAAGGCAAGAATGCTACAGAAGGAGACAATTTGCCCACAAATAATTAAAATGCATTAAATAATTAAGAAGGGAGGGATATTAAAGGCTAGTTGAGCTTAGTGAAATTGAAATTTAGTTTGGAAATACTCACTGGCCTATTTTAAACACATAAGCTCCCAATAAACAGGCCCTTGGGAATCTCATTGGGAAACAAGAGTAGTTAATTAAAACTTTTGTTCCCCTTAGTCTATGAGGCAAGAATTTAGGAGACCAGTAGAACTCCTTCTCCTTAATTTGAAGAATGTCGAACTGGGATGAGTGAGTAAAGGTTCAGGGGCCCTCCAGCCCCAACGAACCGTGTCAAAAAAGTACCAGCAGAAGGTGCCTCCTGTTTTCTTTAGTTTCCCAAGGCAAGAGTTGTCTTCTTCTCAGTGAAGTGAGTACTTAAACTCCAGACTGGATAGCAGAAACCTTAAATGCCCATTTGCAGCTGTGTTGAAATTTGCAAGACTTTTCCAAGCATAGGGCTGTTTACGGATATTCTGAGATCTTTTCCATGCTCAAATCATCACCCAGAAAGTAAACACTGCAGGGGAAGGCTGAGCAGCAATACACACCCTGTGCCATTGTGCAACTGTGTGTTTTTGTGCGTTGGTTTGGTGCTGGCATGTGTGTGCCCTGACACTAGGGTGACTGCAGAGAGATCAAACACACGCTTCCCACCCTTTGCCCTTGAATACCCACTTTATTACTGAGACATGGATGAGATAATGAGACTCGTCTTTCCATTTGTACAAACCCAGCCATGCATGAAGACAGGGAAACTGCCTCACAGAGGAGCAGAGGCTAGATTGCTACACAGACCAGGCAGAAGACAGGAAGGCTCAAGTTCTAATATTTTCCCCTGCTCCTGCTATGCCCTGGAAGAAGCCATTTAACTTGCCTGAGTTTCATCTTATGTAATCCCCACTGCGGTATTGGGGGGATTAATTAGCTAATGTTTGTTAAAGGACCTAGAAGATGAAGAGAGCCATTGCATATTCTTAGGAAAAGAGAGTAAGAAAAAAAAAGAGTATTACATATTTTATTCATGTTTGTCCCTCTTTAAGCTCACAGTATACCTAAGCCATGGGTGACTCTTGGTCTGGGGACTCTATTGGTGAATTTGCTTAATAATTGTATTTGATGCACCCCAAACTTAGAGGAAAACAGAAAGTGACATGAAGAGAAAGTTAAATTTCAGTACTCAACATAGGATTCCCGAAAGTGATCATGGGTACTTTGGTCTATGATACTCTTTTGCTGAGCAGTTATCTGGGTAAGAGATGACATTTATTCTAAACCAGAGTTTTCTAATCTTATTTAGTCTTGAAATACCCCCCAAAGCATAATTTTCCTGAGACCAGGCCTTTATAAGAAATATGCACTAGAAAAGTTGACTCTAAAGAAAGAAGACCTTAGCAGACCATGACACATTTTCCCCAAACATTTATTTTTGTGGGGGAAGAAGGAGATTTTTCAAGGGTGGGAAATAGGGAGAAAAAATGGCCTGTACTTTAATAGGAATCTCTACCTTGTATCCCTCCCTAGCCAAGTATAATGGAGGTTGGCCTAATCTGTGGTGACTAAGTACTAACTATGATTGATACAGAATATAAAAGTGGGATGTCTTTTGCAATAAATCAATAAACATTTATTGGGTGCCTAGTAAGTAATTTTATGTTTCAAAATTACAGTTTCAGAATTGCAAGTGATTTCAGTAGTAATGCAATGTAGTTCCTATATGAAAAAGAATACTCTTTACAACCTATCTAACAAATGATCATATAGGTTTTAGTAGAAGGCCTCTAATGAAAGAAACTACTCTAGTCTAGGAGACAATCAGTTCTACTTTTAAGTAGCTCCAACTGTTAAAAAAAATTATTTTATTTCTTTTTTTTCCTCATTTTTATATTTATTTAGTATTTAAATTTTCCCCAGTTACATGCAAAAACAATTTTTAACATTTGTTTTTAAAACTTTGAGTTCCAAATTATCTGCCTTCTGCCCTTCCCACCCCCAACCCCCATTGAGAAGGCAAGCAATTTCATATAGGTTATATATGTGTAATCATGTTGTGAAAGAAAACATAGACAAAAAAACTAAAAAAAAATAAAGTGAAAAAACGTTGCTTCATTCAGTATTCAGACACCATCAGTTCTTTCTCTGGTGATGGATAGCATTTTTCATCTTAAGTCCTTCAGAGTTGTCATGGATCATTGTATTATTGAGAATAGCTAAGTCATTCACAGCTGATCATCTTACAATATTGCTGTTACTTTGTACCCAGGACATTTCACTTTGCATCAACCCATTTAAGTCTTTCTAGGTTCTTCTGATTGCATTTTGCTCATCATTTCTTATGGTGCAATAGTATTCCATCATAATCACATATCACAAGTTATTCAACCATTTCTCAATTGATGTATATCCCCTCAATTTCTAATTCTTTACCCCCAGAAGAGATCTATTATACATATTTTTGTATATATAGGTCCTTTTCCTTTTTATTTTTTATCTCTTTTGGGATATAGACCTAGTAGTGGTATTGCTATGTCTAAGGGTGTGCATGGTTTTTATAGCACTTTGGGTGTAGTTCCAAATTGCTCTATAGAATGGTTTAATCAATTCACAACTTCAAAACAGTAATTTATTAATGTCTCATTTTTCCACATCCCCTCCAACATTTGTCATTTGCCTTTTTTCCGTCCTATTATCTAATCTAATAGGTATGAAATAGTATGTCAGAATTGTTTTAACTTGCATTCTTTTAATCAATAGTGAGTTAGAATATTTTTCATATGATTATAGATAGCTTTAATTACTTCATCTGGATATTAATTCTATTTTTTGATCATTTATCAATTGGGGAATGGCTCTTATTTTTATAAATTTGACACAATTCTCCATATGTTAGAGAAATGAGACCTCTATCAGAGAAACTTGCTTCAAAAATTTTTTTTCAGTTAGCTATTGCTAACTGTTTCCCTCCATCCTATTTCCCCTACCCTCCATTTATTCTTTCCTCTCTTTCCTTTCACCCCGTCCCTCCTCAAAAGTGTTTTGCTTCTGATTACCCCTTCCCCCAATATTCTCTCCCTTCTATCACCACAGGCCTTCTTTTATCCCCTTCTCTTCCATTATCCTGTAGGGTAAAATAGATTTTTATATCCCATTGCTCATGTATCTTATTTCCCAGTTACATGTAAAATCAATTTTTACCATTCATTTTTAAAACTTTGAGTTCCAAATTCTCTCTATTACTCCTGCCCCATCCACCCTCATTGAGAAGGCAAGTAATTTGATATAGGTTACACATGTGTAGCCATGAAAACACTTCCAAAATAGTCATGTTGTGAAAGACTAACTATATTTCTCTCCATCCTATCCCACCCTCCTTTATTCTTTTCTCTCCTTTCACCCTGTCTCTCCACAAAAGCATTTGCTTCTTATTACTCTCTCCACCAATCTGCCCTCCCTTCTATCAGCTCCCTCTTATACCCTTCCCCCTTGCTTTCCTGGACAGTGGGATAGATTTCCATACCCCAATTGAATGTGTATGTTATTCCCTCCTTAAGCTAATTCTGATAAGAGTGAGGTTCACTCATTACCTCTCTCCCCTCTCCCCTCTTCTTCCACTATAAATACTTTTTCTTGCCTCTTTTACATGAGATAATTTACCCCATTCTACCTCTCCCTTTCTTCTTCTCCCAGGACATTCCTCTTTCACCCTTTAATCTTATTTTTTAGATATCATCCCTTCATATTCAACTCACCCTGTGCCCCCCCACTCCCTCCCCCACACATATACCCCCCAATAATGAGAAAGGTCTCATATAGTGGTAATGGGAATATGAAGATCTTCCCTGCCCCTTAATAAGCCTAAGGGGACTTGAAGACTTCCCTGATTTGAAGACTTTCTCTGCCCCCTAATAGGCTGAATGTAATCACAGGGACCTTGTTGTAGGAGGAGTTTGCTGATGGGTGGAGCAGAGCCCACAGGAAGCTGGGAGTCAGAGCAGCTAGATAGTGGGAGAGAAAAAGGATATATCCAGGGATACAGCTAGACTTGTGAGTGTTGGTTTGTGGGAAGGCTAAAGAGCAGTGTAGCTCTCAGTGCTGTTATGACATATTAACTTTGCTACTATGATGGATTTGGCTTTCTGGTTTTAGGATTCAGTTTTCTGGTGTCTGAATCAAAGTTTTGCTTCTGTCTTCTATATGGAGAGTCTGTTATATTTTGCAACTGAGCACTATGCCAACATATTTACAGTTGCCATTGGCATTGTGAATATTGTGTTGGCGCTACATTTGGCATAGTCAGATAGGATCTGCAAACTAAAAGGGAAGTATGAAGGCTGAGATAATTGTTTGGTTCCCAGCTGTGGTAGCTGTGATTCTGTGGAGCCATGGAACAAGAGTGAAGACTGCCTGTGTACCGACTTTGGTTAGGTGAGAGTGTGAACATAGAGCTGTGTGGATGGGGACTACGGCAGAAGACAAGAGTGACTGCCTCCTGCAAGAGGAGGAGGAATCCAGGAATTTGGAATTCAGCCCCAGGGCAAGATAAGGACTGTGCAGCAAGATGGGAGCACTGAATGTGTTTTCTTGCTTCCTGGCCCTGTTATAATCTGGAACACAGGAAGAGGGTGGAGTTGTCTATGGTGTGTGTGTGTGGGAAATGTTGTGGACCTCCAAGGAACCCAGCCACTTGGCTTTGTTGTCCAGTCACCCCTTAGGAGTTGGAAGTTGGGCCCAGAGCAGTATGGGGAGGAGCACATACCCTCAAGAGAACTTTATCTATTTTTGTTTTGGATTGAGGGGATTATAATGTTATGTACTTTGTGTTTGTTTAAGGCCATGTGGCCACTTTGGTAATGAGTTGTTATGTCGTGTATCTTGCAAATGTCGTGTGTTTATTTTCTGGGGATCATGTTGTATTTAAGAGATGTTAATGCCAATTCAGATATAAGTTGCCTATGTAATGGGCCTGAAAGATCCTGGGGCCAAATGTAATGGTAAGGAAATTTGAAGATCTTCTCTGCCCCTTAATGGGCCTCACTTGGAGCCCAACAAGAGAAGCTTGCTTAGGGGAGGCCTGTTTTTCAGAAAGGCCCACACCTTTGGTACTTTGTAACTTGGCAGTGGCTCACGAAGGTTGTGATGTCCTCTGATGCTGAAGAAGGGTGTATACATAATCCTCTTGAGGTGAGATTGTGCTTTGGGGCTCACTTATGGGAAGAGTTGTGTGATTTGGCTAAATAAGACTCTAGGTAGTCCTTGAGCCCTCTGGCTTTTAAAACCCAGATGTTGGTGTTTCTCTCTCTGGTAACTAACTATGTATATATGTAATGGTCAGACAACTAAAAGCTCTGTCTGTTGAATTGTCTTATTTTCTCTGTCTATACTTTTTGTCTGCTTGTAATATCTGTTTGTATATTCTGAAGTTCAGGGTACTGACTTTTTCCCCTGAACTAAGTGAATGATATATATATGTTTGATTAAAGTAAGATTGTTAACCCCTTTTGAGTTGTTTTCCTTTAGAAAAACAGATCAAAGAAACTGTGCTAGCAGCTATCCTGAGTATGCTAGAATGCTTGCTGTTATATCTCATGAGTTACAAATATAATCTTTCCATGTATGCATGTAAACATTTCAACTTCAATAAGTCCCTAATGATTTCTTTTTCCTGTTTACCTTTTCATGCTTCTCTTGAGTCTTATATTTGAAAGTCAATTTTTTCTATTTAACTCTAGTCTTTTCTCAAAAATGTATTCAATTCCTCTGCCTCATTGAATATCAATTTTCCCCTTCATGGATTACACTGTTTTCATAGGTAGGTCCTTTTTGGCTTTAATCCTAGCTCCTTTGACTTTGGAATATTGTATTACAAGCCCACTGATCCCTTAATACAGAAACTGCTAAATCTTGTATTACCCTGATTGTGGTTCCACAATACTTGAAATATTTCTTTCTGGCTGGTTGCAATATTTTCTCCTTCACCTGGGAACTCGAGAATTTGGCTATAATATTCCTGGGAGTTTTCATTTTCGGATCTCTTTCAGGAGGTGATCAGTGGAGCTTTCATTTTCTATTTTGCCCTCTGGTTTTATATTAATGGGGCAGTTTTCCTTAATAATTTCTTAAAAGATGGTGATAAGTTCCTTTTTTCATCATGGCTTTCAGGTAGTCCAATAAGTTTTAAATGATCTCTCCTGGATCTATTTTCCAGGTCAGTTGTTTTTTTCCAATGAGATATTTCATACTGTCTTTTATTTTTTCATTCTTTTTGTTCTATTTTATTGTTTCTTGATTTTTCATAGATTCATTTGCTTCTATTTGCTTCATTCTAATTTTTAAGCAATTATTTTCTTCAGTGAACTTTTGGATGTTTCTTTCCATTTGATCAATTCTGCTTTTTAAAGATATTCCTGTTTGCATTGGCTTTTTGTACCTCTTTTTCCATTTGAGTTAGTCTATTTTTTAAGGTCTCATTTTCTTCAGTGTTTTGGGGGTCTCTTTTAGCAAACTATTGACTCATTTTTCATGATTTTCTTGCATCACTGTCATTTCTCTTCTCAATTTTTCCTCTTTATCTCTCATTTGATTTTCAAAATCCTCTTTGAGCTCTTTTTTGACCTGAGATCAATTCATATTTTTTCTTGGAGGCTTTGTATGGAAGAGATGTGACTTTATTGTCTGCTTCTGAGTATATGTTTTAATCTTCCTTGTCACAAAAGTAAGTTTCTATTGTCTGAGGTTTTTTTCTGTTGTTTGTTCATTTTCCCAACCAATTACTTGAATTTTTAACTCTTTGTTAAGACAGAGCTCTGCTAATGATGGCAGCATAGAAGCAGGAAAACTTCATGGCTCCCCCCATAACCACTTCAAATACCTATGACTCTAAACAAATTTTAGAGCTACAGAGCCTGCAAAGTGACAGAGAGAAACAAATCTCCTGCTGAACGTAGCTCGGCAGACAGAGAGGAAGGGTCCATCAAAGCTTGCGGGGAGATGAGCCCAGCCTCACGTGAGCCTGCAGCTTTAGCCCCAGGGTGGCCCAGACCAGCCATAGCCAGAGCATTCCAGAGAGTAGATCACCAGCATCTATGGCAGTTTCCAGAATTATCAACTTGTAAATGCTAAAGACAAAGTAAAAGGCCAGTGGAACTCCACTAAATCTGGGGGGATGGAGTGTGATCTGGGTTCTGCCCCTGGAGTGAGAAGTGGCAGAGGTGAGGAGGGGCAGCCCTGCAGCTGCCTCCATGTGACTCCTTCAGAGCTCTCAGCATGCAGATTGTAGGAGGTCCAAGGGACCATACAGAAGCTAAGTGCTCTTGCCTTAACCTGCCTGGATCGGGATCGTGGTCTGGGGTGGTAGTCCTGATGTGTGTGACCAGTGAGCCAAAGCTGGTGGGGGCTGTAGAGATAGTGCCCTCCTAATAGCTCCAGCAGATACAAAAATGCCAGCAATTTGGGACAAAGTTCTCTACTTTGGAAGCAGAGTTCTACTGTGGCAAAGAGCTTAAAAGTCAAGTAATTGATTGTCAACATGAGCAAGCAAAGGAAGCAAAGCAAGCACAGCCATCCAACTTTAGATTCCTTTTTTTGGGGACAAAAAGGATCACAGCATGAATGGAGGAAGACATCACAGTCAGAACTCCTGCAGCAAAAGTTTCCAAGAAAAATATAAACTGGTTACAGTCCATGGAGAAATTCAAGAAGGATTTTTAAAATCAAGTAAGAGAAGTGGAGGAAAAATTGGGGAGAGAAATCAGAATGATGCAAGAAAATTATGAAAAGAGAGTCAACAACCTGACTGAAGAAAATAACACCTTAAAAAATAAATTAACTCAAATGGCAAAAGAGGCCCAAAAAGCCAATGAGGAGAAGAATGCTTTAAAAAGTCTAATTTGCCATATGGAACAAGAATCTCAAAAGCTCACTGAAGAGAATAATTCCTTCAGAATTAGATTAAAGCAAATGGAAGCAAATCGAGATACTTTTAAACAGATACAAGCAAATGAAAAAATAGAAAGCACTGTGAAATATCTCATTGAAAAAAAACACTGACCTGGAAAATAGATCCAGGAGAGAGAATTTAAAAATTATTGGACTACCTGAAAGCCATGATAAAAAAAAAAAAAACAAAAAAAAACCCTAGAAATCATCCTTCAAGAAATTCTCAAGGAAAATTCCCTGATATTTTAGAACCAGAAGGCAAAATAGAAATTGAAAGAATTCACTGATCATCTCTTGAAAAAGATCCCAAAAAGAAATTTCTAGGAACATTATAGCCAGGTTCCAGAGTTCCCAGACCAAGGAGAAAATATTACAAGCAGCCAAGAAGAAACAATTTTAATATTGTGGAAACACAATCAAGATAACACAGGATCTATCAGCTTCTACACTAAGGTATGAAAGGGCTTGGAACATGATATTCCAGAGATCAAAGGCGCTAAGATTAAAACAAAGAATCACCTACCCATCAAAACTGAGTATAATGTTTCAGGGGAAAACATAGTCATTCAATGAGGTGGAGGACTTTCAGGCATTCTTGATGAAAAAACCAGAACTGAATAGAAAATCTGATATTCAAATACAAGAAGCATGAGAAGCATGAGAAGGTAAACAGGGAATACAAATTATAAGGAACATATCAAAGCTGAACTATTTACATGCCTACATGGAAAAATGATAATTCTAAATTATGAAACTTTTCTCAGTATAAGGATAGTTGAAGGGAAAATAAATGTGTGTATATATATGTCTATATAGGAGGGTATATGTGCATATGAATACATATATGAGTGTGTCTACATATACGGATAGATATACATAGACAGAGGGCACAGGATCAATTGAATAGGAAGGGATGATATTTAAAAGGTGAAATTGAGAGGTGAGAGAGGAATATAATGAGAGGAGATGGAGAGAGACAGAATGGGGTAAATTATCTCATATAGAAGATGCAAAGGGTAACTATTACAATGGAGAGGAAGGACAGGAGGGCAAAAGGGAATGGGTCAACCTTACTCTCATTGAATTTGGCTTAGGGAGGGAATGACATATACTCTGAATTGGGTATCTTTCCCTACAGGAGAGTAGGGGGGAAAGGTATGAGAGGTGGGATGTTGGAGGGCAGGGTAGTTTGGAGGGTAGGGTAATTAGAAGCACACATTTTTGTAAAGGGACAGGGACAAAGTAGAGAATAGAACGGGGGAAGGATAGGATGGAGAGAAATATAGTCAGCCTTTCACAATATGTCCACTATGGAAATGTTTTGTGTAACTAAACATGTACAGCCTATGTTGAATTGCTTATCTTTGCAGTAAGGGTGGGAGATGAGGGAGGAAAGGAAAGAATCTGGAATTTAAAGTTTTATAGTCAAATGTTTAAAAATATTATTAATATTATTTATATGCAACTGGGAAATAAGATATACAGGCACTGGCATATGGAGATCCATCTTGCCCTACTAGAAAGTCAGAAAGGGGAAGGAGGAGGATATAGGAGAGAGCAAATTGAGGAAGGGAGTATTCAGTGGGATCACTGTTTGGGGGTGGTGGGTAGGGGTAAGATGGAGAGAAATTTTGTAACTCAAAATTTTGTGGAAATAAATAATGTAAACTAAAAATAAACACAAAAATTAGTTTTAAAAAAAAATATAGGGCTCTGCTTCTGGGATGGAGGGTGTACTGTCCCAAGGTTCAGGGGTATTATGCAACTTTTTCAAGAAATATTTCTAGGGACCTGTAAGTTTTCTGTTCTTCCAAGGTGTTATGATCTAACAAGGGTGTTTTCTCCTCTCCTGGTCAGTGCTCTTGTCTTTGAGTGACCACATGCACTCTTTTTTGCCCTGGAACTATGAGGAGAATTCCTCCCTTCACTGCTATTGCAAGCTCTGCTATGCTAGTACTCCTCACCCTGGGATTGCCATCTGGAATGGGGACCCAGATCTAAGTATGGACAAAGCAATAGAGTCCTGCCTCATTGATAACAAAGAAGCACCTGTAATCTCCTGCTGACCAGTTATTCAATCCCCTTACCATCTGTGGGCTGAAAGCTCTAGAAGCAGTCATTGCTTCTACTACTACCATCACCCCTGCTTCTGATTCAGTCACTCCAAAGGCTTGCTCCCAGTTTGCTAAGGCTGGGGCTGTGCTGGGGCCAGAGTTGGACTGCAGTCCTCTCCCACTCAGGTCCAACAGACCTTTCCTACTGATCTTCTAAGTTCTCTTTGTTGTTTGTGGTTTGAGAAGTCTGGAAACCACCACAGCTACCAGTAATTTGGTCTCCTTGGGCCTGCTCCAGCTTTCCTGTGGCCTAGTCTATGCTGGCATGGCCTATGCTGGCCTCTGCCCCTCTCTCAGCCTGGTGCAACAGACCTTTCCTGTTGACCTTTCAGGCTATCTTAGGCTCTTTTTTTTTATTTCAATACTAAATTTGTTTCTTTTTAATTTCCAACCACAACTCTTAGTTTTGCCCTCTGGATTCAAGCAGAAATCCAATCAATCATCTTTGACTGAGAGTCAATTAAATACCTTTAGAATGATATTATGCCTTCCCTAAGTCTTCTCTTCTTCTGGTTATAGTCATCTTCTAATGATAAACATTTCCTTCTAATGATTCTCAGAAAGCATGGATTTGAGACCCTTCACAAGCTTGGTTATCCTCTTTTGGATGGTCTCCAGGTTATTAATATCCTTTTAAAAATATGAACCTCCTAATATAGTACTATGGTGGTGATCTGAAAAAGGCGGAGGGCAATAGGAATCCCCAAATATTATATATTTATTAATGTAGTCCAAGTTGGCATTAGCCTTTCTGTTGCCATATCAGAATGTATTGTTGCATAAGAAGTTTTCCAGTTTACTAAAATTCCCAGATATTTTACAAATGAATTGTTATCTCTCCATGACTCCTCCAATCACTTTTTAAATTTACTTTGGGAATCCGTGCATAATACATTACAATTTTATATATTATTAAAGAAATGGTTAGCAAATATTTTAAAAAAAGGAAACTTATTACAGCATGATTCCAACAATAACAAGTCATAGCAGAACAACCTTTTTTTTTTAAAAAAAATAGTGTTTCTAAGCTGGCTAATAGCTAAATTACTAAGCTAAATACTAAATAGTAGACAACAAAATAACAATAACACTTGCTAAAATAAATTCATCCACAAAAAAAAAATAAATGAAGAGGGGTGGCTAGGTGGCACAGTGAATAGAGCACTGGCCCTGGAGTCAGGAAGACCTGAGTTCAAATGTGGCCTCAGACACTTAACAGAAAAACTAGCCATGTGACCTTGGGCAAGTCACTTAACCCCAAATGCCTTCCAAAAAGCAAAACAAAAAATTTAAAATTAATTCATCCAGGGGTTAAAATGTTACAAATTAACTTCTACAGCACAGAGACCAAAAGAGTCCAGAGAGTACCTTAGTTAGCAAACATTTCAATTGTTGGACAAATGAAGAGAAATAGTAGCCAAAAGCAACATTGGAATAGAATGCACACTCATTTATAAAATCTTGTAAAAAAGAATGATGGAAGATTATGAATAGTATTGTCTCATAAAGCACAGAAAAGCAGTGGAGGATAAAAGTAGTCTAAAGAAGGCTTAGCAAGATATCCAAGTTAACCATCATCCCAAGGGAGCAGATGGATGAAATTCAAGGATGACGAGAAGCAAAAGAAAAATGAGAAAAAATTGCAAAACTTATTACAAAAAGCTGTTTTCTTCATTAAGGATCATGGAATCACCATATTTGGAACCCTAGTATTACAGTCCCTGATGGACTTACAGAGGAAGTAAAAATGACACTGATGAGAAGACAGATGTGAGAAGCTGCCACATTGGAATGTATATGCACACATAATATGCATACACATGTATATGTATATGTATACACATATGTATATGTGTATGTATGTATATATGGAGGTATAAAAATAAGGAGGAAGAAGAGAAAGGAGAGGAAGAAAAGAAGAAGAAGAAAAAGAAGAAGAAGAAGAAGAAGAAGAAAAAGAAGAAGAAGAAGAAGAAGAAGAAGAAGAAGAAGAAGAAGAAGAAGAAGAAGAAGAAAAAGGGAGGATTATCTTAATGATTTTCCTTATTACTGGAACAACAAGAGGGAGGACTAGACAGTTTATCCAGTTCCTACTAACTCTCAAAAACCCCAACAGAAGACAAAAAGTGAACAAAGAAGAATTATGTACCACAGGGAGAGTAACTATGGGTGTTTCCAGGAGATGAGGAAGCAAGAAATCCAAAAAGATAATACTAATTAACAGTGGAAAATCCATATCCTTAATTCACTCACTCAACTCCTTTCTTCCCTTTCCTTCAAATCCTATTATAAGCAGAGGACTTCAACTCTGCCCAACCATGTGTTGAGGAGGAGGTATGGGGGTGGGGGAAATCTTTACTTCCCTGAAATCTGGGGTTAGGTTCTAAAGAAACTAAAAGGAGCAGAAATTCTGTCCAGAACACCCACTCTTCCTCCCCTAATACTGAAAAAAGTGGCAGGCACTGACTTAGCTTAGAGAGGAAAATAAAGAATTGAAGGAATTAAGCAGGAGATTGGCATGTGGGACTGAAGGAAAAGGAATTGGAATGAAGTTGAGGTCAGTCCTGTCTTCCCAGATATACTTAGGGCATGTACTTAAGATTCACAAAAAGTAGATTCCCCAGTGCAGAAGGAAGCTGAGACATCTTTGAGTTCTAGTCCTAATGTAAACTTACCATTAAGGGAGGAGCAAAACGAGTACTGTTGAAGACAAAGAAAAAACTAAATCACTAATGATCTCAGAAGAAAATCCAGTTAAACCTAGAGCACAAGCAGATAAATCAACAGGGAAGATGCTAAAATTAGAAAGGAACATATAACAAGGCATCTAAATGATTACAAATGTCTCTAAATACTATTGTTCATCCTTCATTCTTAAAGAAGAGCAATGACATCATGAAGGTGATGTCTTCTCTAAATAAATATTGCAAAAAGAAATCAAATCATCACCTAATGACACACAGAACTCTAAGGATGCATAATAGGACATGAAACCACTGAAGGATGTTTGATATGTTCAATGGCGAAATCAGAACTCTTAGAAAAGTTAGAGAGGAAGAAATGGCAGGATTTATATCTTTGACATTAGAAATAGCAGAATAGAAAAAAAAATAACCTTGAAATACATAGTGGCAAGTTTCTCCAAAGAAGCAAAAGAGTGAACAAGAAGATTGGGAATTAAAATGTACTGAAGTGAAGAAAAGAAACAAAAGTCAATAATGTTCAAAGCACATATGGATCTCTTTACCAGTAAAATGCTTGATCTCCAAGACAGAGACAACCTAAGGATTATAAGTCTCTCAGAAGAACATAACAGTTAAAAACAAAAAACAAAAAACTGTGAGAGAGCTGCCCAGAACTTCTGAGTAAAGGAAATAAGACACCAATCAAAAAGTCCATCGTTTGTCTGGGGCTGGGAGATGTTTTAGAGAGGAGCCCTATTTATATTCCAAGATACATAATGGTTTGAATTCTCAGGTTCAATGATAAATGAGACATTTCTCAAGTACCCAAAAGAGATTTTTCAAACACAGAGGAAAGGAAATTCAAACAGGTAAGATTATTATGTACTTACCAAAAACTGTCGTTGTTGTCGTTGCTCATCATTCATATTTAAAGAGTACCAATGTCCTCACAATGTCGGGTGTAAGGTGCAGTGTGTTCACTGTGGCTGATCAGTCTAATACAAATGTGGAAGACTCTACTGGAGGTTGGGCACTGATAGTTCATTTGAACATTTGGGATGGAGATATCTATAGATTGGTACATTTCATGTTTTCTTTGAGCTACTACTATTCTTCTTTATTTGTAGAGTACAGTGCCTTCTTTTGATATGGGTATACCAAGTCCTGTGTCAGCAAATTTCATGTATTACAACTAATACTGAAATTCTTCAGAGAGGCCTTGTACCACTTCTTCTGACCTCTGAGAGAGGGCCTCAAGGGAACATCTGTTAACAAGGAAGACCAGACCCAGTTGTGCTGTGGAGATGTGGCAGGGGTGGGATTGGGGGGCAAGAAGGAACCAGCACATTCTTGGAGAGTGCAGAAGAAGTGGAATGGGGACACCACTGGCAGTGGGCACCTACAGGAAGCTGGAGGTCTTGGTTTGGGTTCAAGGTCAGAGAGGAGAACTAAAGGAGTATCTGAATCCAGAGGCACCATCCTTCATACCCTAGGACTAGAGTTGATTACAAAGAATTGAGCTATTATCAAAAAGCAAATGAATGGGCAAAGGAAAAATAATCCAATCATAGTGAGTTATGGAAATAGAGAAGACCAGGTATTGTCTTCAGAGGAGGATAGTAAAGCAAAGAAACCCTCCTTTTTCACTAAAGAGTAATGTCAAATGGTCACCTGCCCAAAAATAATTCATAGAAGAACACAAAAAAAACCTTGAAAAATCAGATGAGAGATTGAGGGAAAACTAAAAAAAAAGAAAAAGAAAAAAAGAACAATTCAAGAAAAACAAGAAGATTATGAAAAGTGAATCAATTAGAAAAGCAGATACAGAGTCTTAATGAAGAAAATGACTTCTTATAAATCAGAATTGGGCATATGAAAGCCAACGAAGTCATAAGAGACCAAGAAATAATAAAACGAAATATAAAGAATGAGAACAATAGAAGATAATGTGAAACATCTCAGAAGAAAAACAATTGATCTGGAGAACACAACAAGAAGAGAAAACATAAGAATGACTGGACTACCTGAAAGCTATGATCAGAAAAGACTCGATACAATAATACAAGAAATAATTAAAGAAAATTGTCCTGAAGTATTAGAACAAGAAGACAACGTAGAAATGGAAAAAAAAGTCAACTGATCACCATTTGAAAGAAATCCTATGAGAAAAACCCACAAGAATATCATAGTCAAATTCTGAATCTCCTAGCTCAAGGATAAAATATTACAAGCAGCAAGAAAAAAAAATCACATAGGGTAGTGCCACAATTTGAAATGCACAAGACTTAGCAGTGGCAACACTAAAAGCCTGTAGGTCTTGGAACACTGCATATTGAAGAAGAGAAGAACTATGCTTCTGACCAAAAATCTCATGAACAGCAAAGTTAAGCATTATCCTGAGTGAGGAAAAAATGGACGATTAACAAATTGTCAGACTTTCAGGACTTTGTTAAAAAACAACAACAACAACAACAACTAAATCAAACAGAAGGTTTGACATAGAAGAGCCAAGAGAAATATAAAGTACATACCAAATGCTAATTACAAGAATCACAATAAGGACAATTTGCTTTTTATGTGTGTAAAATGCAAAAGCATGGCTAAGATTATTATTAGTAATTGAGTAGTTCATAAGAAAGAATGGGGTAGACCTGAGCATGATATAACTTAAAAAAGTAAAACTGTTCAGGAACAGCTAAAAATTGTAATTATCATATACAAATGAGGTGTGAAAGGGATAATCAATACAGAGGAAGTAGAGAAGTGAGTAGGGCTGGTACTTCTGGAAAACTACTTTCATTGGGAATGGTTCAAGAGGGACCAATATATATACATTTAGAAGAGTACTAAGTCTTCTAAATTTAGAAGGAAATAAAATGTTAAGGGGATGGGGGAGAGGATAAGGGAAGGTTCTTTAGAGGGGAGTGTGAGGGAATAGATTTTAAAAAAAGGATATAGAAGGGTGTTTAGATTAATGGCAATGGGAGGATAAGGGAGAGATCTCTAGAGGGAAAAGTGAGGGAATAGGCCAAAGGGGCAACAAGTTAAATGAGTTACAAGATAAAATAGATAGTAAAACTACATTAATGGAGAACTTCAACATTCCTCTCTCAGAATTAAATAAATGTAACCAAAAAATAAATAAACAAGAAAGAATTTAAGGAAGTGAATAGAATTTTAGAGCAGTTAGACATGATAGACTTCTAAAGAAAATTGAATGGGAATAGAAAGAAATATACTTTTTCTCAGTGGTATATGGCACCTACACAAAAATCAAACACTTATTAGGACATAAAAACTGCACAATCAAATGCAGAAATATTAAATGTATCTTTTTCATATCATAATGCAATAAAAATAGATTTAACAAATAATCTAATCATAAAGATTAGTTGGTGAAAGAACAAATCATAGAAACAATCAATAATTCCATCAGAGAATTGTGACAATGAGTCAATATACCAAAATTTATAGGATGCAATCAAAGCAGCACTTAGGGGAAAATTTATGTCTCTAAACGCTTACATCAATAAAATAGAGAAAGAGCAGGTAATGAATTGGGTATGCAAGTAGAAAACTTTAAAAAACCCACAAATTTAAAATTCCCAATTAAGCATCAAATTGGAAATCCCAAAAACCAAAGAAAAGATTAATAAAATTGAAAGTAAGAAAACCAAATAACTAATATGAAACTAGGAGATTGCTTTATTAAAATAAGTAAACCACTGGTTAATCTGTTTTTTTAAAAAGAAGAAAACCAAAATGGAAAGGGTGAATTCACTACAAATGAAGAAGAAATAAAGCAATTATTAAGAGTTGTTTTGCCCAGCTACATGCCACTAAATCTGAGAATCTAAGTGAAATTAATGAATATTTACAAAAATATTAATTGCCCAGGTTAACAGAAGAGGAAATAGAATATTTAGATTAGCCCATCTTAGAAAAAGAAACTGAGCAATCTGTCAATGAACTTTCTGAGGAGACCCATGCTGGAAGTCAGAATTCTGAGGGCATCATCAAGACTAATTTATAAGGTACTTAATGGAAGAGAAGATAGCAAAAGAGTAGGGAAAATGTCAGACCTTATTTTTTAAAAATGTAACTGAGAAAACATAAACAAGTATTGATTGACCTGTTTCCCTGCTTTCCCAGATCTACAAAATCTTTATAAAGGTCATCTATACTTCAATTTCACATATTATTAATGAAATTACTTATAGAGGAGAAGTTAGTTTTAACAAACTTATTCAACAATAGACTGTATCTTTACCATCTTATAATTAACTGAAAGATGTAGACAATATAAGATGCCTTTGTGCTTAGTGTTTGTTGATTCGGAAAATGTATTAAACTCAATAGATCAAAACACTCTCTTACAGACTCAAAACACATTATCTCCCATTCATATTTTCAGTCATTCAGTAATAATAGCTAAGAACTACCATTTATACCGCACTTGCTATGTGCCAGACATTGTGCTAAGTGCTTTATGATTGCTATCTCATTTGATCCTCACAGCAACCCTCTCAAGTAGGTGCTACTATTATCCCCATTTTACAGATAGTGCAGCTAAGGCAAACAGAGATTAATTAACTTGCCCAGGATTACATGGCTGGTAAGTATCTGTGGCTGGATTTTAACTTAAGTCTTCCTGACTCACAGATGGTGCAGTGAACAGAGAGCCAGGTCTGACTTCAGGGACCCTCATCTTCTGGAGCTCCAATCTGGCTTCAGATACTAAATAGTTCTGTGACCCTGGACAAGTCACTTAACCCTGTTTGCCTTAGTTTCCTAAACTGTAAAATAAGCTGGAGAAGGAAATGGCAAAATATTCCAATATCTTTGCCAAGAAAACCCCAAATGGGATCATGAAGAGTGAGACATGGAGGAAAATGATGAAAAAATAAAAACAACTTGCTGGCTCCAGGTCAAATGCTCTATTCACTGTGCCACCTAGCACCAAGATTTCTTAGAATAAAAACAACAGAAATAATTATTCAATGATACTACAAAAAACATGAGGCTAAGCATAAATAGGGAAATAAAAGTATGTTTGTCAGAAGAACTCACCACAATATTGAAGGAGACCCAATACAGAGTTCAGATCAAGAAAGAATTCCCTTTGGATACTAAGGTCCTCCAGATATTCTTGTTTTCAAACAGCATTATGTTGATTCAATCAAATCCCAAGACATCACAGAGTCTCCTGGAAGAAATTTCTAATCACTCAAAAGAGTGTAAATGTGGTCTGTCCATTCACACAGCAAAGACCAAATGGATGAGGAATGTCTGTTGCCCAAATTTCAACTGCATCTATCTGAATGGATACCCTATAGAGCTCATCCAACAATGTATATGAATATACAGAAGGATAATTATCTGAATCCAGAGTTGAAAAGGAGAAGGATGTCAGTTTGAATTACTTTTGAGAAATTGTAAAGGATTTTTAGTGACTCAAAGCTTCTCATAATTGCAGAGGCTTTTTTTTTCAAAATGAATGTTTAACCAGTATTGTTGTATAACAGCAAGACCTGGAACATTACTGTCTTCCAGAGCTAAAGACGAGCATTGTGCAGAAGGTGATAGAGACATGCATAGTGGGTACAATTAGGCCGCAATAAGTAGTCAAAAAGGACCCCAAAAAAGACCAGCAATAAAGGATATCATGAAAGAATTATATGACAGAAAGAGATGACGGACTAGTCACATGGCAAGGAAACAGTTAACATGTTCTGTTGGTACCTTTGTGATGTCAGGAGAAGTCAAAGACCTCCAGAGTGCTTATGGGGATTCCCTATGGTGAATTATGAAGGACATGGAAGAGTCATGCAGGATGAATGGGCAATGGTACGCTGTGATCTGCACTGATGGAAGGGACATTACCATTGATAAGAACATAGATCCAGGTGAGTACTAAACCAGGAAACCATAACAATGCCTCCAATATCTGGATTTTTGGCAATAGACCAAGTAGAACAGGGGAATGCTACAGATAACAGTTTACTTGGATGTTAGCAATAGAGGCAGACGACACACATTACCTGACCTCATAGGTGCTGGTGTTGGTGTTGGTGCGTAGGTAAGATCTGTAGTCATTCAGAAAGCAAGGAATAGTCAGGTGGCATCATCTACTCTTTGCATTATCTCTCTGTACTCATGTCCCACTTTGACAATTCATTCAGCCAATCAGTAAACATTCACAAAGAGTTTACTGTGTGAAGATCATAGCCCCAGGAAAGATACAAAATTGTGCCCCCTCCCTGCACACATCCATTTCCCTACCTAGCCATCCTCATTTTTCCCCCTTCATCATGGTTCACTTTTATTCTGTTGGGAACAAATTTACTAAAAGGCATGGGAAAACTTATGGACACTCTCAGAATATCTTCACTTCATACCAACGTGTCCTGATTAGGACATGGTACTCTAAGCAAACAACATATCTTGTTATCTTAGACTTCAAAGTACACTCTGGACTTATGTCCAGGCTAGCCTAGGCTTAAGTTACTCTGAGAAATGTTGTTGTAAGGGGTGAGGTAGGGCAAAAATCCTTTCCCACCCACCTTCCTTATCATTAGGCCAAGGATTCCTTCAATATGCTTATGGTATATTCAGGTAGTGATTATGGCAATTCCTTACAGATAGGCCCATAGCCCCAGAATAATTTAGAATAGATCACCATAGCAGCCAACCACCTTCTTCCTGATTTGTTTTGTCCACCTAACATAAATACATTCTGGTTAGTATTCTTGCTCCCTGTGGGGTTGTAATTCCCCAGATCACCTTTCCTTTCCCATAAGTTAGACCTTCATGAATTGTAGAGATGGAATGAATATCAAAATAGAGCCAATTGCATGAACCAATTCAATATAATTTAGCAGGCATTTATCACGTAGATGACACTAAACACCTACCATCATGTGCATGCTGGAACAAGCTCAAACTAGCTTAATAGAGGATATTTAAAATTTTCAGTGTGGGCATTGGAACCTCAGAAATTGGCAAATGCTAAAAATCAGCAATTGGGTTGTGGTTTTGTTGATTGTTTAGACTTAAAAATGTGGGGGAGAAAATGTTAACAATGTATATTATAGTTAGAAGTGTGTCCTCCATACATACATACATACATACATACATACATATACATTTTAAATATATAATTAATTAATGTTATATTATTAATATTAGTATAATATTATTAATATATATTTTAAATAATATATTACTTTTCTTGAAGAGCTGATTGCTAAACATTTTCCAGTATACCATTGCTTATCAGATACCCCAACCATTAAACACATAATACGTGCACTGTGCTAGACACTGGGGAAGATAATGGCACAGCTCCTAATCTTTCAGATTGGCAAGGGATTAAGACACATTACACAGATGTGACCTATAATAATAACACATGCTACATACATTAGAAAGGTTTGAAACAAAATAGATGCAAAAGGTACCTGAGAAGTCATTGTCCAACTACCCGGGTTTTACAGATTCAATTCAATAAGCATTTATTAAGCAACTACTGTATTCCAGGGACTGTGTTAAGCTCTGGGGATGTAAATAATGAAAAGTGACAGTCTCTGCCCTCACAAAGCTGACAGTCTGTGGGGGAAGACAATGTACAAAAGGAAGCTGAAAAGGGAGGGAGGAGCAACAGACACCTAGCTCAGGGTCATCTTCTTCCCTGGAATCAAAGCGCAAAAGGGCAGTTTATGGAAAATAGAATTGCCAAGAGAGTTGTGAGTCTTCCCCAACGGAAGATTTGGGGAGCAGTGTGATGCTCTGATCTCCAAACCTTGGATAAGATTGATATAGAGACATAAGAAGATTAAGTGACTTATTCAGGGTCACACAGGTAGTAAGCAGGAGATCTAGGATCTGAACTAGGGTCCTATGAAGTGTTCTTTCTACCACATCACATCACATCACATCATATGTGAAAGTTTGTAACTGACAAGAATATGCAAGATGCTCTTTTAGAACTATTTGTTCAGTCATTATTCAATCATGTCCAACTCTTCATGGCCCCATTTGGGGTTTTCTTGGTGAGAAAACTGTTTTCCATTTTCTTCTTTAGCTCATTTTACAGATGAGAGAACAGAGGTTCACAGGGTTAAGTGACTTACCCAGGGTCACACAGCTAGTAAGTGTCTGAGGCCAGATATGAACTCAAGAATATGAGTCTTGGGGCAGCTAGGTGGCTCAGTGAAGAGAGCACCAGCTCTGGAGTCAGGAGGACTTGAGTTCAAACACTTAAGTGTTTACTAGCAGTGTCACCTTGGGCAAGTCACTTAACCCCAATTTCCCTACCTTCCCCCCTCTAAAACAAACACACAAACAAATAGACCCAGCACTCTATCCACTGCCCACCTAGCTGCTCTTTAGAAGCATTTAGTGAATATTTAATTTACTCCTTGGCCCTTCTGGCAACTGTTCTGTGTTCTAAAATAGGAGTTTAGGACTTAATAGCTGTAGAAACTATCTAAACAGAACCAAAAATATCCTAGGTCCAATGCATAATCTGATCCAATCAGCACACAAGAATTTACTTATTCAATCAATCAGTCAACAAGCATTTTTAGCTTAGTGCTGGTGAAACAAGAAAAAAAGCAAAACCGAAACAAAACATTCCCTGCCCTCAAGGAATTCATGCTTATTGAATACCTAGTATGTGCCTAGTAGAAGATATGAAAAAAAGAAAAGAAGACAGTCTCAAGAAAGTTAGCAATCTCATCAGGAACATTTGATTTATACATAACTAATGGAGCTATATACCCAGAATTTTTTTCCATGTAGAGTAGGCATTAAACCCACTTTTTGAGACAAACTCAGTTGGTGGGAGAAGAGAGACTCTGTAGTACAAGGAGCAGCATGGGGGAGATGTTGATGCTGGAACAATGGGTCTTGGGGACAAAGATCTCAGGGCACCTTGGAGTCAGCAATGGGCAGGCTCCCTGGGGTGCTGCAGGCCCTGTGCCATGCAACAACTTCCTCAAGTTTCTAATTATTCTCACTAACCCTAAACTCACTTGTTTCTGAATTGTGGAAGAGCATGGGGATTATCAATGACTTCTAAATTTTTCTGCCCTGGGGCAAAGCCCTTAGTCAATTTGACTTAGTTTTATGGTTTTGCATAGGTATAATCAGCCCCGATGACCACAGTTTTAGATTGTCTTAAAGAAAACCAGATAACTAGGTGAAATTTCAAAAGATATTTATTCTCACGGAGGGATTTCCTACAGGTAAGCCATTTCTTTTAGTCACAACAATCAACCACAGACCAGCATGTTTTATATACTATACGCTTCTCTCTGGAATCAATCTCACATAAAAAACTCCAACCACTAGCCTACAGTTCTCTTACTCTGCTGTAGATCCTTTGTTTTCCCTTCTTTGGTCTCTTCTTTTTCCCCCTTTGATTTATTTTCTAGCTCTTCTGCTATTGCTTCCCTGATGAATTTTTCCCACAGCTCCTCCAGCCTGATCATTCTTTTCCAAGCCTCTTTTCACCTTCTTTCAGTAATCTACCTTAGTCCCAAACAACCACTAGTCACTCTTTGGTATGTTGTTCTATTCCCTACCAAACAAGGGTCAGGGAGAGTAGATGAACAATTCTCACAAAGGTATGGTGTGTACCTGAGAAGATTTTTAGTCAGTTCCAATTCCATCTCCAGTGCCTCCTAGCTGTTTAGCCCCATAGATGACATCACCATCATCATCACCATCATCGTCACGCATCACACATAGAGTTAGACAACTGAGGGCTGACTGAGAATTATAACAATCAAGAGAAAAGTTATGGTAGATGATATAGTTAAAGAAGGCTTCTTCATGACAAAAGGCATATTCTTAGAATGGGAGAATCAGACCAGAATTTTTTCTTTCTTTTTCCTTTTTTTCCCCAGAAAGCAAAAGTATGACTTCACTTACCATCTTTATGATTTCTCAGGCAAAACACCTTTCCCTACTCACCACTCCGTAATGTACACTATAAATGTGAGTTCCTTGTGGACAAGTTCTGTTGCACTTTTTTGTGTTTTATATCTCCTGTGCTCAGCATAGTGTTTGGCACATTGTGAATGATTAATAAATATTTTGAGTTGTTCAAGTTTCAGCATTGGCTTAATTTTGAGGTATCCATATAGGCACTGGAGACATAAGATAATATCTATACCAAATTGGTGAAATTTGCTTTCTCTCCTCCCTCATATTAATCTTGATTTAAATTACATGTATAGTGAGTGGGAGGGGGGATCCAAGAAGGAAGGACAAGGACAGAAGGTGGTTGGCTTTTCTCCCATCAGTTTGTAATCTCAATTATTCTGTCTTCTTTGTTTTGTGTAATATTTGATATCCAAGGTCTGAAGAGGGTCAGCAGTTTCCTCTGTATCAGCAAAAACTTTATATTCTCAAAGCTTACTTTTTTTCTTCCCCTGGTCTACCTCGGGTTCTCTTTTTCCTGAAAAACTTTAATTAGATAAACACGGATAAAAAGATAATGACCAGTATTGTGAAAGCAATGTCTCCAATACTTTATCCAATAGATGCTCCCATCAACTGTACAGAGAGGCTACAACAGTTTATACTGGATTATAGTTTTCGAGTTGTAAGGGATCTCAGAGGTCATGTGGTTCAACATCTTCATTTTCCAAATGAGGAAAACAAAACCCAGAGAGGTTAAGTGACTTATTTGAGGACATAGATAGTAAGTGAAAGAACTGTAAGTTGTGCCCAAGTCCTCTGAATTAAAAGTCAGCATTCTTTGCACCATATCGAGTGCTTTATTAAAAAAGACAACCACTTTCTCATTTTCCAGAATCCCCTTCAGAGAATGTCCCCTTTCTCTAACCTTTTTGTCAAAGCATTGCTTATTTTCAGCAAATTCCATCACTCCAGAATTCCAAATCCCAAGTCATGTGATAGCAGAAAAGGGAAGATTCATTCTGCAATATGTTTGTCTTGTTAACTGTCTGCCAGGGCTATTACAGGGAGAGAAAACTGAAAATTTCAATCTGTGACCATATGTCCCATGTAAATCCCCTCTCATCAACATCCAGGGAATAATCTCTCTCTCTTTCTCTCTCTCTCTCTCTCTCTCTCTCTTTCTTTCTCTGTCTCTCTGTCTCTGTCTTTTTCTTTCTGTCTGTCTCTCTGTCTTTGTCTCCATCTCTGTCTCTGTCTCTCTCTAATTGAATTACTGGTCTTTTCAAATTATACTGAAAGTTTGCTCATATTATTTCCTAGGGAAAAATGTGTTTTTTTTTTCTCTTTTAGTTCCCCATTCATTGTTTTCTATATCTGTACCATCTTTCATGACATTCTGGCAACACTTCTGCATCTACTCAATGGTCAAAGATAGTAACTATCATATTTTTTTCCTTCAGAAAATTACTTCTTTCACATCCTAGGTCATAATTTAATAAGTCTCTGGCCACCAACATCATTGTCCCCCATCCACTCAGCAGTAATGAGAGTGAAACCACGGCTGTTGAGTTTAGTGGAGCTCTAAGGCTATTCACACTGTCAGTGAGTGAGATGTCTTCATCATCTACCCTAGGCATGAAGGAGCTCACTATGATTGTCTCCCACTGCCATGTTCTCCTGCCTCTGGCATGGCCTCACCAGGGCTAGGAGAGTCAGATTAGCTCATGGTCTGTGGCAATACAGCAACTACAGATCATCTGATTGATTTGCTCTTGAACATGAAAAATTCCAACAAGTTCAGCAGCTCTTTATGACATCTGGCAAACACTGCAAATTCCTTCCAGCTCTATTCACAGAGTTGGCCTTTTCCTGCCTTAAAAGCAGCCCTAGCTCCTCAATTGCCTTCTGCCCTTATTTCTGTCTTGCCAGTTACCTTTTTACTTCTCTCTTCACCAGAATACTAGGGGATGTGACCTGGCAAGTGTTTAGACCACACACTTCAGGGTACATGGGACAGTCCTAATGGTTGTTTGACTCAAAGAGAAAACTACTGCTTGTTCTATGGCTGTTGGAGTCATAGTTCAATATCTGCTGTCATCAATGTGGAAAAAGAGGGCATCATATGAAGAAATATCCCCTTATTAATGCCTTCCAGGAATAGGAGTGGAATGAAAGCAAGATTAGGCACCCAGCATATAATGGGTCAAGAAAATGTCCATTATTTCAGGCTATTAAGGTAGGGTTTCATCTTCTATTGCCGTCTTAGCATCTAGCCAATGACCAGTGGGGACATAAGCTACTACTGTTTCCTATTCACTCCTTGAGAAAATGTCCTCAAATACTTCTCCCCAGATGTTGAGGGAAATATTTCATCTAGAGTTTGTTCTAGGAGGGGAAACTTTTCAGGGCCTCAGCTCTTAAGATTGGAACCCAGGGAAGCTATGCTGCTGGGTGAAGGTGGGTAGTCACTTCTATAGAGCATGCTTCAAGTCTATTCTGGAACAAAACACTATAGCAATTTGTAACAATGAAAATGCATCCTACATATAAGATAGATTCATAACAGTAGCAAAATTACAGTTATGAAGTAGCAACAAAAATAATTTTATGGTTGGGGGTCACCACATGAGGAATTGTATTAAAGGGTTGCGGCATTTGGAAGGTTCAGAACCACTAGACTAATCACAAAGACTAAGAATCCTGTAACCAAAAATGACTGTGAATTCACAGGACCAGAATCTTCCCCAGAAGAAATCCCTGGAGAGAGATCAGGAAGAGGAAATGGGTTTCAAAAGGTCACATCTGTAGGACCAATTCCTCTCACTCACACTCAAGCCATCTTCTGCGTCTCATCCTTTTGATGATGGGAAATGCACCCCAGCTTCAATTTCCTCACACATTAGGGGTAAAATCCCACAGATATGTAGTGTCCATACAGAAAGAAAGCCTTAATTATTAAAAGATGGATTTTTGTTTCAGCATACCAAACAATATTAAATTCAGTCCCCTTTCCTGTGTATTTGTAATATCAGATATTGAAGACTGATAAAAGGGAAAACATCTAGTGCCTTTCTGACCCCTGGTACTGATTTTACAGCCATTGACACTAACAGTGCTTCCACCACATGGTATCATCGAAGCTTATTACCTTGTTACCAAGTTTAATTGAAATTAAAAAGAGCTACCAGAAGACACCCAACACTTAACTGTGATCTTGCCAGCATCTCCTTCACATTGGGTGTCCATTTCCAGCACAAGGTAGTGTCACAACCCCAGTTTGACTCAGTGTACCTTTTATACCAGTTATCTTGGGTGGCTAACAACTCTTCTCTCTGTAGAATCACAGGGGCATAGCTTTATGGAACCTCAGAAGTTATCTAATACAACCCACTCAATTTGAAGATAAGAAAACTGAGACCCATTTTTATATGCTGGTAGTGTTTTCCTCCTATACCCTAGCCTAGTTTCTTCTCCTCCCACCTTACCCTACTCTACTGTGGGCTGTATGTATCTGCCTCACACCAGTGTTGACAACAGTATATCATCAGCCCCAACTCAGCTGGAGAGGTGGTGCCTAGTACACCACTTATCCTAGATACTTTTAATACTGATTTAAGATCTGATGTAGGATGATTAAATAACTCTAGATCTAGATCTAGAGTTAGAAGGAAACTTAGCGGGCATTTAGAACAACCCACTCATGCTGTAGATGAGAAAACTGAGGACCATCCTCTCAACATTCTTTCTGGGTTTTTCCCCCCAGGAGCTTCTTCTAAGATACTTTAGATATTCATGCCTATTCTGCTTGTTCCTGAGCAGAAATTTCTGATGCTTAATTTATTTCTGATTATATGGAGAGGAAAATTATGTCCCCAGAAATAGAAGTGGAGATTATTTCAGCATCGTGTGATGGGGGAGGTCTCTTTTCAAGCAGAGTAACATAGAGCAAATCTCAACTCTTATTGATCACTCTTCTCTTTTGTCTTCTACCCCCTGCCCCACATATTTATCTAGGTAGATTCCCATGAAAATGAAAATCAAAGTTAATCTTAAAGCAAAAATAAGTCACAATAGGATAGTATCAGGTAGACATTTTGTAAGAGCAATCCAATCCTTCCTTTTGACCCTGTGAACGTGGAGATTTGCAGTCCTTTTTTCCATATGTATATGAGCTTTAGTGCTCTCTCTCTCTCTCTCTCTCTCTCTCTCTCTCTCTCTCTCTCTCTCGCTTTTGCTCTGTGTATGTGTGTGTGTGTGTGTGTGTGTCTGTCTGTCTGTCTGTCTGTCTGTCTCCCTCTCCTAGCAGTCAGGAAAGGTAGACTCTTCTTTCCCAGCACTGCCACCCTGAGTCACCTTCTAACCATCAATATCAAGAAAACTAAGGTCTAGATTCAATGTGCTTTAGTTTCAGCTAGGATTACAATAACCAAGTATGACCATCTCTACTGTTGTATTTAGCCTTGAGTTCCCTCACATCCCTCATCTGAAAATATAGACTATAATATCTGATTCTTTATTACTTCACAAAGGTGTTGACAGCTGATTTATTTAAAAACTAAACAAAACACCTCATTCAAGTATTATGAATTCTGAGAATCGAATGCAATACAAATATAAGAAATTATTTGATCAGTTTAGTTTTTTACATTTTTCCCATTGAGCTAGCAGGAGCTTTGAAGTTAGCAACTGTGATTTATTATGTTGGACAGTATTTCCTTACTATTTACCTCTAGTAATTATCACCTAAAATAGAAGTCCACCCTTGATAGATTAACTGCTGTTGCTACAGAAAATACTGGATGACGGCTGTATTTGTTTAAAAAAAATTGAGTTATGTTTCTAATTTAATCGAAAGAAAATTATTACTCAGCTTATGAAATTTAAACTCTTCAGAAACAGAAGTTGACATGAGTGAATATGTTTCCCAGGGGATGAGGACCTGATGGACTCTATCCTAATATAAACCCAGCAGAAATCAGAGAAATTGTGACAATTAGAATAAAAAGTGAACTGGAGTTCTAATGTTTGACCTTCTAGTGACTGACTGTAAATTATGTCCTCCATCTTAATTCTGCCATAGAGCTTTAGTATGACTATACAGACTAAGTAGATCTTTGCATCAAATATAGATCCCACTCAAAGCACAAATGGGCATGATAGGCATGTCAAGAACATCTGCCTAGGTGGTACAGGACCAGGAATCAAGAGTACAAGAGATTGAATTCTACCTCAGAAACTTAATAATTCCAGTATGATTTTAGACTAGTTATTTAACCACTGTTAAATTTGTAACTTGCCTTATAAATAAAAATGTTGGACTCAATGGTCTTTGAGCTCTAAATCAACATAGTGCCCAGAACACAATGTTATTGTTGGTTGTTTCGTCATTTTTAAGTCAGGTGCTACTTTTTGTGACCCCATTTGGGGTTTTCTTGTAGTTCACTTTGCAATTTGAGGGAACTGAGGCAAACAGGGTTAAGTGATTTGCCCAGGGTCACATAGCTGGTAAGTGTCTGAGACCAGAGTTGATCTTGGGTTTTCCTGACTCTAGATCCAACACTCTATCCACTATACTACGTAGATGCACCTTGAACTCAATGTCATGTGATAAATGCTTGTTGATTTGACTGAATAATCATAAGGTTCAGAGTTGAAATGAAAAGTTGGAACATTAGAAAAAAGATATTTTATAAAGTTGTGAATAATTACACTTGTTTTTTGGAGAATTTGAAGGTGGTCTTAGAATGGATTGTACCACATCTGTATGTGATATATAATGAAATATATCAATTAGTCATTAAACATTTATTAAATAGTTATTATGTGTCAGGCACTATACTAAGTGCTGGCGATACAAATAAAAGGGCAAAAGACAGTCTTTGCACTCAAAAAGTTTAAAACCTAATGGGGGAGATAACATACAAGTAAACATATACAAAGCAAGTTATATACAGGATACATGGGAAATAACAGAAGCAAGACACTATAATTGAAAATCACTGGGGAAAGCTTCCTGGTGAAGGTGGGATTGGGGAAGATGAGATTTTAGTTTGGATATAAAGGAAGCCAGGAAGACTCACCAGCAGGCTATTGCAATAATCCAGGCATAAGGTGATAAGTGGCATCCATCTCAGAGGTTAGAAGGGGCTATATTTGAGAGATAGTGCAAAAGTGAAATTGACAGGCCTTGGCAACAGCTTGGATGTGGGGGTGGGCTGGGTTGAGAGATAAGTAGGAGTCCAGGATGGCTTCTAGGTTGTGAGTCTGAGGGTCTGGGAAGATGCTGTTGCCCTCTACAGTAATAGAGAACTTAGGAGAAATGGAGGGCTTAGGGGGAAAGATAACAAGTTCTCTTTTGAATATGAGTCTGGTGAGTACAATGAGCATAGATGTGTACCTTACATATAGTTTGAAATGTCTGAAAGGCAGTTAAAGAGGTGATATTGGAGGTCAGCAGAGAAATTGGGGCAGAATAGGTAGATATGAGAATCGTCATCATAGAAGTGGTAATTAAATTTATGGAAACTGATGAGATCACCAAGTGTAGTATAGAGTAAGAAGAAAAGAGGGTCCAGGACAGAACACTACGTGATACCTATGGTTAGAGGGTGTGATCTGGAAGAAGATCCAGCAAAGGAGATGCAGAAGGAGCAGTCAGATAGATAGGAGGGAAAGCAGGAAAGAATGGTGTCCCTACAACCTAGAAAGAAGGGGGTATCAAGAGGAAAGAGTGACCAACAATGTCAAAGGCTGCAGAGAGATTAAAAAAAAAAGAATGAGGACTAACAAAAGATCACTGGATTTGGCAACAGAGGCCATTAATCACTTTGGAGAGAGCAGTTTCAGAGGAATAATAAAAGAGGCCAAAGAATCATCAGAGAGAAAGAGGAGGCACCTATGTAGATGGCCTTTTTAAGGAGTTTAACTACAAAGGTCAGATGTGGTAAAGGACGATAGTATGGTCAAATGAGTTTTTTCAGGATAGAGGAGAGACATTGTAGGCAGTAGGGAATGAGCCAATAGAGAAGGAGCAATTAAAAATAAGTGAAAGAGTGGAGTTGATAGAGGTGGCAAATTATTGGAGGAGACAAGTTGGAATGGGATCACTTGAATAAGCAGAGGGCTTAATCTTGAGAAGGAGTAAGACCATTTCATCATATGAGACAGAGGAGAAGGAGAGAGTGACAGAAGGCACCAGGATGATAGGAGATGAGCAAGAGGGGAGAACAGGAATTTCACAGTAAATGACTATAGATTTCTTCTGTAAAATATGAGTCAAGGTTCTCAGTTGAGAGTGTAGGGGAAGGGGGAGCCATGAGAGTTTTGAGGAGGGATGAAAAGGTTTGGCAGAAGCACTGTGGAGCATGGGAGAATGAGTTGATAGGGGAAGTGTAATGAGATTGTCTAGCAGCAAGTGAGAGCCTAGTTGAGGTTACATAACGTAAATTTATAATTGATACCCTTAAAATGGTTGCATGATTTTCTCCACCTTCATTCAGCAACACATGTAATTAAATAAAAAATAGACTATATAATAATTTTTTTAAAGGAGTTGACAGAATTGATTTTATTCGTTCACCAAGAAACACCATTTCATGGGTCACTTGGTCATTTCACCTTTCAGTGTGAACATAAGCAAAAAAAAAAACAAAAAACTACCACAAACATAATTCCTATTTTGTTGATGTAGTTGTATGCCAATATCTACTGAATAGTCTTATTTTGGAAATTCCATAAAAAAATTTGACAAGATTCCCTAAACTAAATCAATACATGTCTTAATATTTGATGACTTCAGTGTGAAGGGGAATACAGGAAAGCATTTGAAAAACAGGACTGGAAAATAAAATTTACAATTAAGAATTGAAAAAGTACTGAGATTTTGAATGATTCAAGACCCTCTGTACATTATGAATACTTTCCTTGAGAAGAGAGTTAGAAGGTACTGGAAATGATAAGTATTGAATATTACTAAAAATTAAATTGACTACCTATTTTTCTTAATTATCTTTTTCAAAATATTATTATTGTATTTTATGTTTTAGATTATTGTTTTTAGAAACACAATCCCCCCCAACTCCCTTTCACCACCTTCAGATTTAACTCTCCCTTGTAACAAATAAGCATAATTAAATGAAAATATCATTTAAATTGATTTGAAAAAATCTAACATTTAACATTTTCATTTTTCCATATTACCCACAAAAGGGTGAGTGCATGTTTCATCTTCTGTTCTCTGGATGTTTATTGGTTTATTCAGTTACTCAGCATTCTATTTCTTTTTAAAGATATTTCCTTTTACATTGTTGCAGTCTCATATATATGTGTGTGTGTGTGTGTGTGTATGTGTGTGTGTGTGTGTGTGTGTACACATAAATATGTGTAGTTCTTTTAGTTCCACTTATTTCAATTACTTTTGATTAATACAAATCTTTACATGTTTCTATAAATTCCTTGTATTTATCATTTCTTTCCATACAATAATATATAAGTCCTATATAATAATTTTTAAATTCAGGGTGTTGCAAGACTCTTTAGATTACTGTTCTTCTAAATGAAATTTTACTGAGGCCAAGATGGCCTAGTAGCGGGAAGAATCACAGCCCAATTCTTTCCACACAACTCCTCCATAAATGTCTAGAAAGAATACCTAATTCCTGATCAAGAAATCCAAGAAAAAAAAATCAGTGAGTCATTTTCTCCATCTCAGATCAGCTCATGGAGACAGAAAGGTCTGTAGATGATGGTGACTGGGATCTGATCAATGTTACCACGCAGAAGATTCCAGTGCCCAAGAACTGAAAGGAGAGTGTGAACTGGGCCAAGAAACACCAGGGAAGGAAAAAAAGGAGGAATGCTTAAATTATGCAGCGTCTGGGAACAGATGCTGATTGACATCTCTGTCACTATAGAGATCTGGGTCAAAAATCCAGGGATGGACTGGAGAAGGGACTTGCACCTAGATGTGATTTTCAGAGGTTAGGAGCAGCTGTAGGCTGTAGGTGGTTTACTGAGTGAAGAACAAATCCAGAGGCAAACGGTAGCTGTGTGACTCTAAACTCAGGAGCAGAACAGGGACTCAGTTTTTTAGCTTCAAGGTCATTCAGAAGCTTTTTGTGGAACAACTAAGGCTAGAATCCCAGACAAAAGAGGAGAAACAGTTCTGTCACTCTGAATATGCAGACTTGCAGTGATTCTGAACCTTCCTAAGGCTGCAATCCTTTAATAATTGTGTATGGGTGTATCTGTATGTGGGTGGACCCGCCTGGAGACAGATAGAGGAGGTTCCTAATACCATCGGAAATATGTGTCTTTCAATAGTCTTAGGCAACCCTTGTGACCCCTGTGAAAGGGTCGTTTGACCCCCAAAGGGGTCGTGACCCATAGGTTGACAACCGCTGATGCAGAGCTTGGAAGCTTGGTGCAAGAGAATGCAAGTAAAAAAAAAAACCTGCCTGAATATTAGAATGGACCAAATGGAAGCTAATGAGTCCATGAGACATCAAGTAATATTAAATCACTTCAAAGACTTAAAAATGGAAGAAAATAAAAAGTATCCCATTGAAGGAACAATCTCAAAACAAGATTGGAGAGAGAAAAAAAGAGTCACTGCATTACCTGAAAGCTGTGACCAAATTTTTTAAAAGAGCCTAGATAGGGGGCGGAGCCAAGATGGCAGCGTAGAAGCAGCAACATATCGCAGCTCTCACATAGCCACCCCAAAATACCCATAAAATAGGACTCTAAACCAATCCTGGAACTCCAAAACGCACACAAAGATACTTCCCACTAA
>CM053580.1:287715777-287740537 GCA_028627135.1 Pseudochirops cupreus | reverse complement strand
GGTCAGTGGTTTTTTTCAAGGAGATATTTCACATTGCCTTCTATTTTTTCATTTGTTTACATCTGTTTAATAGTGTCTTGGTTTCTCATAAAGTCATTTGCTTCCATTTGCTCCACTCTAATTCTGAAGGAATTATTCTCTTCAGTGAGCTTTTGAGATTCCTTTTCCAACTGGCAAGTTCTACTTTTTGAGGCTTTCTTCTCCTCATTGGCTTTTTGGTCCTCTTTTGCCCTTTGAGTTAGTCTATTTTTTAAGGTGTTGTTTTCTTCAATCAGGTTGTTAACTCTCTTTTCATGATTTTCTTGCATCATTCTCGTTTCTCTTCCCAATTTTTCCTCCACTTCTCTTATTTGGTTTTCAAAATTCTTCTTAAGCTCCTCTATGGGCTGTAATAAGTTTACATTTTTCTTGGAAGCTTTTGTTGCAGGAGTTCTGACTGTGTTGTCTTCCTCTTGATCCATGCTTTGATACTTTTTGCCCCCAAAAAAGGA
Organism: Pseudochirops cupreus; assembly: GCA_028627135.1. Classification (NCBI taxonomy): domain Eukaryota; kingdom Metazoa; phylum Chordata; class Mammalia; order Diprotodontia; family Pseudocheiridae; genus Pseudochirops; species Pseudochirops cupreus. The sequence goes on along the minus strand of CM053580.1, from coordinate 287,740,046 downwards.
ATCTAAAATTGGGTTGCTATGTTTACTTTGCTTCCTTTGCCTGCTCATGTTGCCAGTCAATTACTTAACTTTTTAGCTCTGTGCAACTCTGCTTTCAGAAGGGAGAGCTTTGCCCCAAATCGCTGAGGTTTTCACAGCTGCCAGAGTTATTAGGAGGCTGCTGTCTCTGCAGCCCCCACCAGCTTTGGCTCACTGGCCACACACCTCAGGACCACTACCCAAGCCCATGATCATGATCCAGGCAGCTTAAAGCAAGAGAACTTAGCCTCTGAATGATAGCTTGGCCCTCCTGCAATCTGCAGTCTGTGAGCTCTGAAGCAGCCATGTGGGGGTGACTGCAGATCCGCCACTTCCACTGCTTTCTTGTCCTGGAGGCAGTTGGATGGACCCACTTTTCTCCCCCAAATTTAGCAGAGTTCCACTGACTTTTCACTTTGTCCTTCATTCTTATGTGTTGATAATTCTGGAAACTGCCACAGCTGCTGGTGATCCACTCTCTTGAATGTTCTAGTGTGGCTTGTCCTGGCAGCCCTGGGGCTGAAGCCATGATAGGTCTTGGCTCCCTGTGCTGTGATGAGCCCTTCCCATTCTATCTGCCAGGCTGCCTTCAGTGGGAGCTTTGTTTCTCTGTACTTCTCTGGGTTCTAGAGCTCTAAAATTTTTTATAGTCATATTTTATACATATTTGAGGTGGTTATGGGGGGTGCTGCTGAGTTTTACTGCTTCTACATGGCCATCTTGACCCTGCTCCCCTTAAACACATTTTTTAAAGCACCAACTTCTAGTCACAGATACCTTTGACACAGAAGGGTAGGCTTTAGACCTGGGTGTGTCATATTTCTATTCCTGAGCCCCCCCAAATTCCCATTTCTATACATCTATGACTTTCTCACTTGTAGTCACTCTAGTCACAACATACAAAAGATGAAACCAGCTAGGCATGGTGGTACATGTCTGTAATACCAGCTACCAGGGAGCTGAAGCTCATGGATTTCTTTCTTTTTTTATTTTTAAGTTTTAAGGTGGAATGTGCTAAGCCAATCAGGTATCTTGACTAAGTTTGGCATCTGTATTCTCCTGAGGGTAGGGAGCCACCAGGCTGCCTAAGAAGAGACAAAAAGGTCCAGCTTGGAAAAAAGCAAGTCAAAGGTCCCTTGCCAATTAGCAATGGGATTGAGCTCCTCCATTTCCATCCTGGGTGAATTGGGAAACCAAGTCTTAATTTAAAAAATCAAAATACGACAAAATCAAGAAAAGAAAAGAAAAGAAAAAACAAGGATGAAGCCAGAGAAATAATTTTCCTAATGGCAAATAGGAACCAGTTATCTGATGTCAGCAATAATAAGAATCTAATGCCCTTTCTAGAAAATAACTGAACTCACATATTTTCCAGAAGTAGCTTCCATTCATAGAGAAAATTTTTATAAACCATACTGCTCTCTGCTGACAAGACTCTTCTTCTGTGGTCTGTGGTCAGCTGTTGGCAGGGATGTTTATACATGGTGTACTCAATCCCTACTTATATCATCAAGCCACCATTATTTGTTAAAAAAAAAAAAAAGAAAAAAAACTGCTCCTACTTTGTTCTTGGTCCACTCAATGACTTCTTGCCAAGGTTCTCACATGTGGTCAGTACCATACCTATGTTCCTTATATTCTTAACAGTTGATATCTATGTAATCTTTTAAGATTCACAAAGACATTTATATGTTTAGCCCACTAGGGTGCATTGTTGGAAACTAGCCTGATCCTGTTCAACAATAAAAACATCCACACTCACACAGGGGTTATGTGCCCCACCCAAAACCAAAGCATTCTAGGGGAAAATGTCCAGATTTCCATCATTCTCAGAGAGCTGACATCTCTTTTCTCCCCCACCCAGTTATTCCCTGTTTGTGGGTGGTAGTGCTCATTTTATTAGTGTAGAGATATGATTTATGTGGATTTATCCAAATAAAGTTGTTGGCTTGAGTCTCCACCCACTAGGAAAACTTTTTTTTCTCCTTCTTTGATGTCAAATTTCAAAGAATCCTATCCATATGTGCATGGCAAAATGGAGTAAATCACAAAAGCATGCTACAACTGTATATAGTTTTAACTGTTAGCTATGGAATCCAAAGGAATATAATTAAAATATACCAGATATGGCAACATATGTGACCTACCTATAGGTCCATCCAGACTTAGGGAGCCATTATCCTGCTTATATGTATGCCCAAACTCAGGCATTATCAGACTTTGTTTAGATGCTTAAAGTCAGCTATCCTTCAATAGTCACACTTACTAAAAGCTAATTGTTGGCATTTGCAAGCATTCACAGTGAAGATGTTAGGAATGCCCCCAATGTTAGCATTAACAAATATACATAGATCTCCTTTCTTGTTCACAATCTCCTAAAGGGAGGTTCATATTGGAAGAACTCAAGAACTGAGGTTGGCTCCCAACAATGTTGCTTTTCTACATAGAGTTCTCTTTCTGGCTGCAACCTCCAATCCTGCCATCCAACTGCTTTTTGGCACTGCAGGCTCATTAACTAGGATGTATGGGACTTGAATCAATCCTCATTGCTTGTTCGTTTCAGTGGTGTCAAGGGCAGGGCAGGCACAGGGAGAAACTCCTTTGGCTGCTATTGCACTAAAATATCACAGTTTATTCTATCATTTCCCAAAAGATGGTTGCCCACATTGCTTCTAGCTTCTTTGTTATCACAAAAAAAATGCTGCTATTAATATGTTAGTATCAGTGGGCTATTTCATGGTTTCTCTGACCTCAGTATATATGCCCAGTCATGGTACATATGTATGAACATATGAATGAAAAATTTATTAAGAACTTACTATATGCCATGTACTGTGTTAAGCATTGAGGAAATAGTTGGAAAAGAAGAAAGTCCATGCTCTCAAGGAGCTCACATGTTAATGGGGAACAACACATATGGAAGGTTTGAGTTATAAGTCAAAGGGAGTCTCATGCTCCCTAGGGTATCACAGCAAAACAGATGGTAATGCCTCTTCTTTAATGTCATTTTTACTGATAAAAATCATATCAGTTTCTGATATTGAACCATTTGAAAGTGCCAAGGACTTTGGTGCCAAGAACTTTCTTTTTTTAAGTCTTCAATACATACTATATAGCACCTGTAAGAGAGTTTGCTAGCCTACATCTCCCTAGGAATTGCTTCCCAGGATGATGTCTGAGGGCACTGAACTGGAAGCATTGTTATTCCCAAGGCTCTTATGTTCAGGGACCTGGACGACCTCCATCAGGTTTCAAAATGATGTGGTGGTGATTTGACTCACTTGATACTTGCTGCTTCCTGTCTCTCCCTCAGGGTGCCCTGATACTTCCAACTCAGTTGGTCTACATGCCTTGTGAATGGCAGTTAGTTGACACTTGATGGAGATGGTCAGCCCCTTCTTCACGGGAGTTACCTACCCAGTTGATGGTTCCTGTTGGTGTCAAATATGTAGCAGTTGGTGGTGGTAGTGATAAGGAAGGTGGGCTCCTTCTCCACAATTATTTGTTCCCTCAATTGTGGCTATAGAGACTAAACTGATAACATGTTGTGATGTCAAGCAAAGAAGTACTTAGCACCTTGTTTCAACTAATTATTTATCACCTTGTTTCAGTTCAAGTTTCTTTTGAGCCTTGTCCATGATTATATCAAGTCTTTGTTAAGAAATAGAACTTGTGAACTCCACAGTGGGAGGCACTTGCTGATGCAACAAGAAGGGATGGAACAAGGAGGAGCTAATGACCATATATAAGGAGAAGCCCAAGCTGGGATAGAGCATAACTGAGAAGGGAGAACTTGTGGTGGCAGAATTGAGAAGGGGAACATTGTGGTGGCCAGACACTCTGTTTGTCTGTTCTGTTTGTATTGATTTTTGTTTGTGATACTTTGTACAGAAGTCCTGGGACCTTACTGAAATCCCTGAAAGAGGATTTTTTTCTTGTTGTCTGTTTACAGAAGTCCTGGAGGAAGGATTCAGAGGTCCTGGGACTACACTGACAATTTGTTTTGAGTCCTCAGACTTTATTTTTGGGTCTGTGTTGAGTTCACAAGCAGAAAATAAACTGGTGATGCTGATAGCAATGTGTATGAATGTTATTTTGGCTCTCTTAAGCTTTATCTTCCTAGAAACAGAAACTGTGAAGGAGTTGAGGTGGACTGGACACAGTGAGCTTCAATATATAATGAGAACTGGGTGAAGAGTTGGATGAGGAACTGGATGAGGAGCTGGATAAAGAGCTGAGAGCTGCCTACCTTTGAATCCAGGTGACAGTTGGTAGATTCAGGAAGGATCTGGGACCATGAAAGAGGAACCATGGAATCTGAGAACCAGCCTCAAGTCAATACAAAAAGATCTCTCCTTGGGTACTTAATGCTGACTTTAGGAGATCATGATTTAATGTAACCTAGGGGTGGGAGAACTTTGTACTCTATACCTTGTACCTCTTAAAGATGATTGAGTTAAGGATGATTGGAAACTAATCTCCATTTAAGAAGAAAGACTTTTTGACTAAGAGATTAAGACAATGTGATCTAGGGGTGGGAAAACTTAGACCTTTGTACTTTGTATCCCTTAAGGAGGACTGCTGCTCAAGGATGATTGGGTTAAGGACTTATTGAATGATATCTTTTGTTTAAAACCATGTGGCCACTTTAAGTGAAAACTATGTGGCCACTTTAGTGATAAGTTGTTATAACATTGTGAATGCTGTACTGTGGTTTCTGTGAATGTTTTGCTTTAATTTACTGCTGAATAAATATGTGATCAGAACCTTAAAGCTATTCACAGCAGTAGTCCTCCAGAAAGCTGCTTGTGCTTGGCTTTACACAGGTCCAGTGACCTAGGGGACACTACACTTCCCAAGGCTCTTGAGTTCAGGGTTCTAGGCTTTCATGGTCCAGAGGGAGATGATTGTGGTGGTTCAATTTCCCTGGCTCTTGCCTCCTGTCTTCTTTAGGATGCCCTCCTGCTTCAGTAGGTTGGCCCATCTACCTTGTGAGTGGCAGTTGATTGATAGTTGGTGGGAATGGCTGATCCCTTTTTCTCAGGAGCTGCCTTCCTAGATAATGGTCATAAGGATTGGGAATAGAAGCAGTGCTGATGGACTGGGTGGCATCCATCACTCCCATGGCTCTTGTGCAAATATGCCTATTGGTGGAAATTGGTCAACAGTATTTGGTATTACTCGATCAAAGGGTAGATCAGTTTAATCACTTTATAACATAGTTTAAAATCATTTTCCAGAATGGGTGGATGAATTCAAAACCGTGTCTACAATATATTAGTGTTTCCATCTTCCCACAAACCCTCTGACATTACCTGTTTCTATCTTTTATCATTTTTGCTCTTTTGACAATTTGCTGGATGTGAGACAAAACCTCCTAATTGTTTTAATGTGCAGTTCTCTCATTATTCGTGATTTAGAGCACTTCTGCAATTTGTTGTTGATCACATACACTCAACTTACTTTTCCAGAAACTTTTCTTGTTACATTTCTTTTTTCATCCAAATTAGAATACTTATTATTTCCCAAACTCAATATTCTCTTTCCCACCTCTGGGCCTTGGAATAGGCTGTTCCCCATATCTAGTATACATTAGTCTTGATTTCACCTCTAAGAATTCTCAGGTTTTAATTTTTTAATAGTATTTTATTTTTCCCAATTATATGTCAAGATAATTTTTAGCATTCATTTTTACAAGATTTTGAGTTACATATTTTCTCCCTCTTTCCTCTTTTCTTAAAATGGTAGGCAATTTGAAAAAGATTATGAATGTGCAATTTCATAAAACATATTTCCTTATTGGTCACAATTGTGAAAGAAGAAACAGATCAAAAAGGAAAAAACCACAAAAATAAAGTAAGTGAAAAAAGTATACTTTCATCTGCTTCAGAGTCCATCAGTTCTTTTTCTGGATGTAGATGGCATTTTCAATCATGTGCCCTTTATACTTATCTTGGATCATTGTGTTACTAAGAAGAGATAAGTCATTCATAGTTGATCATCACAAAATCATGTTTCTGATACTGTGTACAATGTTCTCCTGGTTCTGCTCATTTCACTTTGTATCAGTTTGTCATATAAGTCTTTCCAGGTTTTTCTGAAATCTGCTTACTCATCATTTCTTATTGCACAACAGTATTCCATTACATTCATATACCATAACTTGTTCAGCCATTCCTCAATTGATGGGCATCTATTCAGTTTCCAATATTTTGCTACTGCAAATGGATTGATATAAATATTTTTGCACATATAGGTGCTTTTCCCTTCTTTATGGTCTCTTTGGAATACAGACCTGGCAGTGGTCTAGGTAGTAATAACTAGATCAAGGGATACGCACAGTTTGGTTGCCTTTGGGGAATAATTCTAAATTACTTTCCAGAATGGTTGGATCAGTTCACAGCTCCACCAACAATGCATTAGTGCCCCAATTTTCCCATATCCTCTCCAACATTGATCAATTTCCCTTTTTCATCATATTAGCCAATCTAATAGATATGAGGTGATACCTCAGAGTTGTTTGGATTTGCATTTATCTAATCAATCAGATTTAGAGCATGTCTTCATATGCTTATTGATAGCTTCATTTCTTCATCTGAAAATTGCCTGTTCATATCCTAAGACCATTTAATAATTAGGGAATAACTTTTATTCTTATAAATTTGACTCACTTCTCTGTATATTTGAGGAATGAGGCCTCTATCAGAGACACTTGCTGTAAAGATTGTTTCCCAGCGTCCTGCTTTTCTTTTATTCTTGGTTACATTGGTTTTGTTTATACAAAAGGTTTTTAATTTAATATAATCAAAATTATCTATTTTACATTTCCTAATGCTTTTTCTTGTTTGGTCAGGAATTCTTCCTTCTCCATAGATATGACAGGGATACTATTCCTTGCTCTTCTAATTTGCTTACAGTGTCACCCTTTATGTCTGAATCATGTACTCATTTTAACCTTATCTTGGTATGGGGTGTGAGATGTTGGTCTATACCTAGATTGTGCTCAACTATTTTTTGGTTTTCCCAGAAGTTTTTGTCAGATAGTGAGTTCTTGTCCCAAAGACTGGTATCATTGGGTTTAAAAACCCTAGGTTGCTGTGGTCATTGACTACAGTGTCATGTATACCTAATCTATTCCATTGATCCACCACTCTGTCAGCCAGTATCAGATAGTTCTGATGATTATTGCTTTATAATAAATTTGAGATCTGGTATTGCTAGGCCACCTTCCTTTGTAATTTTTTTTCATTAATTCCCTTGATATTTTTCACCTGTTGTTCTTCCAGATGAATTTTGCTGTTATTTTTCCTAGCTCTACAAAACTTTTTTTGGTAATTTGATTGGTATGGCATTGAATAAGAAAATTAGTTTAGGCAGAATTGTCATTTTTATTATATTGACTCAACCTACCCATGAGCAAGTGATACTTTCCAATTGTTTAGATCTGAATTTATTTGTGTGAAAAGTGTTTTGTAATTGTGTGCATATAGTTCCTGAGTTTGTCTTGGCAGGTAGACACCAAACTATATTACATATATGTATATGTGTATATGTATGTATGTATGCATATATTACCATTATTTTAAATGGATTTATTCTTTTTATATCTTGCTACTGGGCTTTATTGAGCATATAAAGAAATGTTGATGATTTGTGTAGGTTTATCTTATGTCCCACAAATTTGCTAAAGTTGCTAATAATTTGAAGTAATTTTTTTAGTTAATTCTCTAAGTATATCATCATATCATCTATGAAGAGTAATAGTTTTGTTTCCTCAAAGCCTATTGTAATTCCTTCTATTTCTTTTTCTTCTCTTATTACTATAGTTAACATTCTAGTACTATATTGAAAAATAATGATGATAATGGGCATTCTTATTTCACTTTTGATTTTATTGGATAGATTTCCAGTTTATCCCCATTACAGATAATGCCTGCTGATGGTTTTACATAGATACTGTTTGTCATTTTAAGGAATACTCTTTTTATTACTGTTCTCTCTGGTGTTTTTGATAGTAATGGGTGCTGTATTTTGTCAAAAGCTTATTCAGCATCTATTGAGATAATCATATGATTGCCATTGCTTTTGTGATGGATAAGGTTAATTCTGTAGATATTTTTTTTTCTTTTATTCAAACAACCATGCCTTCCTATCATAAATTCCACCTGGTCATAGTATATAATCCTTGTGATATATTGCTGTAATCATCTTGTTAGTATTTTATTCAATATCTTTACATCAATATTCATTAGGGAAATTGGTCTATAGTTTTCTTTCTCTCTTTTAGCTCTTCCTGATTTAGATATCTGTACCATATTTTTGTTATAAAAGGAGTTTGGTAGGACTCTTTCTTTGCCTCATTTCCCAAATAGTTTATGTAGTATTGAAAGTAAATGGTCTTTAAGTGTTTGATATAATTCCATCTGGCCCTGGAAATTTGTCTTGAAAAAGTTCATTAATGATTTGTTCATTTTCTTTTTCTAAGATGTAATTATATAGGCATCCCATTTCCTGATTTGTTAATCTGGATAATTTATATTTTTGTAAATATTCATTGATTTCATTCAGATACTCTGATTTATTGTCATGTAATTGGGCAAAATATTTTCTAATGATTGCTTTGATTTCTTTTTTATTATTGATGATTTCACCCTTTTCATTTTTGATGCTGGATCTTTGTTTTTTTCTTTCTTTTTAAAATCATGTTAACCAATGGTTTATCTTCATTTTTTGCATGAAACCTGCTCCCAGTTTTATATATAGATATATATAGATATATATAATATGTAATGTGTTATATGTAATATATGTTAAATATGTATAATATTATATAGTATATATAATATATATAATATTCAATTTTATTAATTTCACCTTTGATTTTTAGAATTTCCAATTTGGTGCTCAATTGGAGTTTTTATTTGTTCTTTTTCTAATCGTTTTTTGGTTCTTGTTCCATTTGCAACTCTTTAACTATTATTTCTCTATTTTGTTTTTGTAACAATTTAGAAAAAATATTTTTTTCTCCAAAGTATTGCTTTTGTGTCATCTCATAAATTTTGGTGTGTTATCTCATTATTGTAATTCTCTTTAATGAAGTTGTTGTTTCTATGATTTGTTCTTTGACCTACTTATTCTTTTTTTTATCATTTATTTATTTGTAGTTTTCAGCATTCACTTCCACAACTTTTTGAGTTTTAAGTTTTCTCCCTCTCTTCTCCCCTCCCCAACATGGCATGCAATCTGATATAGGCTCTACATATACATTCATATTAAACATATTTTCACATTAGTCATGTTGTAAAGAGAATTAGAACCATTGGGAAGAACCACAAGAAAGAAGAAACAAAACAAAACAAGAAAAGGAAAAGAAAGTATGCTTCCATCTGCATTCAGACTCCAAATTTCTTTCTCTGGATGTGGACAGCATTTTCCATCATAAGTCTTTTGGAGTTGTCTTAGATACTTGCATTACTGAGAAGAGTTAAGTCTATCAAAGTTGATTATTGCAAAATGTGGATGCTACGGTGTACAATGTTCTCCTCGTTCTGCTCACTTCACTCAGCATCAGTTCACATAAGTCTTTCCAGGTTTTTCTGAACTCCACCTACTCATCATTTCTTATAGCACAATAGCATTGCTTTACATTCACATACCACAACTTGTTCAGTCATTCCACAATTGATGAACATCCCCGCAATTTCCAATTCTTTACCACCACAAAAAAAAAAGCTGCATAAATATTTCTGTCCAAGTGGGTCCTTTTCCCGTTTTTATGATCTCTTTGCAATACAGGCCCAGGGTATGCATTCTTTTATATCCATTTGGGCATAGTTCCAAATTGCTCTCCAGAAAGGTTGAATCAGGTCAGAACTCCACCAACATTGCATTGGTGTTGCATTTTTCCCACATCTTCTCCAACATTTATCCTTTTCCTGTTTTGTCATGTTAGCCAATCTGATATGTATGATGTGGTACCTCAGAGTTGTTTTGATTTGTGTTTTCTCTAATCAATAATGATAGAGCTTTTCTTTATATAAGGCTATAGTTTTAATTTCTTCCTGTGAAAAATGCCTATTCATATCCTTCAACCATCTATCAGTTGGAGAATGACTTAAATTCTCATTAATTCAACTCAATTCTCCCTATATTTTAGAAAGGAGACCTTTATTAGAGATACTGTCTGTAGCAATTGTTTCCCAGCTTTTTGCTTTCCTTCTAATCTTGGTTGCATTGGCTTTGTACAAAAACTTTTCAATTTAATGTAATCAAAGTCATCCATTTTGCATTTCATAATGTTCTCTATCTATTGTTTGGTCATAAATTCTTTCTTTCTCCAAAGATCTAACAGAAAAACTATTTAATCAAATATTAATCAAACTCCTTACTTGGTACTGTGTAGACCAGGGGTTTTCAAGCTTTTAGAAGTAACAGAAACTTTATATAAAATAAAATTCATTGACTTTTCATCATATAGTAAAGTTCTAAAGATGTCTATATAAAGCTAATGGTAATAATACGAAATTTATACCATTCTATAACCAAAAATCCAGGTAAATATGGGTACATAAGGCACCAGAATGATTACTTAAAGGATCTGTGATTTCATTAGCATAGATAAACATTTGTAAGTTGTTGGGGAGTGGAAAAGAAGCTACCACCTGGTAGTCAACCTCTTTGTTCATTCATAGATTATGAACATCTCTTAGTAGGCCTTTACTCTAACTTTTCTGGCTCTTTGAGAGAAGGAACAGTTTAATTTTATCCTTTTATCCCTAGTCTAGCACAGTGTCAGGTAGATAATATATGCATACAAGCAGTGCTTATAGAATTGAACTGAATTGATCTCTCCTTCCACTAATTCCTAGCACACTTACTGTCTATATTACTTACTTGGCATTTCTTCATATACTGCCTTGCTTTTACTACTTAGCTTTTTTTTTTGCATGGTCATATCTTTTCTCCCCACTCAGACTGTTAATTCTTCAAGGGCAGGACCAGGACTTAACAATTGCTCATGGCACATAGCAGCATATAACTATGTACAGAATTGACATTTATTTAGCTCTTTATTGACTGACTGATAAAGAGCACAACATAAATATAGGAAATTATTACTATCATAATTCAGAAAAGGTAATGGGGAACTCAAGCTTCCTGGGAAAACTGAGTAAAATTCAAAAAGTTCATTGGAAAACCCAAGGGGTAGGTTTGAAGGAAATGGAAAGTTGAAAGGATTTGAGGCTCAACTTTAATGAATGAATGTGGATGTTAATTAAAGTGTTGGTGTGACTTAAACAAGCCAAAAGTGAAAATATTCCTAAAGGGGAAGAAGAAGCAGGGAAACATGCAACTTTTTTTTTCTTTTTTGGTGAGGTGTGGGGAGGGGTGGGAGAGTATCAAGTTATAAAGTTCCCTGATTTTAAAGTAAGAACATGAACTCTGAGGTTTCAGATGGTGCACTATGGTAACAATTTCAGAAACCAGACAACTCCCACCAGGGAGAATTTCCTGGCAAATACAAGATCATTTAAACTGTAAAATCAGAAATACCTAGAAAAAGTTTAAAAAACATATACTTCTATTTGAAATTGACTTAACGGTAGAACTGGGATGGAAGGACTGCAATTCTGCTTTCTCAAAAGGTTTGATCAAGAGAGAAAAATCCTATACAATTCCTATTCCAAATCCTCATTTTCTTTTTTTTTTTTCTGGAAAACTTTTTATTGTAGGTGGAATGGGACACAGCTGGACACAGTAAGTTAGATGATTCCAATTTTGTTGGCAACATCTAATGCATCATAGTCTGGAGCAAGACGGACATAGGCCTTCTTCTCTCCATCAGGCCGGATCAGTGTGTTGACCTTGGCTACATCAATGTCATACAGCTTCTTTACGGCCTGCTTGATCTGATGCTTGTTGGCCTTGACGTCCACAATGAAGACTAGGGTGTTGTTGTCCTGAATCTTCTTCACAGCAGACTTGGTGGTCAAGGGAAACTTAATGATGGCATAGTGATCAAGTTTGTTTCTCCAAGGGGCACTTTTCTGAGGGTATTTGGGCTGCCTTTGAAGTCTTAGTGTCTTGGGTTGTGGGAAGGTGGGGGATGTTCTGATCTTCTTCTTTTTGTGGCTACGGACACCCCCCAGCACTGCCTTCTTGGCCTTCAAGGCCTTAGACTTTGCTTCTGTCTTGGGGGAGACAACAGCTTCCTTCTTCAGGTGCCATCTTGGGGGAAAGGCAAATCCTCATTTTCATAATTTTGTTCAGTCACCTCTATCCATATTCTCCCTGAACTTGTGAAATTTTCTCTTCTTTAGCTTATCTCCTTAATGGATACTTGAGTTTTCCTATGCAACCTTTGATCTTTAAGATTGAATGAGTGAATGCCCATGATATAATACTTCATTGTGTCTGTAATTAAAGCAAGCATTAAGAGTTCCAGCACATCCTGAGATACCATTCCCATTGGTCCACCTCCTTCCACTAAGGGTTTTGGCTTCAAATCACACAACAATGTAATTCCAAACAGTGCAGGAAAATCATAAGAATTAATTTCAACCTTAATCCTAGTCTGATGAAATAAGAGATGGAATGAGAGATCCATTAAAATATGAATAGCTTAAAATGAAAGAAGAGGAGGCCATTGGAAATATTAACAATTTAAAATCCAGAAGTTATCCTAATAATGAAGCAGATGCTAAAAAAATCAGTGTCACAAATGATTTTTAAAAGTAGATGGGCATACTTAAACTGGAATTTTGAAAATTACCTTTAGCATTTGACAGTATAAATCCAAGTAGCAGATGAACTTTACTAAAACAGAATAATTTAAAAAGAGGTGCTAAATTAATTTGCATTAACCATCATGAACAAATGCCTTCTCCTAGAGTATTTGATAAAAGGTATAAGAACATAGTAGTATATTTAGCAGCCATTACTTTGGCAAAAATCATAGGAAAAAGTGGGGCTATCAAAGAGTATCCTTTACAGGTACCATTGTTATGGCAGAAGATACAAGAGAAAAGTAGTAAAGTTCTAGTAAAAGTCAACAAAAGATTATGTCCATATCTTGCTGGTATGTGATGTTGAAAATTTGAATATCCTATTTCCCAATAAAAGGCAGCAAAAGGAAACCTACAAAACATAAACCAAAAAACAAAAGCACATCAGAAATTCTAGATGTCCTTAATCAACAATTGAAAGCAAAAATCCAAAGTAGAGAAGGTCAAAGGACAAAATAAACTTTTCAACATCAATAAAAAACTTTACAACAGAGGGTGAAAGCAAAGAAATCAGAGGAAGAGAGAGTAACCCCCAAATGAAGAGTAGAAAATTTTGATCTGTCTATACACAAGAAGTTGAGAACAATAAAAAAGGCAAGTTTAGTCAAACTAGAAACAGAAAGTTTGCACATCATTAATGTTATAAAAGACAGGACTGTTATTTCAAAAGAGGTGATTGAAATTCTAGATTTTCTGCAAAACTGAAAAATAGAGGCAAGATAAAATCCACAGTTGGCTTAAATGTTTCACAGTGGTGTATAAATTACTAGCAAAGTACTTGACTAGCTTTCTCTCAGATGCAAGCATGATCCCATGATCTTTCTTAACCAAAATTATAATATACACACTACAAAAAGATAAGAATATCAGTGACTCCTTTACATATAGACCAATTATATATTTATACACTTTGTTATAGAAATCTTACATCATTAAAAATCTGTGACAAAATTATAAGAAAAATATATTGATTGGGGAGTAAAGTGAATGTGTCCCAAAGTTCTAAGGATATAAAGAACAATTTATTAACAATTCAGTATCTATTAAATAGACAGACAACCATGTGGTACAGTGGATAGAGCACCATCCTGGAGTCAGGAAGATCTGAGTTCAAATCTCACCTCAGACACTTTCTAGCTATATGACTGTGGGTAAGTGTATCAGCAAGCATTCTAGCACACCCAGGACCTGAGAGCACAGGTTCTTTGATCTGTTTAAAGGAAATACTGCTCAAATGAAAGGAAAGACTGTTGAAACAGGAGTTAACATTTCTACTTTTAATTACATTCAGGAGAAAGGTCAGCACCCTGAACTTGGAGAAAATACAAAGAATAAATAGAAGTAGAGGAATTAGCACAAAGACCAACAGACAGGGCAACTGTCTGAATAAAGCAATATTGCTATACACTTTACATACATCACTGGATCAAGAGAGCACAGACATCTAAGCAGTCAGGTGGCTCTGAACATACAGCTACTCAGAGTCTCACCAGGAAATCAAAAGATTCTTTTCATGAGTGGTTCTGAATCCCAAAGCAAAACACTAACCTCCCTGAATATATAGCCAAGACTTGGCCTCTGATTGGTTCAGAGCCAGAAAACACAAAACCTACTTGATTCAGAATAGCTGTGAATTATCAAAGTTTGAAGGAGATTGATCCTTCAGATGTTTAAAATTTGGCCTGAACCTAGGAACCTAGGAAAGTGAACTCCAACAAAAAGAAGAAAAAATAACAAAAATTCCACCTTGCTTGTGCTTGCAGCAAGTCACTTAACTATGGCTTGTAGAAGTAATCTGTAAAAAGAACTGGAGAAGGAAATGGCAAACCACTCTAGTATCTTCACCAAGAAAAACCAGCATGGCTAGATAGCACAGTGAATAGAGCACAAGCCCTGGAGTCAGGAGGACCTGAGTTCAAACTCAGCCTCAGTCATTTAACACTAATTAGCTGTGTGACCTTGGGCAAGTCACTTAACCCCAATTACCCTGCCTCCCTCTCCCCTCTCCCCCCCCCCAAAAAAGCAAAACAAAACAAAACCCAAGTAAGGTCATGGACAAACTGCAAAACAACTGGAATACAATGACAACAACAGAATTATTGAACAATTGAAAAACACTGGAATATTTAAGCTGCCTGTCTTTGTAGATTAATGCAAAGCTTATTCAGTTTCACACTTGTTGCACCAGTATAGTAAGAACATTAAAGTATTTGATGTCCACATGGAAATTTTTTTCAATATTAAATATATGACAGCACAATGATAGCAAGAGCATTTTTTATATAGTGTACCATTTTTCAGGGAGATAGTTTCAACTCATTATGGTTCTGCCAAGCCTTAACTTCATCATCATTTCTCCTAAATATGAGTAAATATGGCTTCTAAATTAAAGAATTTTGTCAGATTCCTTACCATTTCAGGAAGGTAGAAGGAATGGAAGTGTGGGATAGAATTCAAAGCTCAAAACCTTTTTTAAAAAAGCAAATGTTAAAAATTATATTATATGTAATGGGGAAAATAAAATTTTATTAAAATGAAAGGAAAATTATTGAATTTTTATGGATCAAGGTTATGTCTGTGTGATTTTAGACAATAGTACAATTTGTGTTATTTCTCTGCTTCTACTACACTTTATTTGTTGGATTCTCAAAGGTATCATGAGGTGTATAATTATATGGGAATTTGTTCCATCTGAGATAGGCTATACATGTGTAGTCATGTAAAACATTTCCATATTAGTCATTTTGTGCAAAAAAATCCAAAAAAAAAAAAGAAAGGAAGGCACAAAAGAAGGAAGGAAAGAAGGAAAGAAGGAAGGAAGGAAGGAAAGAAGAAAGGAAGAACAAAGGGAGGGAGGGAGGGAGGAAGGAAGGAAGGGAAAAAGGAGAAAACTCCTGGGGATATTATAACCCAATTCCAGAGTTCCCAAGTCAAGGAGAAAATATTACAAGTTGTCAGGAAGAAACAATTTCAGTATTGTGGAAATACAATCAAGATAACACAAGATCTAACAGCTTCTACATTAAGGGATTGAAGGGCTTAGAATATAATATTCCACAAGTCAAAGGAGCTAGGATTAAAACCAAGAATCACCTACGCAGCAAAACTGAATATAATACTTCTGGGGAAAACATGGACATTCAATGAAATAGAGGACTTTTAATCATTCTTGATGAAAAGATCAGAGCTGAACAGAAAATTTGACTTTCAAATACAAGAAGCAAGAGAAACATGAAAAGGTAAACAGGAAAAAGAAATCATAAGGAACTTGTTAAAGTTGAACTATTTACATACCTATATCAAAAAACAGTAATTATTACTCATGAGACTTTTCTCAGTATGAGGATAGTTGAAGGGAATATGTGTGTGTGTATATGTATACACACATACATACATACATATATGTGTGTATATGCACATATACATATTATATATGTATAGGAGGGTATATGTGTATGTGAATATATATGTGTGTGTGTATATGTGTGTACATGTATACATAGAGTGCACAGGATGAGTTGAATATGAAGGGATGATAACTAGAAAAATAAATTCAAGAGGTGAGAGGAATATATTGGGAGAAGGAGAAAGGGAGAGATAGAATAGGCTAAGTTATCTCACATAAAAGAGTCAAGAGAAAACTATTACAATGGAGGGGAACAGCAGGAAGGTGAAAGGGAATTGGGTCAACCTTATTCTCATTGAGTTTCGCTTAAGGAGGGAATAACATACATACTCAATTGGGTATCTTACCCTACAGGAAAGTAGGGGGGAAGGGGATAAGAGGGAAGTGATATAAGGGAAGGCAGATTGGGGGAGAGGGTAGTTAGAAGCAAACACTTTTGAAAAGGGACAGTGTCAAAGGACAAAATAGAATAAGTGGGGGACAGAATAAGATGGAAGGAAATATGGTAATCTTTCACAATATAACTACTATGGAAATGTTTTCCATAACTACACATGTATAACCTATATTGAATTTCTTGTCTTCCAAGTGGGGGTGGGTAAGGAGGGAAGAAGGGGAAAGAATCTGGAAATCAAATTTTAAAAACAAATGTTTAAAAAAATGCGGGTTCTTTGGTTTTGTTTGTTTGTTTGTTTGTTTGTTTGTTTGTTTGTTTGTTTTACATGCAACTGAGAAATAAGATATACAGGCACTGGAGTATAGAAATCCATCTTGCCCTACTAGAAAGTTATGGGGGGAAGGGGATTGCAGGAGGATATAAGAGAGAACAGATTGGTGGAAGGTGTATTCAGTATGCTCACTATCTTGGGGGGTAGGGGAAAGACAGGGTGAAAATTTATAACTCAAAATCTTGTGGAAATGAATGTTGAAAACTAATAATAAATAATTTAATTTAAAAAAAAGAAAAAATGGAAAAAAGAAAAAGAGTATGCTTCAGTCTGTATTCAGATAACATCAATTCTTCTTGTGGAAGTGGATAACATTTTTCATCATAAGTTATTGAGGATTGTTGTGGAGTATTGAATTGCTGAGAATAGCTAAGTCATGTACATTTCTTAATCATACAATATTGCTGTTTTTGTGTACAATGTTCCCCCAATTCTGCTCAATTTCCTTTGTTATAAGTTAGTTCATGTAAGCCTTTCCAGTTGTTTTTTCTGAAATCATCCTGCTTGTCATTTCCTATTGAAAATTAATATTCCATTACAATCATATACCACAACTTGTTCAGCTGTTCCTCAATTGATGAATATCCTCTCAAGTTCCAGTTTTTTGCCATCACAAAATATAGATATTTTTGTACAAATAGGTTTTTTTTACCCTTTTTTGATCTCTTTGGGAAACAGACATAGTAGTGGTATTTCTGGATCAATACCTAGCTTTATAACCCTTTGGGCATAGTGTCAAACTGCTCTTCAGAATGGTTGGATCAGTTCACAACTCTACCAACAGTTCAGTAGAAAAATGATATTTTTAATAGATCTTACCACAACAGTATTTGTAATCTCTCAGCTACAAAGAACAGGAAGCTTTCAAAATACAGAGATTTCTCAGAAGAAATGCAAATTATGGAATCATGGATCTAGGAAGGAATATAAAGAACATTTAGTTTAATTCTTTTATTTCATAGATGAGGAAACTGAGGCTTGAGAAGTTTACAAAGTAGTAAGTGTCAGATTCAGATTTCAAAGTCAAGTTCAGTCATGCAAAGTTTAGTGCTTCAGTTTTAGTTCTTTCTCTATTGCACCATAATGACTCTCATATGTGAAGCTGAATGAGGTATATATCATCCTCATCAGTCTGTCTCCTGCTTGAATAGTGTCAAGGAGGCTTCCAGGGAGCCTACACACATTAGTTCACTTCCTGATGTTTTTTTAAGCTACCAAAAGATGTTATTTCATACCACTATGCAATCATCTGTACAACATTAAAAATAAGAGTGTACAGCAGGATAGTGACTTTTCCCAGACCATTTCTTTCTGAATTTCATCAAAATGTGAATTTTTTCCCATCATAGTAACAATTATAGGAATAAAAAAACTAGCAACAAAAAATCTTGTAGCTAAAATCAAACAGAAGAAACTCACTATTATTTATTTTTTTTTAATTTTTTTTGGTTATATTTTGAGTTCTTAGCTGCCTTCTTCTCTCTTTCCCAATCCTGTCCTAGAAAAGGCCAACATTTAACACAGATACACACATACATACAAGCATACATACATACATACATACATGTGTGTGTGAGAGAAACCATAAAATACATGCTTCTTACATTAATTGTTTCTCTGTAAGTGGGTAGCATCTTCTTTCCTTGGTTCTTTGATTTGAATATTCATATTTACTCAGAATAATTTACTCATTCACAGCCACTCTTAGAACAATATTGTTGTTACTGTATACAGCGTTCTCTTGGTTCTGCTCTTTTCACTCTTCATTATTTCATATAACTTTTTCCGTGTTTTTCTAAAATCAATCTGCTCATTATTTCTTACAGTACAGTAGTATTCCATCATAATCATATACCATAACTTATTCAATCATTCCCCCATTTCTGGGCATCTCTTCAATTTCTAGTTCTTCACTACCACAATGAGCACTGTTACAAATATTTTAGCACATATAGGTTATTTTCCTTTTTCCCTGATCTCCTTGGGAAATATACCTAATATGGGGTGTTGCTGGATCACAGGGTATACACAGCTTTATAAATCTTTGGGTATGATTCCAGATTGCTCTCCAAAACATTTGGGTTAGTCCACAATTCCACCAGGGGTGTATTAGTATCTCAATTTTTCTACATTTCTTGAACTATTTTTTTGCTTTTCCCTTCTATCATTTTCACCAATCTAATAGCTGTGAGATGATACCTCAAAATAATTTTAATTTTAATTTCTCTAAAAAAAATGATTTAGAGCACCTTTTTCATGTCTATATGTAGCTTTGATTTCTTCTTCCAAAAACTGCCTTTTCATATCCTTTGATCATTTATCAATTGGAGAATTACTCATATTCTTATAAATTTGACAAAGTTCTCGACATATTTGAGATATGAGACCTGTATTTGAGAAACTGTCCATAAAAATTTCCCTCAATTTTCTGCTTTCCTTTGAGTCTTAGTTATGTTGGTTTTATTTGTACAAAACCATTTTAATTTAAGGTAGTCAAAATTATCATTTTATATATCTTACAATTGCCTTTATTTCCTGTTTATTCAAAAATTCTTCTCCTTTATGTAATTCTGATGAGTAATATGGTCTATTTTTTTTCATCTACTTACAGTATTTCCCTTTATGTTTAGGTCATGTATCCATTTTGACCTTTTTTTGGTAAACGGTGTAAGATATTAACCTATACCTGCTTGCCGCCAGCCCGCTTTCCAGTTTTCCCAATAATTTTTACCAAAGAGTAAATTCTTATCCCCAAAGCTTAAATTTTTAATTTGTCAAGCACAAGGTTATTATAATCATTTACAACTGTGTATTGTATGTCTACTCGGTTCCACTGATCTCTTTTTTTTATTTCTTAGTGCTAGATAGTTTTGATAATTACCGCCTTATCATGCAGCTTAAGATCTGGTTTTGCTCAACTTTCTTCCTTTACCTTTTAAAAATTAATTCATTTGCTATTCTTGACTTTTTTTGTCTTCCAAATGAATTTTTTAATAATTTTTCTGATTCAATAAAATATATTTTTGACAATTTAATTGGGAAGGCATTAAATAAATAGATTAAGTTGTCATTCTTATTATATTGGCTCTCCTTATGAACAGATAATATTTTTCCAATTATTTAAATCAGACTTTATTTCTATAAAATGTGTTTTGTAATTATGTTCATGCAGTTCCTGGGTTTTCTTGGCAGGTATACTCCCAGGTCTTTTATGCTGTCTATAGTTGTTTTAAATGGGGTATCCCTTATTATCTCTTGCAGGGATTTTTGCTAGTGACATATAGAAATACTGATGATTTATATGGATTTATCTTATATCCTTTTACTTGCTAAAACTAGTCATTGTTTCAACTGGATTTTTAGTTGAAACTTAAGGATTTTCCATGTATATCATCTTCAAAAGGAGATAGTTTTATTACCACCTTCTTCATTCTGATTCTTCCCGTTTTTTTTTTCTTTTGTTGCTATTGTTTGCATTTCTAATACATTATTGAACAATATCACTGATAGTGGGCACTTTTATTTAACTTCTGATCTTATTGCAAAGTCTTCTAACTTATCCCCATTAAAGATAATGCTTGCTGATGGTTTTAGGTAGATGTTTCTTATCATTTTAAGGGGAAAAAATCCCACATACCTATGCTTTCAAAAGTTTTTTTCTTTTTTATAATTTGTTTATTTTCGGTTTTCGACATTTATTTCCATAAGATTTTGAGTTACAAATTTTCTCCCTGTATTTCCCCTATGCCAAAATAGTGAGCCTAGTGAATACTCCTTCCCCCAATCTGCTCTCTCTTATATCCTCCCCCATCCCTCCTCTAACTTTCTAGCAGGGCAAGATGGATTTCTATACCTCAGTACCTGGCTTTCAAAAGTTTTTAATAGGAATGAATGTTGTATTTTATCAAAAGATTTTTCTGCTTACTTTTTTTTATTGAAATAGTCAATTATATTAATAGTTTTCTTTGTATGGAACTAGCCTTGCATTCCTGATTTAATCTCACTTGGTCACAATAAATAATTTTGTTGTCTCCTAGCTAGTATTTTATTTAGTGTTTTTGCATCGATATCCGTTAATAAAAATAGCCTATAATTTTCTGTTATTGCTCTTTCTGGTTTAGGTTTCATGAAAGGAGTTTGATAGGACTCCTTTGTCTATTATTTCAAATAATTCATTTAATATTGGATTTAGCTGATCTTTAAATGTTTGGCATAATTCTTTTGTAAATCCATCTGGTCCAGATGCTTTTTTCTTAAGAAGTTCATTTATGGTCTGTTCAATTTCTTTTTCTAAAATCAACTTATTTAGATATTCAATTTCCTTTTCTATTAATCTGGGCAGTTTGTATTTTTATAAGCATTTTCCTATTTCACTTAAGTTGTTAAATTTATTGGCATACAATTGAGCAAAATTATTCAATAATTATTTTTATTTCATCTTCATTAGTGGTGTATTCACTCCTTTCATATTTGATGCTAGTGATTTGGTTTTCTTCTCTTTAAAAATCATATTAAGCAATGATTTATCTATTTTGTTTTTTCATAAAACCAACTTATATTTGTCTTTATTAATTTGATAGTTTTCTTACATATGATTTTATTAATCTCACATTTAACTTTTAAGATTTCTAATTTGAGGTATAACTGGCGATCTTTTAATCTGTTTTTTTTCTGGTTTTTAAAATTGTATTCACTGATGTGCTTCATTCATTGATCTATCATTTATTTTATTGATGTAAGCATTTAGAGACATAAATTTTCCTCTTATTACTGCTGTTGCTGCATTCCATAAGTTTCGGCATGTGGTCTCATTATTATCAATCTCTTTCATAAAATTGTTGGTTGTTTCTATGACTTGTTCTTTAACCCACTTTCTTAAGTGGGTTTTTAATTCACATTCCAAGGTAATTTATTTAGTGTAATTTTTATTACCTTATGATCTGAAAAACATACATTTTAATATTTCTGCTTTTTGCATTTAACTATAAAATTATTATGCCCTAATATACACTCAATTTTTGTAAAGATGTCATGTGCTGCTGAGAAAAAGTGGCATATTCCTTTCTTTTCCTATTCAGTGCTCACCAGCTGCCTATTATATCTAGTTTATCTAATATTCTATTCATTTCCTTGACTTCATTCTTATTTATTTTTTGTTTAGATCTGTCTAATTCTAAGGGGTTGGGGGTGTTGGATTCTGCCATTATTATAGTTTTCTATGTACACCTGTAATTGATTTAGCTTTTCCTTTACAAATCTGGATGCTATAGTTTTTGATGTATGTATATTTAGTATTGATATTGCTTCATTTTTTATGGTACTTTTTAACACAATGTAGTTTTCCCTGTTCATTTCTTTCAATTAGATCTACTTTAGCCTTAAATTTGTCTGAGATCAAGGTTGCTACCCATGCTTTTTTACATCAGTTGGAACATAATCTACTCCAGCCCTTCATTTTTACTCTCATTTTAAAATATATTTCTTTTAAATAACATATTGTTGGGTTATGGTTTTTGATCCATTCTGCTGTTTCAGTTTTATGGGTGAGTTTGTCCCATTCATGCTCAAAGTTATAATTATAAGTTGTGTATTTCCTTCTATCCTATTTTTCCTCAGTGTTTATCCTTCTGTCTCTTTCTCTTTTTATCCTATCCCTTCTCAGAAGACTAATTTAATTCTGACCACTGCCTCCCTAATTCACATAACCTTCTAATAGTCCCTAGTCCTTTGTCCTTCTATTCCTTAATTCATATACTCTTCTAAGAGTCCCTCCCTTGTCATATCCCCTTACCCTCTTATTTTTTTTTGTAAGTTAAGAAACCTTCTATACCCTATTAAATGTATACGTTATTTTCCTCTTTAATCTAGTTCTGATGAGAGTAAGTTTCCTGCACTACCTGCCCTCCATCTCCTCCTTTCCTCCACTGGAACAGTTCCTCCATTCATGCCTGTTTTGTATGAGATAATTTGCTCCATTTTACCTCTCCCCACCCAATTTAATTTTTAGGATCATCCCATCATGATCAACTCTACCCCAAGCATTCTATCTGTACTATGTCAGCCTACCTTTGCAATGATAACATTCTTAGGAGTTACATACATCATTTTCCTATATAAGAAATAAACAGTTTAACCTTTTTGAATCTTTTATAATTAGCATTTCATGTTTATCTTTTAATGTTTCTCCTTATTCTTATAAGTCAACCATTCTGTTCAGTTCTGGTCTTTTCCTCAAAAACACTTGAAGTATTTTAATTATTTAAATATCCCTTTTTCCCTTTGCAGGACTACACTCATCTTTGCTGGGTAGGTTATTCTTGGTTGCAAACCCAGTTCCTTTGCTCTTTGGAATATTATGGAATATTGTGTTATATACTTTTTGAACATTTAATGTAAAAGCTGCTAAATCTTGTGTTATCTGGAGTATAATGCCACAATATTTAAATTATTGGGTTTTTTTCTAGTTGCTTATAATAATTTCTCCTTGATGTGGGAGCTTTGAAACAGCTGTAATAGTCCTGTGAGATTTCATTTAAGATCTTTTTCAGGCAGTGATTGGTGTACTTTTTTTTTTCCAACTTCTACTTTACCCTCTAGTTCTAAAACTTCAGGAAAATTTTCCTCAATAGTTTGTTAAAGCAGGAGCCAAGATGGTGACATAGGAGCAGCAACATATTGCAGCTCTCACATAGCCACCCCAAAATACCCATAAAATAATGACTCTAAACTAATCCTAGAACTCCAAAACACACACAAATATACTTTCCACTAAAGTCAGCTCGGCTGAGGAACCATATCAGCACTGTGAACCAAAACCAGCCTGGCCTGAAGCCCTGGCTGAGCCCCAGGGGCGGCTGGACGGGAGGAGCTGAGGAGCCTCTGAGCGGATTAGCGGCAGCTGCAGCATTCAGAACTAGGTCAGTGGAGTTTGCGAAATCAGGGGAGAAAAGCGGTCTGGCCAAAAGGCCTCCACGGCTGGAAAGTGAAAGGCAGAGGTTTTGCACCCACCTCTGTGTTGCAGCTTCCGGACCCTCAGCCTGCAGACAGAAGGGGGACTAAGTGATCATTCAGAGGCCAAGTGCTCTCTCGTTGAGCAGCCTGGATCCAGATCACAGTCTTGGGCCTCGGTCCTGTGAGTCTTCATTATCCAGTGAGCCAAAAGTAAGTTGGAAAGGGACCCAGCACCTTCCTGAGGGCTATGGCAGCCAGGAGGACCCCAGCAATTTGGGACAGAGCTTTCCCTTCTGGAAGCAGAGCCCCACAGAGATTTTTAAAAAAAAATCACAGACTGACCAAGTATGAGTAAGAATAAGCATAAGAAACAAAGCAAGA